>OX401409.1:11832640-12425439 GCA_947846245.1 Cerastoderma edule | reverse complement strand
TTTTTTGTCAGTATTGTTTAACATCGCGTCAACGGTTTTCAGTTATGTTGCGGTGCCTGGCTCAAAAATTCTCGAAGCACGGTCCATCCTTTTCTTCGCTTTAAAAACGCATGGGCTCAAATATCTGAAGAGGTTGATTAGGTTTAACTCTTTAAAACCTGCAGACGACAATTTTAACTTGAAGCATACGACTTTAGAAAGCTTTGTAAACATGTGAAAAACTTTTCAGTTCTGCTGTTGTGTTATATGAAAAGATTGAAAAAGCAGTGTGGCAAAAAGAGAAGTTGCTTGTGACAAGCAATTTCTCCTTTTGACACAATGCCTTTTTGAAGTCATCTGCTGCAAGATGCAAAAATATGGCCTAAGGTGGCAATGTGTTAAATGCTAGATTGTCGCCTGGCTGACTTATCAATAACAAATGGTTTTTCTGCTTTATCAAATACGAAGAGGGGGCCATGTGGCTCCAAATTCTGGTCAGGGTTTTATTAACCATTAACCAAGAACATGCGTAAGTTCAAATCAACATTCCTTCCAATTTCAATAATGAGAAAATCAATTTAACAAAGTAGCATTCCATTGGGCTTGTTTTTCCGAGAGGCCTCCACTGACGTATTACTTTACACTATTGCACATTTGATTGAGACAATATATATGTATATTGGTTTTGGCATATGAAAATGTTTTCTTCAAGTCGTTCACTAAAACTATACCCTCTATTCTAGGCCAAGAAGGTCCCTGAAAAAGTTGTAGTATTGTACTTTTGTAATAAGCAGATTGCCGTGAATGTAATGAAATTAATTGATGAAATGAGCGTGAAATCATAAAACCAGGCCCCCCCTTTTGTGTGAGATCCTTCAAAAAAGTGTTGCATTGTACTAGTTTATGTCAAAGGACTGCTATAATATAAATAAAATGAAATGTTGAAATAAAGGTTGATATGGTGTATAGTCTCATATTCATGCTAGACATATTCAGGCGACTCTTACAATTACCTCCCCGATCACTGGGTGATAAACCGGCCGTTTTCATTTGGCGCAAATGCAGCCACGACACATTGCTTTATTTCCTCACAGGTATCCATTTTTACACCTCGATAAAGAGGAGGAACGTGTGAAACATTAATTGCTCATTAAATTCTGATGCTGGGACTCAAACCCGGAACTCTACGATCCAGAAGCCGACGCCCTACCACTGGATCACGGTTCCCATGAGTGAGTGTTTAAATACAACCCTAGAGTGGGGGGGGGGGTATTTTGGCCGCGAATCGCGAAGAATAAATGTCCTCCTCAAAATGCCAGAAAGCGTGTGGGAAGGGCGTTCACAGAGAAACAGCCCGAATGCACTTGTACTCACTAATCATCGACATCTGCACGTACACGTGTAAACAACACGTGTGACGTAGTCGAGCCGTTTGTTTGTTTGCGGCATGTTTTACCCATTACCAAAAGCATAACGATATTTTACCACTTTGTTGCAGACGACTTTGGGAAACATTGTGGGAAAAGAAGAAATGTTTTCTGCCCTATTAGAAGATATTTTTCAATTCCATCACATTTTGAAATGTCGTCTGCAAACTCTTTCAATTTGGGAAAGTCGAAACTTTAACGTTTGGTAAAGGGTTAAACAATAGTGATATAGATAATTAAAAAAATCAGTTATTCATGTTAACTTGGCACACATCATAATCGTCGAATCGTCAGATTTGAGACGATTCCAGAAAGTTCTCACAATATAGGGTTTTAAAAAATGATTAGATGACACATTTCCACCTAACGCCACATTGTTGTGTCTATCAGAAGACATCTTTCAAAAAGCAGTGTGGCAAAAGGATAACTTGCTTGTCACAGAAGGGTTGCTCAAATGCTTTTCTAAAGTCGTATGCTTCAAGTTATAAATGTCGCCTGCATAAAGAGTTAAGAATAAAGTAGTTACGTAAAACGTATTTTTCATTTCCGTGCCTCTTATGCAAGCTGTAGAAAAGAGTGAATTGGGTAAATGTAACAGTATCAGCATTAAGTGTATGCAAGGTCACCTTGCACTTGAAGATATTGTAAAGTCCAACGAACCTCGATTTTAACAATCTGCTAGGGTCCTACGATGCCCAGTTGTTAAGAAAGCGGAATAAGAACTCGCGAGTTCCGGGTTCGAGTCTTACCGACACCTTTATTTTCGTGGGGTGACCGTTGGCAAGTAGTTTCAGAGCCCTAACCTTGTACTGGTGGATCCAGGATAGCTGTTACATGGCTGAATAATGGTTGGTTCGGCGTTAGACACCATACAAAACTCAGCTACTACAGAAATCATTATATACTGTGACAAAATGAGAACTAGCTTGTAACAAGCAAATTTAACTTAATATCACAACGGTTTCTACAGTGTATCCATAGTTATAAAGGGACCCTTTTTTCATTCCATTTTGTCATTGTGTTCGGCAGGTGCGCTTTGCACTGTCGTTAGTGATGACGTAAACCCCTGAACAGGCAATCGTATCTACTCGGCAATCCCCGTAACAAGTCGGTAGATATTTTAGTTATTTTAAGAAATGGCCGAGGTGTTCCGAATGCTGAACAGGATGTCTATGTTTTGTTATCCTGACGGACCCCGATACCCACGGGAATCGAACCACGCCCATCGTGACTCGAAGCCAACGCCCTTAAAAGAGACAGCTGTGCTTAATGCTGCAGTCGACTTAACAGTGGTGGCGAAATCTTATTTCGATTTACTTGTCCATAAATGCCAGATCTTTGTCAGTACTGTTCCGTAAAGTGGTTTTGTTGTTAATCCAAGTAAAACACTCGCTTGGTTGTTCAGTCTTTTGGATAAGTTTGGCAATACGAACAATTGATTTTGCCACCCCTTGACTCTCATAAACCACTGTGAAAGGAAACATTTTGTGATTGTGTTTTCCCCTTATGGTTTCCACCTTATGTCACAAAGACGTTTTTCTTTTCGTGATTCTTTTCTTCTTTTACTGAATTTTTACTCGAAGCCTACACCTCTCAAAGGTACAACTGTGCTAATTGCTTTTCTTGTCACAAGAAAATATTATATATTATGACAAGAAACTGTATGGTTTACGTCTTGAATAAAATATTGTCATTGCTAATTGCTGTCGCAGACTATGGGACCCCGCCGACAAATGCTTCTCTTAGCCCTTTACCAAACGCCAACTTTTCGACTGTCCCAAATTGAACGAGTTTGCAGGCGACATTTCAGAATGTGATGAAATTGAAAAATAATCTTCTGATAGGGCAGAAAACATTGTGGGAAAGGGAAAAATTGCTCGCTAAGAGCAATTTCTCCTTTTCCCACAATGTTTTCCAGAGTCATCTGCAACAAACTGGTCAAATGTCATGGGTTAAGCAATATTATGGTATTTACTTCGAAATAGTCTCTACCAAATGTGGTAGAGATAATTCAAATCTTCTTGATATTTGTTTGTCTTTAACTGTTTGTTTGTTTGTTTGTTTGTTTGTTTTCCAATTTGTTTTACATCGAATGTGAAGGAGGCTTTATAGCCCATCGAGTCACTCTCGATGACTGCTTCCTGGAGAATACACCAGTAATCGCGCCGGTTTGAGGGCTAGTCCCAGCAATTCTCACCTCGCCTAACGGGGATTCGAACCCGGGACCTTCGGTACAGTAGCCCGACGCTCTACCACTGTACCACTGTCGCCCCCAAAGCCGACACTCTTCAAAGGGGCCATCATGCAAAGTGCTATGTTGCTTGATTCATGTTAGTGTGTTCCAAATTGCGTTTAGAACATGTATCTTTCTTGGTATGTTCTGTCTTTTGCTTTTGACTTGATGTTTGGACCAATCTCGGATTTGAATAATGGGGGAATATTTTGGTTAATAGACT
The DNA here is from genome assembly GCA_947846245.1 of Cerastoderma edule. Lineage (NCBI taxonomy): Eukaryota > Metazoa > Mollusca > Bivalvia > Cardiida > Cardiidae > Cerastoderma > Cerastoderma edule. Next base: position 12,421,577 of record OX401409.1, on the reverse strand, counting down.
ACAACCACTGCAGGAGATCTTTGCTCGCTGATTAATACAAAAATACTTCATATCACATGGTAAAGTGCAAGGCTATTAATGTCCTAACAGACGAAGTTTTCACGTTTGGTTGGTTAAGGGCGTGGGTTGTTCGCAAATGAGTGTTTACAGCTGGATTTATTTGGAGAAAGTAGAATTTAACCTTTAAAATAAAACCTTGAGTAAATGAATGAATGAATAAATGAAGAAAGAGAGAAAGAAAGAAAGAAAGGATTCATGAACAGTACTCATGCCTTTGGCGCATTGAACATAGTCTCTCGTCATTGTGAAACCTTTGCACAATTTATGATATAAATTAACTCAGTCGTCAATTGATTTGGCGCACCTGCAGAGCTGCACATGCGCAGAATAATTCAATAAATGCATCTCTTTATTCATCGAAGTCAATTGATGTAACTACTGTTACAATGGAACAGATTGTTCGTTCTGAGATATTAATAGGGACCTATCGCGAAATAGATTGAATAGATGTAACCATTCCTGGAAAGTGTTGTAATATCAAATGTATTGCCCTGCTTGTCCAAAAGCCTCAATGGGCAAGTGGATTTTAACTGAATTTTACTACATAACCACTATACGGACAAGTGCAGTAATAAAGGTTTGGCTTTTACCGACAATTATATCACAATCAGATTTCGCCAACCCTGTCCTATGCTATTGATGTTGGCCAACCTGTTATCGGTTGGTATTTGGAGCAGTCTATAACTTTTAAGGATTTTGATATATTTCATCTGATGTGAACATTAAACGGTGAACAAAAGCCCCGTTCCTCTTATTCCTTTTTTCGTAATAAGTCACCATCGAATTGACAGTAGGCCTACCCTTGGAAACCAGGTGTGAAGAGGCCTATGAAAGGAAGAAAGCGAAGTACACAGAGCTCCTCGACGAGTGCAAACAACGAGGCTGTCATATTTGTCTCTTCTCGATAGAAGTAGGGATAAGAGGATTTTATTCTCAATCTGTGTGCCGACTGATGACAGCAATAGGATCCACGGGCAGGAATAGGCGGAGGACTATCCAGAAACTGAGCCAAGAGGCTGAACGTTCGTCTAGCTGGCTGTGACGGATACGAAAAGAAACTAGTTGGAAAAGGTAGACCTATCGACAATCACACCGTTACTACGGTGGCCCCACCCTCTATCAGATGTACATGGTTCAGGGGCGAAACATCCATGACGGAGGGATTTCATGCTGAAGATGAAGGTCGATTTGCAATCTCAAACCACCTCACTCGAGCTCACACTATGTGTGTTTAAGACTGTTTCATACTCAACCAAACAGTATCATAATTCCAGAAGAGGGAATGGGTGAAGGTAAATACGAGGTTATACGCCTTCGTGAATAACAATGTTTGACATTAATGGGAAGCTTGCTTATATATTGCATGCATGATGCGGTGCGATTTGGTTTAATGTGTCGGGATATTGCATTAATATCACCCAAACCTAGGTTGAACGACCCCTTTGTTTATGTATTTATATATATTTATTAATACACCCCCATCATCAATCGCATATGAGGCGCCACCTGCAAGATGAATGATTCAATATGGCTTAACCCTTAGAATGTAGGGTAACTTGGAAAAAATAGATTTTAGTGTCGTCTGCTTACCAAAACCTTAAATATCTACTTAATTTAGATGAGGCAAGATACTCAGGATAGCAAACAGGTAAGATCACAGGCCAGCCGCCAACGGCTGGCCTGTGATCTAACCTGTTTGCATAAGCATGAAATCGGTTCTAACACTATAAGGGTAATCTGTGTGATGACTTATAGTGTGAACAATGAATGATTTAATGGCTAAAGTGTCCTTCATAAAAAAGGAAACTTCTCCTATACGTTTGAAGTGACTTTTTTATCCCTCTTTTCAATGTCATGTGCCATCTGCAATCAAAAAAGAAAGAAAGATAAAGACAAATTTAATGCGCAAACTGATATAATGGCTCCGATAATTAAACTGGTTCCCGCTGTCTACTGGCTCCGCTTTGTCCCGGAAGATAGATGAGAAACCGGTTCCCAGTTTATCTAATACATAGATACGTCCTATAATTCTCTTTTATAATGTTATGACAACTGAGGAGAGAGGAAAGCGAATGACCTGTTTCATCAAAGTGTACGTAACTTCTTCCCATTTTAAGTATTGCTTGTTATAACCAAACACCTAATAAACTGTTTATTAGGTATTTGTTTTATACCTACATGTTGACCTGTACAAGGTACGCCATAAGGGCAAAGGTCATATGTGTACCCTTTTGTAACAAGCCGACCGAGTTTCATTGATCAATGCAATACGAAACAACAAAAACAAAATTGCTAGGGTTCAAGGTCAGGTAGCGGTGTCAGCTGGTCAACATGCACTCGGGATTCCTGTTGTCTGACAATACGTCCCTAAGGTCTGCTTAACAAAGAGCAGACGGCTTTTTAATGCTTCTACAGAAAACATTTTGGAATCTTTAAATACCATTAGATATAATTAAAAGCAATAATGTTGATTAGGTATTTGTAACAAGGATTTGAATGTACATTAACCGGTCACTAGTTAATATGCATACAACCATTCTTGCTTAAAGTGGCCACAGTACAAGGAGACAGAAACGTGGTGTATAGGACAACTATAAGGGCTTTGTTGATAATTCACACGGATGCAAGTCATCTTTAACAAGTCCTTCTTGAGTCATTCAGACAGCTCGATCCTGACTTGCTTCCAGTAACAAGAAAGCCTCAGACTAAATAACTTTCCATGCGATACTTTGTTACCTTGCGGGCGCGGAGTTGCCGGTACGCGATTACGCGGCTGAATCCGAATGTTTCTGACAAAAAAGAAATTCACGATTTTATGAAAACCACAAAAGTCTACCTCATTAATATATAAACCATTGACGTCTGAATGTATTCTCATTGTCCATATGCTAATATAATGACCCTGAAGTCGCCTAGAATGCATTAGATTGCACTATTATTTTTAAAGTTGTCCGGGTGAGCATGCCCCCCGTACCCATAGCTTAATCCTGAATCAACATTAATGGAGGCCGGCTAGCTATGCGCCTGCCTTGTTGTTGATCAATTGTTAAGCTCAATTTTTAGACCTTCGTCTCTCTGACTCTTTTTTATCTACCCTTTTTTATGTTCCGGTTCCTGCTCGTCACACTCGTGCATGAATTTGATTGAGCACGCGTGGTCGCATAGGCTAAGTCTACATATTATATGTCCATACCTTGATTAATTTTGTTTTCTAAAGAGAATTTCATAGACATATAATGCTAACAAGATATATATGTAAATATATGACATTGTGAAAGAAAACTAGAATTCGATCATTTTTATGGGCTCTTTTTCTCATGTTTCGATAAAACAATGCCTGCTGCTGATGGATTCTAGATACGTGATTTTTTATTTCCATGAATATAAGCTTTAATTCAATACACACCTTCGTGTTAACTTTGTGAAATCGTTATGTTTGTATAGGGAAAGTCCGATATAATAAGTGCTAAATACACCCAAGGTTGCTCCAGTTGGTTTGAGAGTATTATTGTTTACTTTGCCGTATGTGAGACAATTTATTCAAGTTGAAGAGTTCATGTTTTTCTCATATCATTGTTCTGTTCTGTTCAATAAAGCAATACACGCGTTTTGATTGGCTAGTCACTCGGCCATATTGGTTTGCATCGAAATTTCTGAGGAAGGAACAAGAGGGAAAAAGAGACAGAGATAGTTAAGGTAAAAATACATGATTTTTAAACTCTTTTTTCTTTTTGAACTTATATAGAAATGTTCATCCGATATTAATGGTTTTATTTATCCCAAAATAGAGACTGTAAATAACAACCGTAGCCAAATAAACGAAGAAAACCCTAACTGCGAAGGTGACCTATTTTTGTAAACAAAGAGTACGGCTGTTTGTTTTTGTTCATTCTAAACTGAAATATGTCAGCTTATTTCCAGTATAAACGGCTGCTGGAATACATAACAAGCAAGTTTATAAAGATTTACGTCTTTATCAATGTCACATTGCCATGTTATATGTATTTTCAGTGTGTGGAGAAAGAACTAGAGTCGGTCGACATCGGATTGAAAACGAGGCAAACAACAAGAGTGATTCAGTGCAGGAGGAATTTAGGTTTTCCAAACTTCTCATGATCTGTGATTCAAGGCTAACAACCACAACAAACAATAATGAGAGAAGAAATAGCCGCAGCAGTTGTCTTCGTCACACGTTTAGTGAAAATAAATGATGGCATTCCAAAAGAGAAAGTTAATGAATTTTCCTCAAAACTTTCTGCAATTCTTATTGAAAAATTCAAGAATCATTGGTACGCTGATGAGCCAGCCAAGGGTCAGGGTTATCGGTGCATTAGAATAAATTCGATGGGACCTACAGACCCCGTCCTCAGCCGGGCAGCCAGTGATTGTGGTTTACAGTATTCAGATCTCAACTTACCAAATGAATTAACTTTGTGGGTGGACCCAAAAGAGGTTTGCTGCAGGTAAATAAAATGTTTCTAACTTTCAACACAGATAAGGCTTGCATATGTTAAAGGATGGGATGATTTGTTCATCGTACCTTATCTTAAACATTAACAATACATGTTTTGTAGTTGACAATCTGTCCTGATTAGATGCAAATTTGAACAAATAGTTATTGGTATTGTGCTGTGGAAAAGAATTATACATACAACACAAGCTTTTTTCTAGATTAAAACTTAGTCTTTCTGTGAAAGAATTTAAAGCGGACAAACTGTCATTAAGATTTCTTTTAGTACTTCACTTGATACTTTTAAAATTAATTTTTAATGGTACTTGCTGTGTTGATCCTCCTGCAATTTGATGGTCTGTTACTTTTGTGTTCAGTGCATGACTATTCTAAAGTAAGTCCTTTTCCAAATTAAAGAACTAGATATCAAGGGGTTTCTCTGAAAGACAGCAGTTAAGTTCTTCACAAATGTGAAGCACTTGCTTATGTATTCCACTGAACCCTTGATATAGTCTCATGCTAAATCCTCTAACGAACACGAAAAATATGTTATGTTTTTTACAATGCAGGTTTGGTGAAAGTCAGAGCGCATTCTGTCAGCTTGCAGTAGCAAAGGATGGTAATCTAGAGAACCAGGCTCATGCTGTCAATATCGAAGATTTCCTCGAACAGCAACAGCGACAGTTCAGCATGAATCTCAACATCGTTACAACGCGAACAAGTGCCACCAAGCTGAAGGCCTTAGCCATGAAGAATGCGGTTTTCCAGCACCAGCAGAAGTCATCATATCATTATAACAACAAGTACCAACAGAACCTCTACAACAACAACAACAACCAAATGCAGCCCAACACCTCCTACTCGTCTTCAACGCGACCATTCCACCACCACAAGTCTCACAACAAAAAAGGTAGCTACCACCACAGCGGGGTACACTCGGCTGGTTCCATGAACAATGGGTATTCGGGTTCAAGACCCTTAGGGCAAGCAGGCAATAGTGCTACTACATATGACTCAAATTTTAACGCGCAGCAAAACAAGGACAGATTCCACTGGGTCAAATCAAAGCAATCTCCTCCCGTTGATCAAATGGAGAGAATGCGACTCAGTCCCAACTGATAGTATTTCCTCCCGGCCATAATAAGCCATAGTGATATCGATAGAAGACTGGGTGTTATGAATACCACATGTAAATGCTTGTTTTGCATGTCTGTTTGATAATATTTTTCAATGTCTGTCCAACTGGTTATGTAATAAGAACAATTTAACATGATATCTTAATTTTGACTACATTTCGATCGAATATTTGATTTAACTGTATCTGGTGATAACTCTTGAAAGATCCATTCCCGACTAGAAAACAAGGGTTGGAGTTTCATTTAGCTGAGCTTTAATCCACAACCTCTAGTCTAAGATTTTGACTTTAACAATAAATACATATCTGTTAATATATAGAAAACACTGTGATTAAAGATGATTTCATCCAACAATTCTATAGCTGTCATGTAGGACATTGGTTAAAAAGAATCTTAAGGTAACGGGTAAACCAAAAGTGTCAGTAGACAAAGGTATAAATCTTTTACTCCTTTTCCTTTTACAAACAGTTTTAAAGTTAATCTACAAGAGACAGATGAAGCTCTTTTGACTGCTCATCATACTCATTATAACAATTACTTTTATTGAAAAACACTTTCACGTCAAGCACTTTTATGATTTCCGTTGGACAGATCATTTTGTATAATATGTTATCAAACCCACAAGTGGATACATGAGGTGTTCATAACCCTTGGGTTTCTACCCACCCTACTTTGATTATTAGTGATTTCAGAGTTTTTTCTGGTTTTTACCAAATAGTTTGTTCTGATGCTGTAACACTGTCTTGCCTTACTGCACAAATTCTAGGGATTCTAATGTTTTAACAGGAAATAAGTGTAACATTGTCTCTATCAGTTCCTAAAGTTAAATATTCTTTAAAATACACTTCTGCTCTATAACCTTCTAAATACACATCTTGTAAGACCTATGTGTTAAAAATATTTTGAAATTCAATGAAATCAAGATCTCTATATATTTTGTGAATACTCTTAAAAACAAGGTAGTGAGCTCGAAATGTTATTTCTAACATTCTGAACAGACAAAAGTCATTTAATGTAATGTTCATGTGCGGACAAGATTTAAATTATCATTGAAACATGAAAGAACAACATTTGTTTAGATATGGCACATTTCAGTGCTCAATTGAATACAAACTTGGATACCAGGATGAATCTCTGGAAGAACCTTTTTTTATGATGCTGACTAATGCTATGTTTTAATGGATTTTGAGATAATTGATCTGTCTTGATGCGCTTGGATTGTTTTATATAGCAAACAAGTCAAGATTGACTTGCAGTTCAATTAAACCATGTGCTCTGTTGTTGATAAATATTGCCTTAAAACAGTTACTATAGAAGTGCAAGTCTGAGATTGTCTTAAACTTTTTTTTTTAAGAGAGTATGTACTCACGATGATAGGTATATGTTAAGATAAGAGGGAAGATATAGGTCTGTTGTATGTTCTATTTCCAAAGACCACTATTTATCTTAGTTCATTGATACCCATTATCATAGTGATGATTTTAATGAGTCCTCCAAATATAGGGTTCAATGATGAATTAAGGAAAATACCAATGCTCGATGGTTCAGCGCAATACTATAGTAAGTGCTTCACGTTTGTGAAGCACTTGCTATAGTCTTGCGTTGAACCCTCATGCTGTTCCTTATCTTGACAGAAAGTCAATGTACAAATATGAATTTTCTAACATATTTTATGATAAATCAAATTTGCTGTTAGGTTTTATTCTCCAGTGCTCAATAGAATGAGAAACATTATATCATACTTTCATTTTGGAATTCCATAGACTGTCACCAATTTCTCATCTTTTCATTTTGGAATTCTATAGGTTACCACCAATTCAATTGGTGAAGAATTTGTGTTTTCACTTGAATCCTCGGTAATATAATTCAATCATCTTTGGCACACAATGAGATGGTCATCCTTCTTAACTTATCACTTAAACAAGAGAAAACAGTTGCGAATCGGCTATTGCTAGTCAATCTTCCCACTTGATCTCTCTAGACTTTCATTTCTATGTTATGCATTACCTTGATATCAGATTATCACCAAATTGATCATTTTATTACATGAAGAGTTTGTATATAGAATAGACACCAAAATGTACAAGTTCTTGAATGAGTTGAAATTGAGAGGGTACTAACTAGTGATGCTCGGTACACAGTGGTCTAAACAAGAAGCCTTACTAGGGTCTTTTACTTGCAGTGTTTCCATAACTTTTTATCTCCTGACTGACTTACTAAAAACTCCTTTTAACTTTGTAACAAATTAAAAAAAAATATGCTCAAATTAAGGAAATGTTCATTTTGTTACCAACTGAAAACTACAACAAAAATCTTCATTCACTCTTCTTCCCGGCTTGACCAGCCCTTATTGGTTGTTAAGCTTATGGTCTTCCTCTGTGAATTATGAGGTAGGAATCGAAACATGACCGGAATACCGTTGATGCAATGTGAAATCAAATGAAACTTTACAAATCTGTTTTTTTTTTTATACTTGTTAGAACCTGTTGAGATGATTCTAATGAGTACCCACAATATAGGGTTAAGGGAATCAATCAATAAGTTAGGGAAATGTGCTTCTTATTTGGATTTCTGGTTACAGTTTCCTGACTAACAGAAATCTACAGTTGTCAGCAAACATGAGTAAAGTAACTTGATCATGAACATCTTACTGGAAAAATGAAATCTGGTCTTACAGAATTAAAAAGTATTTAGGCAGCAATTCAATTTGGTTTCTAGAGGAAAAATGAACGGAAGAAGATCTGCTGTAATTTTGTTGAAAGATTTTAGTTGTTGCAGGGAAGGTGTCAAAAGTTGACAATTTTTGTACAGGAATGAGTTTCTAATCCAATCATGTATAGGAAATATGCAAGGTTTATATATATCACATAATTATTATTATTTATTTTGATTTAAAGAAAGATCATTCTATTTTAAGTGTTGTATGTTGTTATGTGAAATTTTTACTTGGGATTTAGCAAATACTTTACGATAGACTGTGTGATATGACTAGTTTTAGATGCAAGTGAAATGAAAACTTTCATTGTATAGTGATAGCTGTGTTGAAAACGGATAAATTGTTTTATATTGCAGTTGAAATGATAAGAGGTGTATTCTTATGACTTAAACCCTTATAGTGCTGGAATCAACTAAATGCTTATGCAAACAGGTTGTATCAAGGCCAGCCAATTGGTGGCTGGCCTGTGATCTAACCTGTTTGCTACTCTGAGTATCATTCCTCATCAAAATTAAGCAGATATTGAAGGTTTTGGAAAGCAGATGACACAAAAATCCTTATTTAGACAATTACCCAGCATTCTAAGGGTTAATTTCTTTACAAAGACTTGATTTTTGGTACTGATGAGAATTGAATGACACTTTTCTAATGAGGACCCACAAAGTAAGTTACTTTTATAAAAAAAAAAATGGTGCATGCAGGATCCTGAGATATGCTTTTTAATATTAACTTTTTGTATAGGTGAAACCTTAAAGATTAAGTTAAAACTGACAAGATATAAATGAAGGAAAAAAATAAAAAATAAAATGACAAAAAAAAGGCTTTAACTTTGTGGGAGATTTATTTTGAAAGATTTATTAAAAATAAACTTAAAGCATGCAAAAGGAATTACAGGTTTCATAATTATACTATAGTATTTTTTGTTTAACCCTTTACCAAACACAATATTTTCGACTGTCCCAAATTAAAAGAGTTTGTATTCAACATTTCAAAATTAGATGAAATTGGAAATTTATCTTCTGATAGGGCAGAAAACACTGTGGGAAAAGGGGAAATTGCTCGTTATGAGCAATTTCTCCTTTTCCCACAGTGTTTTCCAGAGTTGTCTGCAACAAAGTGGTCAATTGACGTTTTGTTTGGGAAAGGGTTAAAGTTATTGTGCAATAATGATTGTTTAGGAATACATCAAACATGAGGATATTGTTGACCTATTTTATTACTTCCTACATTCTAAGTTTTTAGCATCCCTTTTGTCTTTTAAAGTTACTGTCATCTTTGAATTGCTTAGTTACAGTACACACATAGAAATGATAATATGTTTTAAACGAAGACTTGTGTAATTGTGGGCTAATTGATAGTGTATTATAGATTACGCAGTTTCTGATTTCTCGTGATTTTCCTTTCAGATCATTTGATACAAGGCCAAATGATTCTTAACTTTATATCATATAAACATTCTCTGCAAATGTTTCTTCATTTAACCAATTGTAGAAATGGTCATAGTCACCTTGTGTTGATGAGTCATGACTTAACTGCATTACTAAAGATCTCAATTCATCATCATTTATTGAAGTGGTTTTAATCTGCATTATATTTCATACATTTTATAGGAATGGATTAATCTAGAGAACAAGTATTAACGTTAATGGTGATAACATTGTTGTCAATGCAGCATCAATTTTATGAACCTCATCAAGAGCTTATTTTATGGTATTTGTGTTCTATAATACGAGTATGATATTATCAGCATTATTTGCATATTTTTCATTCAAATGTTGAAAATGAACTCAATGAAGAAGACAGAAAACAACACAAAGAAAAGCATGGAGACTGTTTCGATTTTGTTGAAAATGGAACATCACTGACATGATTTTGTACTATCTATACAAGTGCTGTTTGTACCTAAGGCAAAATGCGCAGTTAACTGTTTTTGATCTCTTTACAATGGAAAAGCCCCTCCTTATCCCAAATTGAAAGCTTATGGAATATTAAATTGTCTGTTTAGTTGTAATGACTTGAATTAAATGAAGTAATTGTATAAAACTTTTCGCCCATGCAACAGTTACTGCAGCTGCTCTCATTGTTTTTTGGGGTGTTTTTAACCCTGGGGCTGCATGGTAAAGAGATTATACAGGCATATTTATTGGCAAGGCAAGTGTTATGTACATAATAATATTATATTGGTTTGGCAAACTGTCAAGATTTCTTGGTAACAGGAAAGGGGGTGGTTACCACTGTGCTACCTACTTGATTTGTTGGTACTCATTAGAGTTGTCAGTTCTGATGAATACCGACAACAACGAAGGGCCTTTGACATGGAAAGTTTAGGGGATCCATAGAACACAGCTGATTACTATGCCCCTTTTCCCAATCTGGAATTCTGTGACATGTTTATATTAGCCTTACGACAATGCAATTGAGTAAGAAATCATATTTATTTGTTGTTGTAATCGTAACATGTATGGTTGGCTGATGCGAAATCTCTGTAAGGATTTTTTCTTTCTTTGTAAATATCAAGAGATTTGCATCATACCCATCACATATTGTAGTGTTGTTGCATTTCTTTGAAGTGGATGAGTGCGTTTATTTTTATTTTTTGAATGGTTTCAATCTAATTTTGAAAAACAAATTCATCTTTCCTCACTGAATTTCTTTGACAAGCTCATTATCGTATGCTTTTGCTTCATTAATTCTTGTTTCAACCCATTGGCAGCGCATTTAAGAAATCATTTTGATGATAGAAGAATTTGATCATTGTGAAAAGGAATGATTGAAATATGTACTTAAACTTTGTTGTTAATTCTTTTTAAACAGATACAAAAACATTTATGACATAATTAGCAGGTGTTTTGTTTTCTTTAACTTTTATTTCTTTGGCAGTAAATAAATAGTGTTGCTTTCATATTTTAGAAGTTGAAATTGGAAATAGAGAAAACTGCAAGAATGCCCTTCAAAGGAATACTCAACACTGTACATAATATTTTGTTTTCTGTCTTATTATGACTATATGGACATGACTTTTGACCCCACTTTCTGGCGATACGCGTAGATATAATTTTGCCAGGTGTTGTTTGTTTTTATGTTGTCAGAGAGTGGGAAGTGGTCAGATCTGTGGAGAGTGAATGAGTGGGTGAGCAGAGAGAATGGTACCTGGCTGTGGCTTTAATATTACGATAAGGAGAAGAGTTTTGTTTAAGAAATTACTTTAAAGAAAGGGAATCCTGCGTGGCCCAATGGTTAAGGTTGGGGACTTAAAACTCAGGGTCTGTGGTTCGAGCTCCACCCATATCTCTCTCTGGTTTTGTGGGAGTGGACTTTGGCACATCACTTAAGAGCCTGAGCCTAGTACTGGTGGATTGAGGAAAGCTGTAACATAAATGAAAAATTGTTGACAAGGTGTGTAAAACCATACAACTTTAGACAAGGACAAGGGCCTTGGTGGCCTGGGTAACGTTTTACTAAATAGTTTACGCTTAAGATTTGTGTAAGTCTAAATCAACAATTCCTCTTATTTCGATATTGGGCTAAGCAATATTGCAAAGTGATACATCATTGGAATCGTCTCTCGGAGACGCTTCCAAAGACGTGTCACATTGTAATATTGTGCTTTCATTGAAGATACTATCAATGTGTATCAGTTATGGCTTACACAAACATTTTCCGTAAGTTGTTTAGTAAAACGGTACCCTGGACTTGAAATCACATGGCTCTCTCCCCCCATCAGCATGGGTTCATATCAGGACAACAGCATTAAAATTTTCATGTGAGTTAGTTTCCAAATTGACTCATGAAATGTCAATGGTTATACCTGGCATGACCAGCCCTTATGGGCAGTCAAGTTTGGAGTCTTCCTCCATCATGATCTATTGTAAAGGACTGACCATTAGTGTTCTTATTGGAAAGATTAAATTGGTGTTAGGAATTTACACAGTCAGGTAAGGGATGTGAGCAGACTGGGTGGCATGTAGAATTGAAAAAGAGTGTTGTTGACACTTAAACAAAACAATCATAAAACTTACTTATTTAAATGAAATACAGCAATTGGATGTATATGTGTTGTCTTCCTTTTAACTATGTGCTTGTTTTAATTGACATATACATGTATTGTTATTAGATAAATTGAGGCTAGGATTCTTTGATAGAACAATGAATACTTCAACTTACAGTTTGTATTTACTGATGGAATTGAAGCTAAATTGTTAGATAAATAGAGAATCATTAAGGGTTTAAGTTCGTGTTGGGTTATGTGGTTTTAGAGGACGGGCCTCCAATCGAGGTCCTTTTTACTGTCAAGTTCTGATACATAGAACTATAATTGAGAAATGGACAATCAAGTCTATACGCCAATAGAATAACAAGGTTTTAGAAAAAGAGTTTGAAATAAAACGAATTCTCTATAAATTTATTAAGGTCAGATTTTTTCACTTTAATATGAAACAAACAAATCAGGAATCTGTTATCTAATGCTTTTCCTTTAACGGTATACAGATTTTTGTATCAAATATTTTTTTCCCAATGTGTTAAATAAGATATTCTGAAAAAGAAGAGGCAAATACCGATACAATCATCTTCCTAGATGCTGTATTTTCCATAATTTCTCATTTATTTTTTTTGTCAAGGGGGGTTAAATAGTGTGGTGAGAGACGGAGAGAGAGAAAGTGGAGTTGAGGGTAAAAAACAAGACTTGGTTATATTATTAGCATAATTGGTGCAATAAACATGTGTATTATCACTTTTTAAGAGTTATTTTACAGATTTTATGAAGTATTTTTGATCTTATCTAGTGCAGTCATACGTATATGAATCATGTCATCGATTTGCTTGCAGTGTTTTTCATTCATGCCGAGAGCATTATGTTAATGTATATTATCCGGGTGCCAGGACATCGTACTTTGAGCTGGCCCTTGTGAGTCTTAATCTTGATAAGGAATATCCATGGATGGCTAATATTTGCCCTGTTTAACACCTGACTTGGTATATGATCCTGGGTCCTGATTGGTCCATTTTGAACATAGATGAGAATTGATCAATCAGATCTTGGAATTGTCTCGTTCAGCTTATGTTGGCACCTTCAAGGTTTAATGACTTTTGGTCTGGGACTAAGAAAGGACTAAGAAATTAATGCTTTAACATTCCTAGAGAAGGTACTGTGTCATATTCTCTTTTCAATTCTTGAAAATTGCCAATAGTTTCCATATTCACGATTCGAGAGATACCTCCATCACAGATTGAATGGCAAAAAAGGTATATATAATAGAATTGCTAAAGTACCTATGATTAATTGGCAATGATATTTATTTAGCCCAATATGGAGCCTTTATTCTGTACATAAATATTCAAGCCATTTAAATTTACTCAAATGCTCCTTCCATTTGTATATATAAGTTTCATTAATAAAAATGTTCCCTGTACAAGAACTTTTATAATAAGTATTTTACATGCTGAAGAGGCCATTCTCTCTCCATTCTTCTGTTTGATGTAACCTCCTTGATCAGATAAGATGAAAAATAAGATTTAAGATGGTCAGAATTCTGATGCATTGTATGCCAAATGAGATGTATGTATCACCACCTCAGACCTGTTTTATAATCTAAAATTGTTATGTTTTTGCCATCTTACATTTTAGTAATGGGTTATAACATTTTTTTAAAAAGAATAGTTGCTTGAAATTTGCAAGGCATGCATGTTTTGTTGAACATTATTTTTCAATAATTTTGCTGTTCTACCAAAATTTTGATGTTTCGAAATCTGGAACATTTTAAGGGATTTATTTATACATGTATTGTATCGCATAGTTTGCTTTAATGATTCATTGTTCACTGCGCAAGATAATTAATTGCTGTATTTAAGTTAAATATGTAGTTTTAATTTGTTGTTTTTTAGATGTTTAACATTCTATTACTTGTTCTTGGGCAATCATGTCGGAACAAAGGCTTCATAAAGCAGTAAATAGTCTTTCCTGATTGCTAGTGAGAGGTCTCAGGATGGGGCGTATACTGCTTTGTGAATGAGTTTTATTTTTGTGGTGCCGTCATTGTCATTAGAAACCCTCTAAGTATTCCAGGTGCACAGTCTCACATCAGCAGCATATTAGTGTAATTTTAATTAATATTAATAGTTGAAAACTGAAAACGAGGAACAGTACCTACAACATGATTTAGTTACTGTTCTTTTTGTGTTCTTTTAAATGTCCAAGAAATGGTTTGACATATTTTTGTTATTGTTGAAATTTTGATAAGGAACATCAATGTCTAATGATCCCATCTATCCTATAATATTTTCAACTTTTTTGATACTAATTACAAGTTTAAATTCTGCATATTAATAGCTTTTAATGAATTATGAAAATGCAGATTGGGGGTTCAATGCAAGACTATAGTAAGTGCTTCATATACATGAAGCACTTACTATAGTCTTTCATTGAACTCCCCAATAGTGTTCACAATATTCAAATGAAATCATATGCTGCTGTGTTGAAACTAGTTGCACTGGGAGTTGAGGGTTGACACACAGTCATTGTGAGGTATGGGATATCATCGGTTTTAACCTGTCATTGTGTTCTATCTGTGATAAACAGCCATTGCTGTGGACCCAGGGAATGTCACCAGCTCACAATCAAAACAGATCTGATCAATAAAATATTTTATTGCATATAATATTGGCTCCCTTGTCTTGCTTTTATTTATTCCTTGCATTGTTTATTTATTTGTTTTATAAAAGATTTTCATAATGTCACCATTATTCCAGTTATGTTGTGATGCCCAAACTTTAATGATTTAATTACCATAATCGAATGTGGCCTCCATGGCTTAGTTGTTACAGAAGGTAACTTTGACACTGCTCTGCCCTAAAGTGGCTTCAAATAACAGTATTTTGAATGTTCATGCCAAGTAATATCCTAGTTGACTTTCAAAATGCAAATAGTTTTACCTAGTTTGAGTTCTGATTCTTCCAACCCCCACACACACACACACCTTCTGATTATGAAGACATAACCAGGGTTTTCCAACACAGCTGATTTGTTCCCTGTATCCACAAAAGATATATGGAAAATTGTGATAAAGAATTGTTCCATTTATGTGCCAAGTTAATTCTGCCAGTTTTCCAACAAAAGAGACTTTCTGACTTGAAATCCTGTATCTTAGAGCTGTAAAAGGATAAAAAACAATGTTATAACTCCATTTAGGAACACGAGTGGCAAATGAGTGATGCAGACTTTGATTGACTACTTGACATTTTCAACACATTGTTTTGACTTGAAATTGCAAATTATATGACGAGTAGATGAACTTAAGGCAATATAATGTCCCAAAAGCTGTATAGAACTTGTAAATATAGAAGTGTATTATTTGTACTTATCCTCAAACTGAGAGAGTCGAGTAGTGGTATAATTGGGTAATTTGTAAAAGTATGCAGTTGGTTGAATTAAACTGTCATTAAGCTGTGGAGTGTCCATTGTGGTATATAGTTGTGGGTGATCTATAATTTCCATAAATCTGTGAGGGGTCTATGGTGGTATATAGTTTTGGTTGATCTATAGTTTTCACTAAGCTGTGAGGGGTCTATGGTGGTATATAGTTCTGGTTGATCTATAGTTTTTATGAAGCTGTGAGGGGTCTATGGTGGTATGTTGTTCTGGTTGATCTATAGTTTCACTAAGCTGTGAGGGGTCTATGGTGGTATATAGTTCTGGTTGATCTATAGTTTTCATGAAGCTGTGAGGGGTCTATGGTGGTATAAAGTTCTGGGTGATCTATAGTTTCCATTAAGCTGTGAGGGGTCTATGGTGGTATGTAGTTCTGGTTGATCTATAGTTTCCATTAAGCTGTGAGGGGTCTATGGGGGTATGTAGTTCTTGTTGATCTATAGTTTTCATGAATCTGTGAGGGGTCTATGATGGTATGTAGTTCTGGTTGATCTATAGTTTTTATGAAGCTGTGAGGGGTCTATGGTGGTATGTAGTTCTGGTTGATCTATAGTTTCACTAAGCTGTGAGGGGTCTATGGTGGTATATAGTTCTGGTTGATCTATAGTTTCCATTAAGCTGTGAGGGGTCTATGGGGGTATGTAGTTCTTGTTGATCTATAGTTTTCATGAATCTGTGAGGGGTCTATGATGGTATGTAGTTCTGGTTGATCTATAGTTTTTATGAAGCTGTGAGGGGTCTATGGTGGTATGTAGTTCTGGTTGATCTATAGTTTCACTAAGCTGTGAGGGGTCTATGGTGGTATATAGTTCTGGTTGATCTATAGTTTTCATGAAGCTGTGAGGGGTCTATGATGGTATGTAGTTCTTGTTGATCTATAGTTTCCATTAAGCTGTGAGGGGTCTATGGTGGTATGTAGTTCTGGTTGATCTATAGTTTCCATTAAGCTGTGAGGGGTCTATGGGGGTATGTAGTTCTTGTTGATCTATAGTTTTCATGAATCTGTGAGGGGTCTATGATGGTATGTAGTTCTGGTTGATCTAAAGTTTCCATTAAGCTGTGAGGGGTCTATGGTGGTACATAGTTCTGGTTGATCTATAGTTTCCATTAAACTATGATGGGTCTATGATGGTATGTAGTTCTGGTTGATCTATAGTTTTCATTAAGCTATGAGGGGTCTATGGTGGTATGTAGTTCTGGTTGATTTATAGTTTTCATTAAGCTATGAGGGGTCTATGGTGGTATGTAGTTCTGGTTGATTTATAGTTTTCATTAAGCTATGAGGGGTCTATGGTGGTATGTAGTTCTGGTTGATTTATAGTTTTCATTAAGCTATGAGGGGCATATGGTGGTATGTAGTTCTGGTTGATTTATAGTTTTCATTAAGCTGTGAGGGGTCTATGGTGGTATGTAGTTCTGGTTGATTTATAGTTTTCATTAAGCTATGAGGGGTCTATGGTGGTATGTAGTTCTGGTTGATTTATAGTTTTCATTAAGCTATGAGGGGTCTATGGTGGTATGTAGTTCTGGTTGATTTATAGTTTTCATTAAGCTATGAGGGGTCTATGGTGGTATGTAGTTCTGGTTGATTTATCGTTTTCATTAAGCTATGAGGGGTCTATGGTGGTATGTAGTTCTGGTTGATTTATAGTTTTCATTAAGCTATGAGGGGTCTATGGTGGTATGTAGTTCTGGTTGATTTATAGTTTTCATTAAGCTATGAGGGGTCTATGGTGGTATGTAGTTCTGGTTGATTTATAGTTTTCATTAAGCTATGAGAGGTCTATGGTGGTATGTAGTTCTGGTTGATTTATAGTTTTCATTAAGCTATGAGGGGTCTATGGTGGTATGTAGTTCTGATTGATTTATAGTTTTCATTAAGCTATGAGGGGTCTATGGTGGTATATACATGTAGTTCTGGTTGATCTAACGTTTTCGTTAAGCTGTGAGGGGTCTATGGTAGTATGTAGTTCTTGTTGATCTATAGTTTTCGTTAAGCTGTGAGGGGTCTATGGTGGTATGTAGTTTGTGTTGATCTATATTTTTCATTAAGCTGAAAGGGGTCTACGGTGGTATATTGTTCTTGTTGATCTATATTTTTCATTAAGCTGAAAGGGGTCTACGGTGGTATATTGTTCTTGTTGATCTATAGTTTTCATCAAGCTGTGAGGGGTCTATGGTGGTATGTAGTTCTGGTTGATCTATAGTTTTCATCAAGCTGAAAGGGGTCTATGGTGATATATACATGTAGTTCTGGTTGATCTATAGTTTTCACTAAGCTGTGATGGGTTTATGGTGATATATACATGTAGTTCTGGTTGATCTATAGTTTTCATTTAGCTGTGGAGGGTCTATGGTGGTATATTCTGGCTGATCTATAGTTTTCATGAAGCTGTTAGGGGTCTATGGTGGTATATAGTTCTAGGTGATCTATAGTTTTCATAAGGCTGTGAGGGGTCTATGGTGGTATATTGTTCTGGCTGATCTATAGTTTTCATCAAGCTGTGAAGGGTCTATGGTGGAATATTGCTCTGGCTGATCTATAGTTTTCATGAAGCTGTTGGGGGTCTATGGTGGTATACAGTTCTAGGTGATCTATAGTTTTCATAAGGCTGTGAGGGGTCTATGATGAAATATTGTTCTGGCTGATCTATAGTTTTCATCAAGCTGTGAGGGGTCTATGGTGGAATATTGCTCTGGTTGATCTATAGTTTTCATTTAGCTATGAGGGGTCTATGGTGGTGAATAGTTCTGGTTGATCTATAGTTTTCATGAAGCTGTGAGGGGTCTATGTAGTTCTTGTTGATCTATGGTTTTCATGAAGCTGTGATGGGTCTATGGTGATATATACATGTAGTTCTGGTTGATCTATAGTTTTCATTTAGCTGTGGAGGGTCTTTGGTGGTCTATTGTTCTGGCTGATCTATAGTTTTCATGAAGCTGTGAGGGGTCTATGGTGGTATATAGTTCTGGTTGATCTATAGTTTTTGTTAAGCTGTGAGGGGTCTATGGTGGTATATAACTTTGGTTGATCTATAGTTTTCATTAAACTGTGAGGGGTCTATGGTGGTACATAGTTCTGGTTGATCTATAGTTTTCATTAAACTGTGAGGGGTCTATGGGGGTATGTAGTTCTTGTTGATCTATAGTTTTCATCAAGCTGTGATGGGTCTATGATGGTATGTAGTTCTGGTTGATCTATAGTTTTCATGAAGCTGTGATGGGTCTATGGTGGTATATTGTTCTGGCTGATCTATAGTTTTCATTTAGCTGTGGATGGTCTATGGTGGTATGTCGTTCTGGTTGATCTTTAGTTTTCCTGAAGCTGTGAGGGGTCTATGGTGGTATATACATGTAGTTTTTGTTGATCTATAATTATCATTTAACTGTGAGGGGTCTATAGTTCTGGTTGATCTATAGTTTACATTAAGCTGTGAGGGGTCTATGGCAGTATATAGTTGTATCTATAGTTTTCATAAGCTGCTGGGGGCCTTTGATGGTAAGGAGTTCTGGTTGAATCATACTTTCAGTTGGGAGGGTTTATGGTGCTATTTAGTTTGTGTTGAACTATTAAGAGTTAGGCATACAGTTTATGCATGGAATAATGTATACTGAGAAAGACTGAAGTAATTTGACAAAAGAGTTTCAAAATGCGTATTCTACCTTTATCCTTTTGGCAGAATACATGTAGCTAGTACCAAATATAGATAGTTCCTTTCTGGTTTTATGTGGTTAATTGGTTGCTTTTTGTTGCCTTCACCACATAGGAGTCAGTTATTCCTGTTAGGTACAATGATTAAGAAAATCTGGGTATCAACTACATGCAATGATTTAAGGTAGAAACTAGGGATGGGAACGAATAGTGAAATCACTATTCGAATATTCGACTAGAACTATTCGAATATATTCGAATATTCGATTTTAGAATTCGTTTTGAAGTCCGAATGTCTGCATGTCCGAATACTAGTACACTAGTCCTCTGTTCAAACCTTTTGTGTATAGCCGATATCTGTATACATGTACGTGCATGCAATATCAAAGCAGTAATAACCATTATTTCGTTTTTTATCAACAGACAACTTTTCCAGTTTCTAACAGAGTTGGTCCATCAGTAACTTAAATAGTTGTTGATGTTCGGCAGAACGAGTAAAGTAATTCCAGACACGTGATGGAGACATTGTGATGTTTATCGAATAGATGTAGAAATTAGAATGAAAATAAGTTTGACAAATTATTCTGAAGAAAAATATACTTTCTAACACATTATTTGATTGGTCTTCGTGCATATGCAATCATGATTACGATTGGTTATTGAAAGAGTAATTGTTTAATTTCACGACAAACAAGTTACGTGATTGGTCGACACTGACAATTGTCAATTAGCGTGATTGACTTGTTTTGGATAATAAGGAGCAAGTGTAGATCATTAAGGTGTTAGATTTAGCGGCTTAAAATCGACTATTTTCACACTTAGGAATTAATCGTTTTGCAAACTGTCAAAAGATGTGGTAATTTGTCACAGGTGTTTTACTGTGTGACATGCGTTGTAGAAACATCGTAACTGCATCTGGGAGCTAGGCACGTTCTTCGATATTTGGGATCGGTTTAGAGGAAGAAAATGAAAATAAAACATTATTTTTTAATAAAATTTATGGTAAACATACAGTAATATGTGTTCATTAAAATCGAATATTCGAATACTATTTTGCTATTCGAATATTCGACCCGCTATTCGAATATTCGAATATTCGTTCCCATCCCTAGTAGAAACCCATAATCCACCATTCTATAACTAATCCCCTTGTCGGATTACTTCAGTCATTCCTGGGGTACAGTGAACCCTCGTTTATCCGGACACCGATTATTCGGATGTCTCGCAATCCGAACAAAATTGTAAGGGAACGGAATTATTGGACCAGTTTATTGCAGACGACTTTTGAAAACATTGTGGGTAAAGGAGAAATTGCTCGTGACGAGCAATTTCTCCTTTTCCCACAATGTTTTCTGCCATATCAGAAGATTATCTTTGAATTTCATCATGTTTTGATATGTCTTCTGCAAACTCTTTCAATTTGGGACGGTCGACAATTCGGCGTTTGCTAAAGGGTTATAACTATACACCGCTCATACAGACCGTTTATGTCTTAATGTGAATAAGAACATGCTCTGCTTCATTAGTCTGGATTATTCGGTAAACCGGACATTTTGTTGGGAACGGATGTGTTCGGATAAACGAGGGTTCACTGTACATTGGTCAAGGTCAGGTTATTCACATGAAATATTGGTCTCGGCTGGAACTATCAACATCAAACCATAGTTTAGGTTCAGACTGACGTTTACCGAGAAAAGCCAAAGTAATCAGACGAAGAGTTTCAAAATTGAAGATTACGGGTACTCTATCTTAATGTGTTCAGGCCGTACCAATAAAAAGCTAGGGTGTCTCCAAATAGTCTAGTAGAAGGAAAAACAAGAAATAACAACAAAATCTTATTTTACTGTGTTTTTATTATTTGATGGTCATTTCATAAACAACATTGATACTTCACTATGAACTGATCTTTACTCATTATTACCTACAACAGGTTTGCAGCAGCAGAAATTAAAACAGCCTTTTAAACCTGTAAAAACAAAACCATTCATGTGATATAAAACACCTTGTGGTAATAAAAGTAAATTACGCATAATAAGCCGTTTTATTTGTTAATATCTGAACATTTTAAAGTACACATCTCCTAAAATGTCTGCATGACACAGAGATGACTCCTGTATGCAACAGATATAAATCATTAACTTTTTATCTAATAACGGTGTGTATGATTGATATATCAAAACTTTTAATTTTGTGCTCTAAAATGTAAAGAAAAACTGATTTGCAACAGCAATTTTAATCGTCATTATAGTTCAAGGAAATAATTAAATAAATTATCAACCAAATGCGTCAAAAGAAAGTAACAGGTAAAATAGATTGTTCAAAATACAATGCTGTAGCATTTCCCTTTAAAAGGCTATGAAATGAACACAAAATTGTTCATGAAAAGCAATATTTTACAAAAATATTACTTGACATCTAGACCAGCAATTTACCAACAAATCCAGTCTCAACACTGGTTCTCGCTTCCTTAACCCTTCACCAAACACCAAATTTTGGACTGTCCTAATTTGAAAGAGTTTGCAGACATTTCAAAATGTGATGAAATTGAAAAATACTTTTCTGAGAGGGCAGAAAACATTGTGGGAAAAGGAGATATTGCTCTTAATGAGCAATATTTCCTTTTCCTACAATGTTTTCCAGAGTCGTCTGCAACAAACTGGTCAACTGTCGTTCGTGTTTGGTGATGGGTTAATCCAATCTAAGCCAAGTAAAAACATATTTGTGTTAAACACAATGTCTCAACAGCATATAAAGGTTATACCAGCACACCTATTCATTTATCCAAGTGGTTCCACACAACAGGTTAAACCACATTGTTTTCTTATTACCAACTCCTTTCTATCAGTCTCAGTCTATTAATGAGAAGATATTAAAGAATATCGTTATAAGTCATCTTAAGCCTTACAATCATCTAAAAAGTCTTACAATTAATAGTTAGCCAAAATATAAAAGCTCAAGATTAGAGGTGTATTTCCCTCAATAACTCAATATGTTCATCGAATCTTTAAGGGATTTGATTAAGTTAACTGGTATTAAATAACGTTAACTACATTTCTGTAATGTTGCAATGCCAAGCTCAAACAGAAGAGGGAACACCCCAAACTTGTCTACCACAACCGGCTGGTCAAGGCTGGCAAATTCATGGAGACTGCACCTCTCATGAGAATCTAAATGCCTTCACTGCAACTTGAACCTTCCCAGAGAAACAGTGCGATTCCAAGTGCTTTACTCTCACCACTAGGCCAAAGAGGCACCTACATGTTCCTTTACTGATTCCCTTAACCCTATACTGTTGGTACTCATAGGAATCATCACGTTGAGACGTTATTATGAATACCCGTAAAATAGGATTTATGACAAGGTTCAAGAAACATTGCAAGTAAGAGTTCATTATACACACTAATCTTGCCATCTGCAAAGCTATTAACTAACATCAGGCATAGACAAAGAGCAGCAAAATCAGAGCAGTTTCATGGATGAAATTGTAGTTCTACCTTCATTCCTTTTGAAAACGAAGAAAATAAAACAAATCAGAGGATAAAAGAGTTTGAAATAAAGACAGTAGCAGATATGAGAGAAAGACTACACATAAAAAACATCAAACACAATATAAAAAGAAAACTTTTTAAAATATTTCTTAAAATGATGAAAACATAAAACTAGCACTCAAGCGCATTTATGATTATGACAAAACAAGTATCACACAAAACAGAAAAGAAAACGATCACTTCCTCTAACAAATCCCACATCTCTAGTTCAATTGCAATTCGACCATCTGATAATGATATAACTGCAAAACAATTGGAAAGAAGCAAACTATTTGCAGCAATTTATCCTTCAGTCATACCAGTTTCTTAACCCTTTACCAAACGCCAAATTTCAACTGTCCAAGATTAAAAGAGTGTGTAGACGACATCTTGAATGAAATGAAATTGAAAAATGATCTTATAAAAGGGTAGAAAATATTGTGGGAAAAGAAGAAATTGCTTGTTAAGAGCAATCTCTCCTTTTCCCACAATGTTTCCTAGAGTCGTCTGCAATAATCTGGTCAAATGCCGTTTTTTTTTGTTTGGTAATGGGTTAAGACTTCTGCGACAACGTCCTAAGCAAGGTATGGACGAAACGGTAGAAATGCTTAGGCAGCAGCCATCAATCTAATACATTGACACAAAAAGAGAACAAGCTCATAACCAATGCTGTCATTTGTTATCTCCTATTTCAAAACCAATTAGGTTTTAACTGCCGACTGCTGCAAACTATTTGGAACAGGGAAGAGAGCTAAAACAAAATTGCAAGTACACAAAGTATCTGCCATAAAAACTACAGACAGAACAAAAACACCACAAAGGAAACAAAATGGAAAGTTTGTTAATATTAATCACAATGTTGTATATCTATCAAGTTTATCAAAATTATAAAATAAGCATTTCTAAAATTTACTCAAGACACCACCCATTTTTAAATTTAGATAAAATCATTTGGAAAAAACCTCCATTGATCATAGTGGATTCTACCTAAAACCATTGAGAAATAAAGAATAAAGAGATGAATTTATTTATGGTGGTACTTAAATGTTGTTTTGAATTTGGAGGAGTAAAAAAATCCTTAAAATGGAAATGAATCAACATGTTTCACTCTCAATCATGATTTAAGAAAGTAAGCACATAGGTTAACCCACTACCAAACAATAACGACATTTGACCAGTTTGTTGCAGACGACTCTAGAAAACACTGAGGGAAAAGGAGAAATTGGTCATAATGAGCAATTTCTCTTTTTCCCACAATGTTTTAGACTCTATCAGAAGATTTCTTTCCAATTCTATCACATTTTGAAATGTCATCTGCAATCTCTTTCAATTTCGGACCATCAAAACCTTGATGTTTGGTAAAGGGTTTAACCAAGCAGGTCAATATATATCCATATATACATACATATATATTTCATAACGATGGTGTAAAAAACAAAAGAAGAAAAAAAAGAGCACAATGAAGCTACAACAGTAAATAATGCAAGACATAACGGTTACAAGTAGCAAAAATATGATAAAAAGCCGGCTAAACTTGGATATTTTAAACATATGTAATCCAAGCGCCCCTTCGTTATCGTTAACAAATACATAATACTAAAAACATTCAATAAGAGAAAACAGTTATAGCGAATCACAAACAAATCGTAAAGGCTAAGAAATACACAAAAATTTGTATCAACTATACATACACATTTAGATATCTCTCCAGGGGAACTCGAAGCCTCTTCTCCAGGATGGTGGCACTTTTACCCTTATCTGAGGCAGAAGACCTGCACCTTGATCATACAAAGTACACTGTCTTTCGATTTAAATTGTAATTTAATGCTGATTTCAACAATTATGTATGTTATATCCTAGCATTCACCGATTCCAAACCAGTGGGACCCTTGTTTGACCGGTTATCTAATGATATCAACACTTTTAACACTTTTTTATATGGTGTTTTAACACCATATCAACAATTTTTCATTTATGTAACAGTTTCCTTGATCAATCAGTACTGGGCTAGGGCTCTGAAGTAAATTGTTAAAGGTCACTCCCACAAAACCAGAGGTGTTGCAGGGTCTTGGACCCAGGAACCTAAGTTCAAAGTCAGCCACCTTAACTACTGGGCCACGCATGACCTTAAGGTTTGTCTCTATTTCCCTTCTAAGTTTATAATCATTAACAAGTTATACGCAACAGACCAAAGAAAAAGTGCCTCCTTCCAGTGAAGAGCAAAACTATCGAGACCCCTTCAAAAATGGATTCATACATATACAAAAATAGATATAAATGTACCAGTGCAGCGAAAATACAGTGCTGTGAAATTCACAGTTTCTCTTCATCAATAAATGCCCTATACAAAAGTCGAGTTTTTGACACAAATAAGACCTTGTAAACTTAAGGACTAAAAATATGAGATAACTATCAATCAATCATCACATAAAATCATTTACCACCAATAAAAACTCTTAAGATGCTATTTGTTCATTAACAAATTTTACCATATAAAAAAAGGGTTAACAAATTTTCCCATGGATAAAAAAAATGGCCTGCCATCTTGGAAGAAAACTATTTGTGACAAAAGAAAGAATTTCTGATGATGAGCAATGCCACATTAGCATTTGCCTTTTTGTTTTTAAAGCCTTCCAATGTAGGTGCCTGATAAAGTGTATTCATGAGAGAAAAGGTTGAAAGATTGGTTTTTAAAATAAGAATTGCCCGAACCAATTATACATTCCCTAAAAATGAATAAATAGCAAACCAGACTTAGTATTGGGGTAAATGTTTTAAAAACACACCATAACCCAGCATATTTCCCCCTTTTCTCTTATTTCCCATTTCCTACAATGAAGACATCTTGAAATATTTTTTCATTTTCCATTTTCTATAACCTGGATGAAAAACGACAAAATGTTTGACAGAATCAAGCTCCATTTGCCTAAATATTTTTAAGGATTTATCTCAAAAATACAACATGCAACAAAATGTCTTATAATGAATCCCATGCCTCAGTATTTCAGGAGAAAAAAGCTGGAAACAAAGGGAAATGTACACAAATTGACCCAGTTTCTTTTTGTCACAGACAAATTCAAATATCAAATACTACAATGTGCTATTTACAAACATCAAATGAGATCACTTTAACAGATGTCCAGTCATACATGAATAACATAGACATTTTATTTTTTTAGTTTTTATATTTTAAGATACTATCCATGTTTAATCAGTTTTGACTTGCAACATTCATTATGTTTAGTTAAACGTGCCCAGGACCCAGTATCTTGAAAAATCCAGACAATCATAAGCCTGACACACCAATTAATCCCACATTGAAAGAATTGTGTTCTAATAGAAATAAAAGCATCTTGTATCTACCTAACAATGGTGGAAATTCTTTCAAATTCATTCTAAACTGAATGTTAGTTAATACTTTAAACATTAAGAAAACGGAAAATAGTTGAAAATATTCTCTTCTATCTGGAACTTTAGGTGAGCCTTAAATTACATGAACTCCTTTCTTTATTCTACTCTATATATATAAATTCTCCTGAGGAAAATGCATCACTGTCTACAAAGACAAAATGGCAGGCAACATTATTAATCTCCAAAACAAAATGTGTATAAAAGAGCTAGAGTTAAGGGGAGCTTACTCTATCTAAATTGTCAAATATTTTTCCAACAAAAACTTTCATGAAGGTACTATGACATCACAATATCCTCAACGAGGCAATTAATCGACTAACAACATTCAAAGACATCCAAAGACTTTCGCAATGAAATGTATATTTTCTTAGAAAATAACTTTCAGCCGCTCCCCTTTCTCTTGAAACCCATGTTGACTTTCATCAACGCCCTTTTCTACACATTATTTCTATATAGAAAAACTGTTCCTCCAACACAAATCTTTTAAAGTCATGATTTCTTAAACTTTCAACAATTAGGTTAGGTACATATGTCAAAGGACAGACATGTCATGCCTTTTTTTCACTTAACCTTGTTCGGTTCAAGACTGAAGCACACAGAACACTATTCTGGTCGTGTAGTCATTAGTCTCCACCAAAACCGAACAAGGACTCCCTCTTCACTCTTAACTTATAAATCAATGCAAACAGATCGTCTCTCTGTCCTTTTCCTGTAATCTGAACATATCAGATCGAAACTGTTGGCGTGTCTTCAACTGAAACCCATCAAATGAAAAATATATTTGTCTTCATAATCTTCAGAATGACGATTCACACTGCTCCACACGCAGAGTTTCTCGGGCAGAGGCAGGAATCTCTTCAATCTCCACGATCTTCAGTGAGTTTAACGACTCTGCTCGATCCATTTCCCATTTGAGGAGTCGGTTCAGAGGAAATCCGATGATTGCCGATCCACAAAGCATGACACCAACAACGTAGAAGGTTAGGTCTCCCTCTAATACGTCTGAAGATAAAATGAAAAGGTAAGTATCGGGCGTGGTGTGAACAGGGAAACAAATGAGAACTGAAAAATGCCTTGATAAGAGCAATTTTTAACTTGCTTATCTTATTTGTTAAGCCTTTTAAACAAATTACCACCTAACGTTAACTCTTTACCACCTAATGCCACATTTTTGCATCTTGCAGCAGAAGACTTTCAGAAAAATATTGTGGCAAAAATAGACTGCAAGGGCTCTGAAGTGATTTGCCAAAGGTCTCTCCCATGAAGCCAAATGGGTCTGGCGGGCTCTAACCCAGGACTAAGTTCTAAGCCCACCACCTTCACCACCGGGCCATGCAGGTCCCCGCAAGACTATTTAAGTCACTCTCAAATATGAAGACTGTACAACAATGTAATATGAATGCTTAAAGCCAGACATCAAAAAGCAAACAAGAGATTCCACATTTAATTATTGTTTTATGCTGTGGACTTCAATTTCGGCAACCAATTAACCCATTATGTCAATCGGTATTCTCCTGAAGAGCACAATGAACTGTTCCTTGATATAACCTTGGAAACTTGATTTTTCTCAAATTATAATTATCATCTGCTGTTGCTTTCAATTTGGACCAGTCCAAAAAAGAAACCAAGACAAAATTGTCATTTCTATACTTACTGGAAAGCTGGTAGCCTGCAAGTATTGCCAAACCCTGGAAGAACAGCAACATCCCGAGTGTATTCGGCAACCGGTCTTTACCAAACAGTTCGATAACAATGATCGATCGCAATGCAAGAAAGGCAGCTACAAGAAAAGAAAAGCATTTGTATATAGTTTAACTTGTTTAATTTTTCAATCAGAAAATCAATATATAATATGGAAATATTTGTACTAAATGCTTAAAGAAGGCTTCTTGCAATATTGTTAATGCTGTACAGTTTTGTCACAGTTCTGTAATCTATGTACTAACTTCTAGTACTGAGCTAGAAAAGAAATGTTTTACATTTGAATGATGTTTAACGCCCTATAAACAATTTTTCAGTTATGCTACAGCTTTCCTGGATCCACCACTAATAGGCTAGGGCTTGCCAGAGGTAACTCTGACAAAACCAGAGGTGCCAGTAGGGCTCGAACCCCAAATTTCTATATCCACCACAATTACCACTGGGCAACACAGGACCCCCAAAGATAATTGTAGAGGTGTCTGCAAATATTTTGGATATCTAAACCAAGTATGTTTAAATTAATACAACTCCTTAATTCAACAACTAAAAGAGTACTGCATAACCTTTCAGCATATTGTATCAAGGCAATGAATGAAAGGAAAAATACACTAAACCTTCAAAATTAATCTGTTACCAAATAAAATGTGAATCCTTTCAGTTTTTCTTCATATTCCCCCATACATGTGGGGTTTTTTTTACCTGCTGCCGCAGTATAGATATCGATTGACACACGCACGTGTAAAATTATTGTTTAATTGTATGTACATATGTTTATAAATGTAATTGTTTATATACAGTAAAACCTGTGTTAAGAGGCCAGCCTATGGGACAGAGTAAATTGGCTGTTTAAGACAGGTTGGCTGCTTAACACAAATTGATTTACACTATAAATCTAACAATGGGACTTTCTGTAGTGGCTGTTTAAGGCAGGTTGGCTGCTTAAAAGGGTGGCTGCTTAACACAAGTTAGACTGTATACATTGTAATGGACGACGAGCATTGGCATGCTCAAGTCCAATTTCGAAATAAAATTTGTTATGTTTATGTTATGTCTAAAATCTTACGACTTCTCATTCCCTACATGAGTAATAACTCTTCTTAGCTGTTGCTAAGCTAATACATATACTACAAATTGAACTAAAATTCTTAAGAATAATCACCCTCTCAGCGTGGGTTCAAATCCTGAGAGGGATATGGATTTTCATGAGAGGCAGTCTCCCGACTGACTTACGGAATGCCGATGGTTCTACCCGCCTTGACCAGCCCTTATGGGCAGTTGAGTATGGGGTCTTCCTCCAGCATTAATAGTCGGGCATCGCTACATAACTGAAATAATGTTGATGTGATGTAAAACCCATAAAAAAAAAAAAAAAAAGAAGAACAATCAAAAGTTTCTTACCAGTAAAAAATCCAAAAGCAAAAGCATAGAAGGAGAGCAGACCGTTGTCATCAAACTGCGACACACAGAAGGACATGACCCCCGCCAGAAATAGCACACTGTTGTTCAACTGCACTGCAGTCGCCCATCGTCTGTCAGCCACCCAGCCCAGGCACACCCGACCAATCAAACTCGCAACCCACAAAATAGAGATCAAAAACATGGACTTGGCTCTGCTCTCGCCCAACAACATTGCCTTTGCTGGCAGATGAGAAAATGGAATCACATAACCTGAAAATGAGGAAAAAATAATCTTAACCCTTAGAATGGCATAGCAACATAATGAAATAATGTTGACAATATCAATAATGTTCTGAGTAATTTTCTAAAAATATGACTTTTGCGTCGTCTGCGGCCGCAACCATAAACATCTGCTTAATTTTGATGAGGAAAGATACTTAGAGTAGCAAAAAGGTTAGATCACAGGCCAGCTGCCAATTTATATGGCAGCTGGCCTGTGATCTAACCTGTTTGCATAAGTGTGTTCAAGTCAATTCCAGCACAATATCGAGGGTTCAATGTAAGTGCTTCACAAAAATGAAGCACTTACTACAGTATAGCATTGATCCTTTGATATGGGTTAAATTCCCCACATGTCTGGAGCTTAACCTTCACCAGATGGGATATAACAAGGGCAGGATTCGCCCTTGGCCATCATAATCAGTCACTTATAGACACTAGACAGTCATCCAGTGTGGACCAACCGCCGCGTTAGCCCGCGTTATCGGGACAGTGATGTAGTACTAGTTGACACCCCCATTAGCGATTCATCCTTTTACGAAACGAAGTTAATATTTAAATGTTGAAAGTTGAAAGATTTTCAAGACAGTATTTGAAATAGTATATCAAATATTCTTCCACAGCCAGGGAAAGGAATTATTCTTATTCTTGAAGAGTTCAAAAAGTTCTCATGAGAGCTCTTTCAATCACTTCCAAAAGAAAGACCAGTAGTAACAGAATGAAAAATCTTCTGATAGACAAGAAATAATAATAGAAAAGGACAAGATCTAACCTTCCCAGCACTTTCTTCTCTTTACATAAAACTTGTAATAAGATATCATTAAAATCTATTTAATAAAGTGTTAAACACTATATCAACAATCTATCAGTTATATTACAGCTTTCCTGGGACTCGCCAGTACAAGGCTATGGGTCTGAGGTTTATTGCCAAAGACACCCCTTAAAATCCAGCAGTGCCACAGGGACTCAAACCCTCGACGCCCAGGTAACAAGCCCGGGACATTTACCACCACTAGGCTATGTAGGACCCCAAGGTCATTAATAAAGGGTCGTAATATCTAGGAATGAGGTATCATATGGGTTTATCATATCAAGGACTGATTATCATATCTATGACACGTTGTCTGACCCTTTCAATGTTTGTAAACGATGAAGCAGAAGTACTAAGGCCATAGAATGCTGGGTAATTTTCGAAAAAATAGATTTTTGTGTCATCTGCTTTCTATAACCTTAAATATCTGCTTAATTTTGATGAGGTTAGGTACTGAGGTTAGGTACTCAGTATAGCAAACAGGTTAGATCCAGGCCAACCGCCAAGTGACTTGGCGGCTGGCCTGGATCTAACCTGTTTGCATAAGCATGAAGTTGGTTCAAGCACTATAAGGGTTTGGCCATAAAAGTATGTCACACACTGACTGAAGGCATGTTGACAAAATGTACTTCACGAAAATCTTCCCCATGAAAAATTCCACCTTTTGTCGTCAATGCTTCCTGAAATAACCATACAGGCAAGGCTTTTCCCTTGAATTGGGAAGAGGCCCATGCCTATTGTATTTTGGGAAGTTATAATTACCACTAAAATTGCTGAATAGGGATACCAAAAAGCTGGTGGGACTTAGAATTCTGGGCAATGCTGGATGATTTTAAATAAATTTCCAATTGGGAAGGTGCATTTTATGGGCCCCTTTTATATAACGAGAGTAAGTCCTGACAGAGGAGAGAACAGGCACAAAATCAAGAACACTCTTCTAGGTCTCCAATTCCCCAAGATAAGAAATACACTAAATACGATCATTTTGTCCATATTTCTGGGTAAAAATGCAATGCAAGAACACTCTCGATATATATATGTATACATTAAAGCATTTTTTCTCACTGATTAACAAATTCAAACCAGCAACACCTCCTGATTATCAATACTAAGCTAGCAAATCAAATGGTGCCATCTTTGATCAACATCTAGAAACTTATCAAGCAGGTGTGTGTAATCCAAGGGGTTAACCCTTTCCAAGGGGTTAACCCTTTTAGTGCTGGAACCAAATTCGTTCATGCTAATGCAATCAGGTTAGACCCAGGCCAGCCGCCAAGTGAATTTGTGGCTGGCCTGGGATCTAACCTGTTTGCTACTCTGAGTGCTTTTCCTGAACATAGATAAGAATATATTTAAAGTTTTGAAAGTCTATTTTTAGAAAATTACCCAGCATTCTAAGGGTTAATGAAGCTACAAACATTGTGACAGCAGCAGGGAAGGATGACGATGATGAAATAACGTGATGAATGATTGAATTTTAAACAAAACAAAAAAAGAAATTTGTAGACAATATTTGAAGCTTTCATTATTATTCTTTGAAAACCCAGGATATAAGCCCTATTCACATTGCTTACTGCTTAAATAACATGTCATAAAAGCCTATCATTGCCTGCAACCATTTGGATTGTCTAGACTTAACGATTTTAATGAGTTCCCAAAGTAAAAAGGTTTATTTCAACTTCATTATATGGGGTTTAACAGCCTTTCAACCATTTCTCAATTATATGATGCATTGTCTTGAGTTCCCCATTGACCAAATGACAATTCACCTAAACCAGCGGTACTGATAGAGCCCTGGGAAAGGAACCTGGGACCCTAAAGTTTTGAAGTCCACCACCATAACCACTTCTTTAATTTTGTTATCATCCAAAAGTCAGGGAGACCATTCTATAGAGTAAACAAAATAAAGAATTAGATTTTCTTTAAAGGCACATCAAAGGAGAGGAGTACAAATAAATTACTGAAAAAATATATGAAGTTCTTTTATTATGTTCATAAAAGTCATGAGAATTAGTTTAGGAACGCATTGAGACCGTATTAATGAGAATCATTTAAAATAAGTTATTTTGTGCTTGAAATATAGTTGTCTCCAATTCAATCATGTTTATCAACAACCTGTTTGTTTACATATTCAAAATAACGAGTTTTGATTGGTCGGTTAAAAAATGTGTGTATCAACTGTCAAGGTCAGAGGTAAAGAATCAGGAAATCTGGATTATAAAACTTGCCAATCTGGGTTATTTCTGGTTTACTTTCACATTTAAGTTTAGCTGATGGCGTTTTCTGATGATTACTATTTGAATCTGTCTAAATGTTTACCAAATAATATAGTTTGATATAGCATTAATCTCCTTTAATTGGCCTTTAATCATTTTCTACTTCATGACCTTTTATGTACAAGTATAGGAAAAAGTGCCATGCCAAAGGGCTTGCGACTGTGAACAATAGGCTGCTATAGGAATTTGAACATCCGTTTCCCTGTCTTTAATGGTCTCCCTATGCCTTAACTACTACATCACCAAGGATACAACAGGTTTTTTTTACCCCTTAAACTGTGAAGAGGCCTAGGCCTGTTAATATTGGGAAGTTTTAATTGCTGATACTGTCAAATTGGAAAACCAAAAAGAGGGTGTGACTTAGACATTGTGAAAGCTGCATGACTTTAAAAATAAATACAATTGAGAAGGTGCCTTTTAAGACCCACATTTAACATATATAACAAAAAAAAGCCCTAATACATCATAAAGGATCCTACAGAAGAAATCAATAAGCAAAAGAAATAAGCCATTTATCTGGACCTCTGTTTCTGTAAATGAATAAAGATGAGTTTCATGTAAGCAGTGGAATGACTAACTCTAAAAGCAATTAACCCTTCAGGGGTAGCGAAATCTGACTTCAATTCATTTGTCTATAAATGCCAAATCTTTGTCTGCACTTGTCTGTACACTAGTTAAATATGAAATATAAGTAAAAACCAATATGTCGTAAAAGCCTTTGGATAAATTTGGCAATATGGACAATTGATTTTGCCACCCCTGCCTTTCCCTTTATATCGGATTTTACCACTTGTCCAAAAACGAAAGCAGATGCAGACGCATAATGAAGTAAGACAAATAACACTTCTTATGAAATTTCGTAATGAAACAATTGTGACAAAAGAAGGAATTGCTCAAGCAAAACTGTTTCTGAAGTCGTCTGCTGCTCCTGTTGTTAGGTTAATTTATCTTGCAGCATTAAACAAATTCTAGTAAAGCAAAAGGATTAACAATTTGAACATACATATCCATTAATTAGGAGAGTTATTTCCATTGCCATTTTGTTTTATCACTTTCAATCTAAAGCTTAATTAAGACTTATTCTATGTTTAAATACTACTTGAAATTGGTTGATAACCATTGCTCCAAACTCATTACTAGATGTTCTTAATTTTGAATGAGAGTTGTTACCCATTCCTCTATGATGTCTAGCAATATAATTGAAACCATGAGCAGACGATAACTATCAGAAAGGCAACATTACATTTTCTGTCTTAATTGAAAGTACATTTTGTAGGGAAATAGTAAACTGCTTAATTTGAGCAATTTCTCATTTTGTCACAGTGGTTTCTTTATTCAATTTCACGAAAAAAACTTAAGCACAGTCATCCTTTGGCAGGTACGAAAATTAAATTTAGAAATTCATCTGGTGGCAGGACTAAAATCTAACGTTGGAGGGAGAAAGGAGAAAAAAACCTACACTTGTCAAGAACTTACTAAAGTCTTGCATTAGTCCTTCAACAAGCCCTCTCATGCGGTTTTTCATTTATTCAAAGCAGTTTCTGAAATCATCTGCCCAAAGTATGCTTTAACTAACATATGAAAGAATGGTAAAATGGTAAGTAATGTCCTACATGTATCTTAAAAGTCAAGTTCCAAGAGTTAAACATTTTGCAGTGGAAATAATTCCCCTTATTCTGGATATGCTTTGATAGCGGTGCGTTACAGTGGGACCGAGTGGGAGAGGTTACCCAGTCGTTAATGTTCTAAGTTAATCAGAGTGTTCCGTTTTTTATACCCGAATATGGCGAAGATGATCGACGAAGTGTTGTTAAGAGAATACCTGTAAACACGAGGGAACAGAATGTCTCATTTTTCACAACGAAAAAAACATGATCAAAAACAAAGAGTTAGTAAGAGAATGCCTGTAAAAGTTTTCATTTCACTACAGATCTAAGAAATAGTTTTATTTTTTTAATGTAGCTTAAAGGCACATAAAAGGAGATAAATGCTTTATCAAACTATATCATTTGGTAAACTTTTGGTCAGATTCAAATAGTAATCACCAAAAATCCCCATCAGCACAACTTAAACGGGAAAGCCAACAAGAAATAACCCAGTTTAATTGTATGATTTTTCACCCCTGACCTTGACAGTTGATACACAAATGTTTGAACAGAGAATTCGTTATTTTGAATATGTACCAAACATGTTGTTGATAAACATGATTGAATTGGAGACTACTACATTCCAAGCACAAAATAACTTATGTTTAAGGAGTCTATTAAATAGGGTCTCAATGCATCAGTTAATTTATTCTCATGGCTTTGTATGAAAATAATAAAAGAATTCCTTATATTTTTTAGTAATTTATTTGTACTTTTCTTCTTTTATGTGCCTTTAATATACTTGTATATATAAATACATATATAGCTTCCTGGAATATGTTATACATGCAAACTTTCACAGGGTGAAGCAAAAGAGTCCTGCATAAGGATCATTGCTTTCATGTCGTCTATGATAAATTATATACAATAAGGAAAAGGTTTAACAAAGAACTATGTAACCAAAGGAATCATTTCATCATCTTAATCAATTCAATCAAAACTTACCTATCATACTGAAAAACGTTGAAGTGATGAGAAGCCAGAACGTAGGCGACTTGAAGAGGGCAAAGTTAAACATGCCACTGATTTTTCGAACCAATTTAAAATCTTCGAGAACATGTTCCTCATAAATCGTACTCATGTCCGCCGAACACACACGGCTCGCACCACTAGGGGCAACAGACGCATTGCAAACGGGCACAAATTTATTCCGACCGTTCACAGTCTGAATTGAACCGGTCTCGCCACACAGATTAAGACTCCTCCCGCTTCCCACAGGGGTGGCATTGTTACTAAAAGACTTGGGCTCTAGTTTATGAGCAGCAGTGCCCAAAGTACTTAGAGTACTCTCACTGGCAGATACTTTGGTTTTTAAGGGGTTTCTCTCCGGTGGTAAGGTTACGACTAAATTAGTGTCTTTGTCCCAGGGGTCGTCTGGCGGGAGCGCCTCATAACTTTTTGATTGAAGGTTCGGCGAATCCAGGCTACCCCCGCATCCACTGTCCCTTTTAGGGGTAGGGGGCGTAGACTGTGGCTTGAGTTTCAAAAACCTCTGTGCCGGTGACGATTTACCAGCAGGTCTGTAAATAGGGTCTACCACTACCGTAGGAACGACGAGCGAGTTTTTAGATCGGTTCAGAGATCGTGAACTAAATCCAAACGACATTTTTAACTTGTTTCTGAACGAGGTACTTTTGTTCGACAGATCAATTTTGTCTATTTTAATAAGTCTATTGTCTTTCGTGATGATACAGTTGTCCAGCGAGCCATTCGAGATGGTTCGCTGCCTGGCCTTCTCCGCGATCAAAGCCTTCATGATTGCACCGTGCTGGATAACGCCGCGCTTCATACAGTTGGGTTTGGCGTGGGTCAGCGGGCGAAACAGGGCTCCGCCTATGGCACAATGCATAAAAACCGCTCCGATTATCACAGTTGCATACTTCCAGTCGTTGATGCTTAACAGGTGTTTATACAGGGGCTCGAATATGAAGTAGCCCACTGCCGAGCCCATCATGGCAAGCCCAGTTGCAAGAGCCCGGCGTTGGTTGAACCATGTGGCAACTATGACGAGAGATGGCAAGAACGTCATGCTGAGCCCAATACCTGAAAGAAATAAAAACAAAAGAATGGATTAAAAAGTATTTCGGTATTTTAGAATTAAAAACGGAAGGAAAAATTATATTTCAGGGAAAATAACTAACAACAATTTTTTATCCATTATACCACTAAAACTCCCAACAATGTTGAACATTGGGAAAATACTTGACTGACCTTTTTCAAAAGCTATCAATTTAGCAAGATATATCACTAATCCAAGAAAGGCTTCAATTACTTTTTTGAGTCACAGCTCTGCATTAAGAACACATACATAAGAAAAAACTGTCCCAATAACCCTTAATTGTTGACATGGGGTCGAGCACTGTGTCAAAAAATTTCCTGTTATGTCTCATCGTTCCTATATACACCAGTACTAAGCTAGGAACAATCTGAACACATCGGGTTTATCCAATGAAAACACCTCTGAAATAATAGGGATGACACCATATTGTTTCCCGCGAGAATGACGTCACTTTACTTTGGTTTTTAAAAATAGATCTTAAATGTGAAATCTAAAAAGTCGTTAAATTTGATTGAGGAAACAACTATACATGTTACAACAACAATTTTGCCATTTGGTATGAGTTAATGATAAAAGATGATTTAAAAGGATCTCCAACACTTCCATACACACTGAACTACTTAAAGTGCGCGTTTAGAAAATGTGTTAATTGCCGGATACGGATTTACCCGAAAAATTGTAACCCTACACTTATATCCGAGGTGTATTTCACAGCTCACGGAAATACCCGAGTAGTTCCGATTGGGCTAGGAAGTGTCTTGCTGAAGGTCACTCCCACTTAATGGAAGGTATGTACATTTACCAGTGGGGCTAAAATTCCATTCCCCGTTAGTTTCAATAACACAATTTTTATCTCTTTAACACCTGCAGACAACATCTTTTTTTTACTTGATGCAGACAACTTTAGAAAGGCTTTGTAACCATGTGAAAAACCTTTCAGTTTTGCTGTTGTTATATGTGAATTTATTATAAAAGCATTGTGGCAAAAGGAGAAATTGGTTGTGACAAGCGATTTCTACTTTTTCTACAATGCTTTTTCAATCTATTCACATATCATACAAGCAATATCTCCTTTTGCTAAAATGCTTTTCTAAACTCATAAGCTGCAATACGCAAAAAAAAATATGGCTTAGGTGGCTAACCAAACATTATGAGACAAATAAAATATCTACATACCAGCCACACAGCCATAGGTAAGCGTTAGAAAAGCCACATTAGGCATGTAAGTGCTGATGACCAAGGCTGCACAGGTAATGACACTTCCCACAATTGTCACCTTTCTACACCCATAACGGTCAATTAGAGCTCCAGCAAGCGGACCTGAAATGAAACAGATTTGGATTTAAAAAACCAGAATAAGAAAGAAACAGATCTTTTGATTTACAAATTAACATTTGGAAAATAGAAATCCTTGGGTTTGCAAACAAGGACATGCAATTAGATATCTATGGATTTGCAAATCAGATTAACCTTTAGTTTTAGCCATCTGTATGGTGTTTAATGCCATTTCAATGATTTTTCAGTTATGTTACAGCTTTCCTGGATCCACAAGTACTAGTTTAGAGCTCTGAAGTAACTTACCAAAAGTTACTTCCACAAAACCAGCTGTAGGTGGGGCTTGAACGTGATGAGCCCTGAGTCTGTCACCTTAACCTATTTATCCTTTAAAAAGAGATGTCAACATCATATTTCCAATACAATGGAGTGAAACACTTTTTTTTCATGCTATCTTTGTTGCCTGCCATCTCTATCAGATTAAACAGTTCCAACATCAATTACAGCATAGAAGAAGCAAGTCAAACTTTACCTCCAAGATGGCAGAAAGCAGCTAATAGCACGCCAATCAGCCGGACACTATCTCTATCCACCATGTAGCCTTCGCTGATCTCCCCTACTGGAAAGGAGATGATCAGCCCCTCTACAAACAGGTTGACGAGGAAGGACCCCAGCACAACCATCCATCCCCAGCCCCCGTCTGGTGCCTCGCCCGGTTTCCTTGGAGCCCGAAGCTCCTCCTCCTCCTCAAACTCCTCCTCCTTTTCGTCGTATTCAAAAAATTTCGCCTGAGTCATTTTGTTTTAGAATTGACGCCAGCTCAGGATTGGCTCATCAAATCTGGAAAATATAAGAAATATGTCAATGATTCTATCATAAAATAATTGAGTTGGATATGAAGTTAATTTCAGCGGCATTAACAGTCATATCACTGCAGCCAGCACACTTATAGTATCCATATAGTATTACTTAACCAGCACTGTATGATATTCTTTCCAAGTCACCGACTACTTTTCAAAATGAACAATATTGATCAGCGGTTAAAGATGAATTGATCAGGATTTTCCCATGACCACAAACTTTTATAAAGTAGGAAGACCACTAATGGCCAATGAACAAGGTTGGAGATAAAATAAAAAGTAACATGAACCATACATTTCCTCAATGACATAGGTAGAAAATTGCTTATTTCACTCTTTATTTCTGCGATTCATAAGATTGCTGCGATGAATGGTTCAATTTTTTTTTATGGGTTTTACATCACATCAACATTATTTCAGTTAGGTAGCGATGCCCGACTCTTAATGATGGAGGAAGACCCCATACTCAACTGCCCATAAGGGCTGGTCAAGGCGAGTAGAACCATCGGCATTCCGTAAGTCAGTCGGGAGACTGCCTCTCATGAAAATCCACATCCCTCTCAGGATTTGAACCCACGCAGAGAGGGGCCATGTGATTTCAAGTTCTGTACTCTAACCACTAGGCCACGGAGGTGAAATGTTCAAAGTAAAGACACGTCAAGCAATGAGTTAAGCTTGTCTATGGGTAAGTAATATGTAAGTAACACAGTCTAAGCAGTGTAATGTTGTTTTGGTCCTCTGCATAAACATGTATAAAGTCATCCACCGGTCATCATCGACACATAGAGTAATCCTTAACCTTTAACATAAGCTACCCTCACCCTTACCATTATATGGGATTTTAACTGGTCCAAGTATCAAAGCAATGAGATTTTAATTGAAAAGAAGGGAACAACTTTTTTCATTTAATTCAATGTAAAAAAAAAAAAGTAAGTTTAGAGATCTATTTATCAGTCTACATAAGAACTTGTTTTGTGATCCATGTAAAATAAATAAGTTTAGAGAGCTATTTTTCATCCTAGAACTTGTTTTGTGATCCATGTAAAATAAATAACTTTAAAGAGCCTTTTATTGCACTAAGAACTTGTTTCACAATCCATGTAAAATAAACAAGTTTAGAGAGCTATTTATCGGTCTAAGAATTTGTTTCATGATTCATGTAAAGTAAATAAGTTAAAATAAGCCATTTATCAATTTAAGAACTTGTTTTGCAGTCCATGTAAAATAAATAGTTTAGAGAGCCGTTTATCAGTCTAAAACTTGTTTTGTGATTCATGTAAAATAAATAAGTTTAGAGAGCCATTTATCGGTCTAAGAACTTGTTTCGCAATCCCTGTAAAATAAATAAGTTTAGAGAGCCATTTATAGTACTAAGAACTTTTTTCGCAATCCATATAAAATAAATAAGTTTAGAGAGCCATTTATAGTACTAAGAACTTGTTTCATGATCCATGTAAAATAAATAAATTTAGAGAGCCATTTATAGTACTAAGAACTTGTTTCGCAATCCATGTAAAATAAATAAGTTTTAGAGAGCCATTTATCATACTAAGAACTTGTTTCACTATCCATGTAAAAGAAATAAGTTTAAACTTAATAACTCAATTTGAAATAAAATTTTCTGAGACATAAAGGAGACCACACGTTTAGTTTGATCAATCCATAAAATCATACTGAATACCATTATGATTACTAACCAATCCAATTGAATCTTAAAAAGTCACTAATTTTTCATCAATTAGTATTTTTTCTTGAATAACATTACTTGTAAAAGCAGATGGATAGATGTATGTTTGTTGTAAACTCAAATAAAGAGAAATCTTTGATCTACTTCAAAAACGAAACACAACAAAAACATAAATACCAAGCTTACTTTGATTTAAAGGAGGAAATTAGGGAAAGCAGTCTTGAATGAATCTAAATAGGCAATTAAACTAAATAAACTTGGATCTAAAACAAAGACATACCTCTTAATCGACCATCACATTAATGGGTTATTCCAAATATATGTCTGACCTATTTTTAATGCTTGTTCAACACAAAAAGAACGTGTAATGAATGTCAGTTATGAAATGTCAGGTTCTGTCCTAGTTACCTCCCTTTGAGACCCACATGTAACCTATCCGTCTATTTATAGTAACACTCCAATGAAGTAAACAACATGGCCTTGTAAAAATACATCTCCCGATAAACCAGGGCTCATATATTAGGCAGGATATGCTGGGGGCTAGCTAAGGCTAACAGTCGTTTAAATCAAATTTTATCGCGTTTAAATCAAATTTTATCGCATCCACTTACATCACAGTGGTACTGTGCGTTCTCCAAAATTTCAGGTTTACTACAAATAACACTTTTAACTTTTGTTCCGCTCTTCAGTAATTAATTTCACTGCAATCAATTCCACAGTTTTACAATTGTTTTATACTTGTATTGACTTGACATGGATTGGCCTCTTAACATTTGATGTCCTTTCAATATTCAACAAAAACAAGAAATGAAATTGTAGTAGGAAAAGGCAAAGTTATCTATCATTTTTTTCTTTTAAATGAATGCAATTGTTCTTGAAATACATCTTTCAATTATGATTGCCTGCAAACCAAGTTGTCCTCTTGTTGATATTAATACTGATGATGAATCAAGGGTTTTCAAGTAATTTCAACAATCTTTCAGTCATATCATAGCAATTATGAACATTGGATAAAAAGAAAGCTTTTGTTTGCCGAATAACCACTCTCTTTGACTTGTCTGGTAATCTTGCAAATATAAGCTTTTTTTTTTTTTCATTTATGTTCTGAATATAATATTCACAATTGTCATTTAATCTATCCAGTTTTTAATTGATTTTGATATTTGCATAAATATGCACATGGATAATCATTCACAGCTTTTGAATCAGAAGCAACCAGATCAGTCCAATGCTATCATTGAAGTTTTTCATTACACTTTGTGAAGGACTTACTATACTTTTGCATCAAAGTCCCCACAATAGATTTGTCTGAGCCATGCTATACAATTATAAAGTGGTCGTGTCAAATTTGACACAAGATACAACTTGGGGAAAAAAGCATCCTAAATTTGGTTAATGTATGCATAATCCAAAAATAAATGCCCCAAATTCGCCACAATTTGGGTCAAACTTTGTATAAATCCATGGCAAATGACCTTTTTTCCAAATCGTTTTTCCAAACCTATCTTCTGCCACCCTTGGAAGAAGGCCAGAAAGAAACCATTTCCCATCCATCATCAAATTCTCTTTCCATGGATTACAGTTCAAAGTATCAGGAAGAGTCAATTGACCTAAAAATGCACAGTTTATATATGCGACAGACGTCAAAAGTGATGTCACACTTTTGGATTGAAATACGTTTCAATTTATTGTATACACACATTAAAATGAAGAAGACATCGCCCTGGTGAGTACTATAGCTCTCCTTATTCTTCAAATAGTAAAGCTTAAAACGGTCTATAGATCTAGTTTATCATAACAGTATAGCTGTTGTGCAATTTCAAAGAAAATAATATCTAACTTCCAAATTTAGTTACATCTGTGAAGAAGTACCTTTAAGACTTCCATTCGAAACTCTTTCTTTAGAGACAGATCTCTAATGAGAGCCGTTTGTTTTGATTTGATACAGCCACGGATATACTATCTTACAGGTCTTGCTAGAGTGGAAATTAAACGACCATAGTAGTACAAGAGTACAAGTGACCCAAATCTTTGGCAGATTTCTTACACAATCCCCACACCCAAGTACTCTAACTCAGTGCCTTTTATCCCATTCCCTCATCCAGTTATTTTCATCCTATTCAAGAGAGACATTCAAAAGGATTTGGAACTTATTAACCCTTATAGTGCTGAAACGGACTTATGCAAACGATAAGATCCAGGGCAGCCGCCAAGTAAATTGGTGACCTAAACTGTTAGCTACTCAGAGTATCATTTTACATCAAAATTAAGCTGCTATTTAAGGTTTTGGAAAGGAAGACGACACAAAAATACATTTTTAGAAAACCACCCAGCATTCTTAGAGTTAACTCTTTACATTTTATCCCATTCCCTCAGCAAGCATTTCTCATCTTTTTGGGCATTCAAATAGTCTAAAAGGATTTGGAACAAAGGTAAAATTTTCCACATCTCTGTAAACACTGTCTTCATGCATCGATGAAATGATGACATGTTGTTGATCAGCAGCATTCCGGTCCCCATTTTTTCTTTTCCCGATAATGATGTTGTTGTTGTTGTAAACATTTCACAATTGATGGTTGACCTTCCCTTGCATAGCAAAGGTTAACAAGCCCCAACACTGTTTACATTGTGGTGTTTTGCTGCTTTTAGCATTAACTTTTCCCCCGTTGAATTGTGGTTTTACAGATCCAATTAGTTGTCATGACCGATAGAGTTTTACATTATTCCAGAATTACTTTAGTTATGTTGTTGTGTCCATATTGTAATGATGGAGAAAGACCCCAAACTAGATTTTTCAAATTGAAATTGTCAACATCATTCTCTGAGGGTTAAATGCAAGACTATTGTAAATGCTTGACATTTGTGAATGTCTTACTTTATACAAGTTAGCAATGAACCCTCAAACAGCTCTGACAACAAACGATTGTGAGGGTTCAATGTAATACTATTTAGCAAGTGCTTCACAAAACATGAAGCACTTCAAGGGTTCAATGCAAGACTAAAGTAAGTGCTTCATGTTTATTAAGCACTTACTATAGTCTTGCATTGAACCCTCGACTTTCTGTAGTCTTGCATTGAACCCTCGACTTACTATAGTCTTGCATTGAACCCTCGACTTACTGTAGTCTTGCACTAACCCTCACATAATTTTATTCAATGAAGCGACATCTGTCACCATCTTTTTTTCTATTGTTGTAAATTTGATGGTTCACATTGATCCTTTTAAAGGGTCAACATCCTCAAGGAAACAGATAAGCTAGGTCTAATCAAACAATGTTCTTTACTTTTTCTAATGCAGATGCAAATCCAATGATGTGAACACTCATTAACACTCAAACAACCCCCCCCCCTCTTTCCCCCCTCCCCCGCCCCAAACCATTGTGATATAATTATCTTAATGAATGCATTCAATAAAGTGCAAAGGAAAAAAAGGTTATCATATTTAGATCCAGGATGCAAAATTAAAAAGAAATACAGGCTAATTATTTGACAACAGAGCCTCAAGACAACATTCCCTAGCCTAGAACTGGTGGATGTACTAATAACAAACTAACTGTACAGGTTAACATTCCCCAAGAACTAAAGGGTTTATCAAATAGGTTTTGAAAGAATGTCTTGCAAATAACTCTTGATACATATTCTTGACTTTTCAAGAGGGAATAAGTTTATCAACTCCCCATATATCTCCCCCCAACTTAAACTTATATCAAGCATGCAATATCTTTCGGACAGCATTATTTCTCAACATATAAGGCATGCCAAACTTCTCTATTCCTACACAACTCTTACTTTGGAAACTTTTAATGTGCAATCCTTCTTTTTACTATAATAGTAGAGCCAAATCCTCAATCCATAAATTTCACATGATTTCGCATAGAGACACAAGAAGACAAGGTTTACAGCAAATCGCAGCAGATGCACTTGAAACCTCCCATGATGCCAGTTGATTGGTTGAGAGATTTCCACTTCCTATGCATGCCTGCAGCAGATGACACTATAAACAAACTGCCCTCTTATTTGATTTTGAGACTGGTCCAAATTGAAAGTACCAGC
Source organism: Cerastoderma edule (assembly GCA_947846245.1). Classification (NCBI taxonomy): domain Eukaryota; kingdom Metazoa; phylum Mollusca; class Bivalvia; order Cardiida; family Cardiidae; genus Cerastoderma; species Cerastoderma edule. The sequence continues at coordinate 12,377,154 of OX401409.1, read as the reverse complement.
CATGAAACTGTACCAAGAAAGAAAGGTAGTTCCCTTATGGGAATGGGGAGAAATCATTGCGACAAAAAGAGAAATGGCTTTTAACAAGCCATTTCTCCTATTGTCACAGTGGTTTCTAAAGTCTTCCGAAGGAGATATGGTAAAGAGCGGTATATTCATAACTTAACATATAACATAACATAATAAGACTTATTGCATTTATAAACCGAACACGATGTAAAGCAATTTTACATACATTTTAACAAAGACATGGATTTACAGAAGAGCTTTTCATTTAAAGGTATTACTCAATTTCTATTTTGCTGAGTATAATATATATATAATTTGACAGATTAGAAATGCTATAAAGAGAGGTATTTTCAGGCAAAGAGGGAAAAAAAGAGGGGAAAAAAAGAGGAAAAAAGAAATTGTTCATGATGAGATATTTCTCCAATTGCTAAAATTCTGCAACCCAAATATGAAATAATATGTTGAAACAAGGATAAATGTAATATAATAATCAAAATCACTATGCCTTGCTTTGTAACCATTTTCGAGTCACATCTTTTAATAACGGATCTTTAGCATTCATTAACAGTTTTCAAATTATTTCCAATTAGTACACCAAATAAACCCATTCTGATATTAATCAATTCGGTAGTTCAGCAAGGCAATAATCAATATGATAGTCTAATGCAAGACTATCGTAAGTGCTTCACCATTTTGAGGCACTTACCACCGCCTTGTATGGAACCCCCAAATTATGCTCTTTTTTTTTTATTACCAAGTCCCTTGAATGATTGCTTTTATTTGTATGTTTAGGAGGTTTTACACTGTGTCAACAGGATTTCGGTTATTTTACAGCTCTCCTGAATTTCACCAGTACTAGGCAGGGTTCTGCAGTGCCTTGTCCAAAGATGCATAAGGACTCGAAAAGCACATAGGTAAGCAATATTCCAGAACATATTCTAATAAATAGAAGGAAAAAAATCAGTCAAAGCCAAGCCTTCCCAGATATGTCATGCCAAACTTAGCATCGCCCAGATAAAGTCTAAATAAGGCAAAACCATTTTGTTCCATGTTGACAGATGTAGGACATAGAATTCTATAAATGCGTTGACACATCACAATATATCTATATCTATAAGTCAGCACAGCTAGGTCACTATTGGAGAAACAACAGGCTCACCATGACATCTGTTATTTTTGTAATAATTTATCTGGGTTTTAGACCATGTCAACATATTTTTCAGTTGTGCTGTGATGCCCGACTCATTGCGATGTTTTTTTCTTTATTTTGCATTGATTTTACATGGGTCTTATATCGCATCAACATACAATTGTATGTAACATTTTGATGTCCGCCTCATAATGATGCAGGAAGACCCAAAACATGTTGCTTGCGGTGCCACTGACATCTCTAACAAGCAGTTTGCAGACATGGACTGTTTTTCTATAAATTTGAACAATGCTATGTGTAGGGTCTGAAAATCAGCCAAGCTGATGGGGGATTAAAACTACAATCCACAACTTGCAAGTCCTCCACATTATCCACAAGGCAAAAGTAGGATCTAAGATAATGATTAAGGAATTACAAATTGGATACAATATTGACTTACTTCAAACTTTTCATGCTATCTTGTATTCAACTAATATTGATCCATTTGTACTTTAACCCTTGTTCCTAATATGGAATTAATAGTAACTTAAAAGCCTTTAGATAAACCTCCCGATGCAAGGTAGATTTGCGTACTACGGGCAATATGTTGGTTTTGTCTTAAATATTTCTACGCTAGTTGATTACCATTTTTCAAGTGATTTTTCACCTGCAAGAGATTCAATAATTATTATGATGAAAAATAAAGTTATGAAAGATGGGATGAAGTTAACCCTTAGAATAGTTCGAGATTTTCAAAAAAAAAGATTTTTGTGTCATCTGCTTTCCAAAACCTCAAATATCTGCTTAATATTGATGAGGAAAGGTACTCAGAGTAGCAAACAGGTAAGATCACAGGCACTTCAAGGGTTCAATGCAATACTTAAGAAAGTGCTTCATAAACATGAAGCACTTACTATAGTATTGCAATGAACCCTTGACTTTGCCCCTGATCTGGATCTAACCTGTTTGCATAAGCATGAAGTCGGTTCCAGGGCTAAGAGGGTTAATCTATGAATTCATAGGTAAACTAGAACATCAATAAACAGTCAGAAAACATCAATAGGGATCAGCAAGCAGGAATCATCTGAATACAGTCAAACTTGTATTAAGAGGCCAGCCTATGGGATAAAGTCATTTGGCTGTTTAAGACAGGTTGGCTGCTTAACACAAATTGATGTACACTATAAATCTAATAATGGGACTTTCTGTGGTGGCTGTTTAAGGCAGGTTGGCTGCTTAAAAGGGTGGTTGCTTAACACAAGTTAGACTGTATTGACATTTCACGCCCTTGTGTGTTATGGCATATTTTGTCACACACAGTGTTAAATTTACAACAAGACAAGCACACGCTGTTCACGTGTTTATCTAGGTCACTGTGAAACATAAAACCTGGGTTGGCCTAACATTATATCTATTTATAGATCTAGATTGACAGAGCAGTCCAGGCTCCAGGTAATGGAAGCATTAGAGCAGAACGAAGATCAAAAAAGTCATTTGTCTTGGTAAAGATAGGTATTGTAACTCTTTAGCATGCCCCCCCCCCCATATCGGAATATGTGACTAGCCCAATTTGAAAGAAACACCACAAGACACACAATAGCAAAAAATGTGAAAATCTCTGAACTAAATTAGTTCAGAGATTTTCACATTTTTTTGCTTCTGTGTCTTGTGGTGACAGAATTAAATGCAAAAAGTAAAAGAAATTTAGCTGGGACAACATAATTAGGAGTGGAGATAAACCATGAATTTCCCCCATATGGGGTATTTGTGATTGATCTAAATTGAATGCAACAGCAGACGACAAAACAAAAGCAAGTAGCAACATAATTTCTTTATCCTATAAAGTAGAAATCATAGCGACAAAAATATTAATGCTCATGAGGAGCAATTAATCCTTTTGTCAGAGACTCACAGTGATTTCCAAAAACTATCTGCAACATAACGAAGTGTCAGCAATTTTTCAGTTTTGTTACGGCTTTCCTGGATCCACCACTTCTATGCCAGGGCTATGAAATAATTTGCAATTGGACACCCCCACGAAACCAGATGTGTCTGTCAGGCTCAAACCCAAGACTCCCAAGATCCAAGTCCCCCACCGGAAAAAACTGTGCCACGCAGATACTAGTCTTGTATGAACCCTTAACTAAGCAATTATAAATTGGATCAATATTTACTTATTTCCTTTCCCACAATTTTTTATCAAACTTTTGAAACGGGAGTTAATTTCTTTCATATTTTCCATGACCATTGTTTTCCAGAACAAGATTTAAAAGTCTTTATTCAAACTATTCTTACAATTTCTTCTATAAGAGTACTTTTCTAACAAACAGAAAATAACACAGGCATATGCCTCCACTAATTGCAAACATCAACAGTACAGCTATAACAGCTATATGCAAATGAGGAGGAAATCCTTGAAAAGCACTTTCTCTCACTTATACACATGTTACCTTGCTTGTGACAGCTTAACCCATTACTAAACAATAACCAGATTTGACCAGTTTGTTGCAGATGACTCTGGATTACATTGTAGGAAAAGAGATATTGCTCTTAATGAGCAATTCCTCCTTTTCCCACAATGTTTTCTGTCCTTAGAAAAGATTATTATAAAGGGTTAAAGCAACAGTGGGCAATTTTTGAGCAATGTCTCCGTTAGCCTTTCTAACAATGACCTTTATACAAAATTCAAAACAGGAAAATGACAGTTATGATTTTTCAATTATTTGCACAATCATGCAATGCATTGGTTTCAAATGACCCAGAAACAAAATCCAGTATAGCAAATGTTTTGTGAAAGTCAGTTGACTGGCCTTTACATTTTAACAGATATCTGCATTGTGCATCTGCAGTCAGTTGACTGGTCTTTACATTTTAACAGATATCTGCATTGTGCACCTGCAGTCAGTTGACTGGTCTTTACATTTTAACAGATATCTGCATTGTGCATCTGCAGTCAGTTGACTGGCCTTTACATTTTAACAGATATCTGCATTGTGCATCTGCAGTCAGTTGACTGGCCTTTACATTTTAACAGATATCTGCATTGTGCATCTGCAGTCAGTTGACTGGCCTTTACATTTTAACAGATATCTGCATTGTGCATCTGCAGTCAGTTGACTGGTCTTTACATTTTAACAGATATCTGCATTGTGCATCTGCAGTCAGTTGACTGGCCTTTACATTTTAACAGATATCTGCATTGTGCATCTGCAGTCAGTTGACTGGTCTTTACATTTTAACAGATATCTGCATTGTACATCTGCAGTCAGTTGACTGGTCTTTACATTTTAAAAGATATCTGCATTGTGCATCTGCAGTCAGTTGACTGGCCTTTACATTTTAACAGATATCTGCATTGTGCATCTGCAGTCAGTTGACTGGTCTTTACATTTTAACAGATATCTGCATTGTGCATCTGCAGTCAGTTGACTGGCCTTTACATTTTAACAGATATCTGCATTGTGCATCTGCAGTCAGTTGACTGGTCTTTACATTTTAAAAGATATCTGCATTGTGCATCAGCTTTTTGGCACAATTCATTGGCAAGTAACTTCAGAACCAAAGCCCTAGTAGCATTAAATCCAATGAGAGCAATCATATAAGAGAAAAATTGTTGATATTGTTTAAAAATCCCAAACCAACACAGCAATAGCAGAAACACGTTTCATGGGTTCAGTTCAATACTATACATAGTAAGTGCTACATGTTGGATGTCTTGCATTTAACCCTTATAATGCTGGGTTATTTTCTGAAAATACAATTTTGTGTCGTCTGCTTTCGAAAACCTTTAATATTTGCCTAATTTTGATGAGATATACCCAGAGTAGCAAACAGGTTAGATCACAGGCCAGCTGCCAATTTACTTGGCAGCTGGCCTGGATCTAACCTTTTTGCATTAGCATGAAGTCGGTTCCAGCACTATAAGGGTTAACTCTCAACTTCTAATACGGAATTGATATTTAATCATTTTTTCACAAAACAAAAATCTTCTTTACAAAAAAAAGTGCTATAATAATATCCCCCAACAACATCTCACAAAATGTGGTCTGGTGTTGCCTGTGAATTTTTGCAGGCCACCAAAAGTCTGGGTGACCTTGACACAGTGACAGCCATCTACATGTATAACTTAACTGCCGGCACAAATTACCTGCCAGTCATACCATACCTACTGGCCGTGGTAAACCTGGTTTATGACCCTTCCCCCCCATACACTATCAACCCTTGTGGATTTATTTCAAGACAACACAAGTGCATTGAGACAGTTTAATGGCATATACCCAAAATTAAATATAAATACTAGCCTTGGCCTAAAACCAAATTTAAATGAGGGCACTTTTTTTCAAAATGTATAGCAGGCGCCTTATTGCACCTTCCAACTTTATCCCTTAGAATGCTTGGTAATTTCTAAAAATAAATTTTTGTGTCATCTGCTTTCCAAAGAGAGAAACAGATCTTAGGATTTACAAATTAAAATCCAAAATAAGAAATCCTTAGGTTTGCAAAACACAGACATGAAGGTAAAGCAGTAACTGCTATAAGATATCTAAATTTGTAAACCAGATCCATCTTTAGTTTCAGTCTTTAACACTTAGAATGCTGTATAACTTTTTAAAAAACGATTTTTGTGTTGTCTGCTTTCCAAACCCTAAAACTATCCAGTTAATTCTGTTGAGGAAAGATACTTTGAGAAGCAAACAGAGTTAGTTCACAGGCCTAGATCTAACCTGTTTGCATAAGCATGAAGTCGGTTCCAGCACTTAAGGTTTAAGTTATTTAAATAAATTTGTGCAGTCGTCCTGCACAGTTATGTGCAGGGCCAGCATTTTAAATGATGGCTCTTTGAAATCATTATAACCAATTTACTCAGTTGTTGATCCTCATCAAAGTCCCAATATCTACAAGGAAAAGGAATAAACCAATATTCTTTTGATGTTAATTTTGCTTATATACGACAGCGAAAAATCCTTTCCTCTTTCCTAAACCAATATGACAGTATAAACCATTACTCATCTTATCAAACATTCAATTCATATAACAGCATGCACTGTTTTTTTTTTAATATTTTTCTCATTTATCTTGGTTTTATATCATGTCAACAATTGTTTTAGCTATGTTGTGATGCCCAACTCATTATGATTGGAAAACTCTGATTGTATACCTACTTTAAGGAATCAATAATAAACGATCTTATTTTGCTTTTACTAACTATTCCACAGTGTGTGTCATATAACTGTACAGCTCTTGTGCAGTTTAAAAAGATATCAATCTGGGGTGGTTCAATAATCAAAGAGTCAACAGAAATATGCCATGTCAGCATCTGCTAAATGACTCAATATAATGGTTCAAATAGTTTCCGGGAAAATCCATTACCCATTCTAATGGTTGTATTGATCATTAGCAACTAAACAGATGCTGTGCTATCAACACAATATCAGCCCTATGGACGACAACCCTCATTTGCGTAATTATAAACCGTAATAATATCCAACTTGGGGGATAAAAAACGTTTTATCTCTATTATGATACTAACATAGGCACACAAGTGAAAGTTGATGAATTTCAAAGATCAGGAACAATCCTAACACTTTCACCCATGTCGGCATAAATTTATATAAAATTATAACAACATCTGGCTTGAATAATTTCTTTTTGTCAAATTCAAATTACAATATCCATTTCTTGTTTTGCTAATTATGTAAATATGATTTTTCTTCTCATTGCTTGTGCTTGCATAGGCACCGTTTCTCAAAAAGATTTTCACGTTCACTCAACCAATTCTTGAACTTAATCAACAGTATCATCCGGCTCAATGCCCCTGTTATTAACATCAACTTGCTATTCCTTCCTTCGCTGGGGTTGACATTAACGAAGGTATAACAGTTATGGGTTAGCCCAACCAACATATCTCCAACAAGAACCTGTTCAAACCAGAAATATCCACAGGGTTTCGGGTGAAAATGCCCTTTAACCCATAACCAAACAACAGCAACATTTGACCAGTTTGTTGCAGGCCAATTTGGAAAACATTGTGGGCAAAGGAGAAATGGCTCTTAAAGAGCAATTTCTCATTTTCCCCCAATGTTATCTGCCCTATCAGGAAGATATTTTTCAATTTCATCACATTTTGAAATGTTGTCTGCAAACTCTTTCAATTTGGGAGAGTCCAAAATTTGGCATTTGGGAAAGGGTTAAACCATGGAAAGTACCCCGTTTACCTGGGTCTCACCATATTTCCTCGCAAAGACATTTCCCCAATCTCCGACCTATATCAGGAACCGCAAGTCTTCTTTCTCACGGACCTTGCCAAGAATTTTTTTCTTGGTTAATGCATCTCGGGCAAAAAAACCTGCCATACGCTGAGAACGGGGGGGTGGAGGGGAGAGAGAAATGTCTGTGGAGAATCTCTGTCAAGAAAATAAATCGACTGATTACTTCTCCTTGAGTCTGCCCTAGAACAAATTCTGTGAGCCTTTTCTCCTCCTCAATTTGATCTCATAGCTTATTCACCTCTTAGTTTTGTATCCAAAGGTAATCATGCACCCATTAAAGTCTTCTTTCTTGTTGAGACTCAACACAAGAGACTCAACTCTAGATAATTTTTCTCTTCGACTTTAATAATACGAGAATCGGGGTTGCCGAAACAAAATGTCCATATTGCCAAGCTTGTCCAAAAACCTAAAAGGACATGAGAATTTCTAACGAAATTTGCTATATATCAGAGATTTCATTAATATTTGTAGTGGGAGGATAATTTGCAAAAATAGGCGGGGGATATGGGGGGACGTCATCAGTAGATTTACCATAAACTTGTAATGTAGCCGGGGTATCTGGGTAAGATCCCCTGACCCCGGCTCTTAATGGAAACTCTGCTATAATGTAACCATTACACCGACAAATAGCACCATGCAGGAAATCATTCGGAGGGACAAGTTCATCAAAATCAGACTTTGAGAGCTCTGTCCACTAGTCTCCCTTTAACCCATGTTGCAAGGGGTTTCGCACTCTGTACTTTAACCACTAGGTCATGGAAGCCCTTGTGATTGAATGTGGATTACTAAATTTTTATGGAAATAAACCCTAATAAATCCCACACTGCTGTAATGTTTGTTTACACATGCATCATGTCTAGGTTTTTAACCTGTGTTCAACAGTACTTCACATTTTTATTGTCTAAAATTTCAATGCAACTTTACATAAATTTATTACCATTAAAAAAAGTTGGAAGCGTAAATAAACTTTGAAAGCCCTTGATTCTTACCTTATCTAGACTGACACAATAATAAAGGATAAAACATTTGGGATGCTTTTTGAATTAACAATCTTGTAAACTAGGCAGAATCAAAGAAACGGAAGACTTTAACAGCCCTTTCAATAGATTAACTTTTAGAAGTTGATTACGGTAAAAGGTTAGCATCAAGCAATGTTTCAATCAGAAGTTTTTGAAAATCTTATAAGTTGAACAGAACCAATTAAGACCAAGTTTGCAGCACAGTGTGTAAAGATTGACCATGGAAGATAATAGAGCATTTCCTCCTTCGGCAACAGTGTTTTACAGAATCTGTTTGAGGTACGCCAAAGCATAATAAATCATGATTCTACAGGGGTGGCAAGATCGTCCTTATGCCAAGCTTGTCCAAAAGTATCAAAGAGCAAGAGAATTCTTACAGAAATTTACCATAATATCCTTCACACCGACATTTTTTTAGTGCAGAAAAAGATTAGAAATTAACAAACAAGTCCATAAAAATCAGGTCTCGCCACCGCTGCAGCTGTATGAAGAAAATTATCATTCTGGGTCACTTTTCTAAGGCTCGTCTATGTACATTTATGATACATTACAACATGGTTCACTTACTTCTGTGTGTAGAGGCCAAATTGGCAACCCTTTTACCAATAAATAAGAAAAATCTAACAAGAAATAAATGGTTACTCTTTAGAAATCCCAGTAAAGAGGAAATTAGTCTAATCCAGCACTGTTTTAAACATAATGTGCTATATCTGATATTGTGTTTACAAAATAGAAACAATCTCGATGAGACCATCTTAATGACTACCTACAATAAAGGTTTTAGAGGGTAATGAAGCTTAATAGAGGTAAGTATAAGAAAAGCTCCTGTAATGCAGACCTCAGCTGAATTTGATTTACTTTTCCGTAAATGCGAAACATTCTGCACTTGTCCGTATAATGGTTAAATATAGTAAATCTCAGTATAAAATCATTTGTTCGTTAGGGCTTTTGGACAAGCTGAGCAAAACCGATAATTGATTTTGCCACCCATGATGAGGTTCAAAATGGAATCAATGAACTGGAGGGACTAGCACTGTCTAATATGTGAAAATAGGACATCTTACACTTCCTAATCTTTTATTTAATTTTTAAGGATTGTACACCATTTTCAAAGATTTCAGTTACATCAAATACAGTGTTCACCATAATGTCATAAACCCTTTTTTGTGGTTAACCACCATTTCTAAATACCTTTTAAGTTGTATCAACTAAGGCATTCTCCCAGATCTTGTAAAAAAAAGTTCCCAAATGATTGGTTTAACACCATATTCAACACCCTTGAGCTTTTCAGCTATATCAATTAAGATGGTTCCCTTTTAACTCAGCACTACCCTTCGAGAGCTATTTTAACTTTAATTTGGAAATGACCTAGGCCTGCCAATTTTGGAACATTGTTTCAATGGAATTGCTGAATTGGGAAACCAGAAAGCTGGTATGATTTTGATTTTTGATTTTTTCGAAAACTGCATGATTTTCAAGAAGTTTCCTATTGGAAAGGTGCCTTTTAATTGGTGCCTGTTATATAAAGCAAAAGGCCCATGCATTTACAACCTGAAGCAGGATTTCTAACCAGCCAATGCAAACCATAACCCAGTACACTGGTACTTCCATTGCTGTTTTTTTATTATTAGGCAGCTTTGACAGTATTTTCCCATCCCACAGAACTTTCAGAAATGCTATCTCTTTTTTTTTACACAGTAAACTGATGTTTCGCGTAATTAGCTCTGTCGCATTGTATCATGCTTTAAGCCATACCAGCTATTCAGTGAAATGTAGATCTGGGAAAAATGGTGAACAACAAATGCCCATTCAAAATGGCTTGTTTTTAGCTCTAACTGGTACCTACAGAATAAGATTTAGGAAATGGTGTTTAACCCTTTACCAAAGGCAAAATTTTGGACTGTCCCAAACTGAAAGTTTGCAAAAAAAATTGAAAATAATCTTCTGATGGGCAGAAAACATTGTGGGAAAAGGAGAAATGGCTCGTTAAAGAGCCATATCTCCTTTACCCACAATGTTTTCCAAAGTCGTCTGCAACAAACTGTTCAAATACGGTTATTGTGTAGTAATGGGTTAATCATAATGATATTCTATATGGGTTTAAATATTGTCTCAACAATATCCTAGTTATATAACAGGCTTCAGGGGTTCAATGTGTACTCAAATAGGGATCTGAAGTGCCTTGCCAATAGACACTCCCTTAAAGCAAAGTTGCCTGTGAGACTCAAACCAGGGACCCTGAATTTCAAGACTTTTGGCCACACAGGCCCTGTATTGTTAATGGGGCTCTTACGAAAAGGACTTAGAAGATCGTATTTGATCATTATCCAGATGAAATACTTGGTGAACATGCCTTACTCATATATAAATATAACATCATCTGTCAATGTCTTCTATTTGGAACAGTCCCAAACTTCATTAGATGGGGTATTCAGGGCTTAACAGCCTCTGATGTAAGCATTGGAGAGTTACGTGGTAAACTACAATAAGCCTCTCACATGGGTGAGTGGCCTGACCATGTTACTCAACAATACCTCTCTTTACAACATTACAACAAAATTATTTTCTAAAACCCTGAGAAAATGATCTTTGCTCTGAACGAGGGAAAAATTCTTTATTGCAAATTGTTTTTTTTAACAGCTATCAAAAAGAAAATATGTGTAGTTTTTAAAAGAAAGTCATTTGCAGATTTTTTTTTTTCAATTTCAGCCTTGCAAAAATACCCATATTGAAAGAATTGGTTTGTATTTATAATCATGCTCTATACAAAAATATTCTAGCAGCTTTTACCCATTACCAAACAATAACCACATTTAACCACTTTGTTGCAGACGACTGGAAAACATTGTGTGAAAAGGAGAAATTGCTTATTATTTTCCAACTTGATCACATTTTGAGATGTCTTCTGCAAACTCTTTCAATTTGGGACAGTAAAAAATTTGGCGTTTGATAGAGGTTTAACCAATAACTCTTATATGGGTATTTGTAACTTTTTGAAATTGAAAGCAGTAGCAGACGACCAAGCATAGCGTTAAAAGAATTGTTTTTTGTTCACATTTGGTAGAAAACTAGGAACCAGGGGTGGCAAAATCTGATTTGGGTTAACTCGTCCGTGAATGCCAAATCTGTTTTAGCACAAGTCTTGTCCGTTTGATGATTTTATTGTCAATTTCCGAAGAAATTCACTTCTCCGTTAGCCCTTTACCCAAACGCAAAATTTTCAACTGTCACAAATTGAAAGCGTTTGCAGACAACGTTTCAAAATGTGATGAAATTGGAAAATTATCTTCTGGTATGGTAGAAAACATTGTGGGAAAAGGAGAAATTGCTCGTAACGAGCAATTTCTTCTTTTTCCACAATGTTTTCCAGAGTCGTCTGCAACAAACTGGTCAAATGTCGTCATTGTTTGGTGATTGGTTATGGCTTTTGGACAACCTGGGCAATATGGAGAACGAATGTTGCCACCCCTGGAAACTATTGCTATAGATACCAATTATTGCTGATGTGTGAAAATTGAGGTATTATGAAGTAAGCGGTTAAAAATAATTGATCTACTGGTTGCTGACCGAATGCTTGATAGTCATTGACCGATTCCTCATGAATGATTCAATACAGCTGTTTTCATTTCTATTTATCCAATTTAATACGTTTAGAGGGCATACCCCGTTCCTCCCTGTTGAGTTCAATAACCTCTTAAAATTGAAAGCATTCATATAGAGGAAATTAAGTGACTTTTAAGATGGTAGGTTGAAACAATTAATACGAAAGAGATGACTAATCACAAGCAGTTTCTCCTTTCAGGGTTGTCATCAAGTTTTTGAAAAAAGAGACCAGCTTTAGATTTGAAGAGGCCAATAAGCAAACACCAATCCAAAAATTAGGCGTTACTTATGACCAACTATCAATTTTTTGAAAAGTCATTTGAAGTGGGCAAATTGCCCGGCTGCCCGCTCTTATTGACAGCCCTGCCTTTCATTTGAAAAAATATCTTATGACTTGTGTCTATCTTGTGTAATTTTTTAAAGACTCCAGCATTAGATACTTGAACAAGAAGTTTCATGGAGAAAGTGGTGAAATCAATATCTCAGTGACCTTTTATCTTTAGATGGTAAGTCCTTATTCTGTATGACTTTTTAGCACTGGTAAGTCCTTATTCTGTATGACTTTTTAGCACTTGCGTCTGCTTGCGTTGACGCAATTCAATAAAATAAAACACATGTCTAGATAATAAGTGGGTGATTAAAGGTCTTTCACATGCAGTGTTTCAAAAGCACATGAGTTGAATGCCATGTCAACAATTTTCCAGTATTTTACAGCTTTCCTGGATCCACTAGGCTAGGGCTCTGAAGTGACAAGTTTGCTAAAGGACACTTTCACGAATTAAGAGGTGTCATGGGGCTCGAACACGGGACTCCTGAGTTCTGTGTCCGCCACCTTTACCACTGAGCCACTCAGGACCCCTTCTTAGTACTCACAAGAACGATCCCTTTGATTCCTTAAAGTGTTCCAACAGCGCAGGATTAAGAGAAATGATGAAGTAGCAATTTGCAAGAGGAGAACATGTCCTTTATGCTCCCCCCTTTTATTATATACTTGTATATGTCTTTAATTGGTATTTTCAAGTTTTTTCAATCATTCAACAACCAATCTGTAAATATCATGACTGTGTAAGCCACAAAACTCTTTCTTGATCAATTTTGAGAAAACAGAACCTTTATCTAAGTTATTAAGGGACAATAAAGAATGGCACTTCAAAAGCTTGAAGGTCCAGATAAAACGTCTCAATCCTATTTTCAGGGATTTTTTTTTCAATAAGTGGGAATATGCGCTTTTAAGGTTAGGTTTAGTTAATAGAATGTAATAAAAAACTAGCTAAAGAGGAGGTTCAAGTGTGTTAAGTACTGAATATTATCCTTAATAAAAAGGTATTGGGGACTGGTCAAATCTAATAGCCACACTATATGACCAAAGACCAACAAGCGAAGTCAAAAGAAGATCATTATAAGGCTGAAACTGTTGTGACAAATGCAAAATTTCCATAAGTTAAAGTGTCTTCGTTGAAACACAATATTTTCACATTTTGCAAAAATCTTGTTTTAACATAGCTGTTTGAATCCTGCTATTGAGACTAATCAAGTGAGTACCAGCAACATACGTTTTGGAGTGGCAATCAAGAAGTTAACAAAAGGATTAAGAATCGGACATGGGTTTAATTGTGCATCAACAATCCATAGTTATATTACAACTTTAATATTACAGCTTTTCTCAAATTCAACAGTATTGGGCATGGGTTTGAATTTACTCATCAATGAGCAATTCATCCGGTGTGATTTGAAGGGATCAAACCCAGTACCACAAAGTTACAAATGAAGCACTTTGACCACATTACTTATAAATCAATTCTCTGATCCTGACTTCTCCAAAATGCACAATGCTATGCTTGGATTAGGAATTTGACACTTGTTGCCAAGGAAATACACTCCACTTCTAATTAATGATATCTTAAAGGTTTTTATGCTGTTACAAACACAAGAAATACTCGGTATTTGCGAAATATCTAAGGAAGTGGCTTATTATCAACCAAAACACCAAAACCCACCTGACATCAAATGTCAAATTTCGTCAGTTTAATCATAGATTGTCTTCGTTCGTACTTTTACCTCGTCCCCTCCAAAAGCAAATTGCAAAACAATCGTAAACAAACCAACAAAAAGGACCACAGCGATAGATTAATCATTCAGAATATTGAACTTCTTTCTGGACAAATCTGAGTCGGTCCGAACAAAGTCAACAATTCTGTGTCACTAAAACAAGAAAATCGACAAACCGATGTCTCTACTGAAAGAAAACATTAACTTACTACTTACAGCGTGAACAGATACTCGCTAAATCCTCCAGTATATTCCTATTTTATTAATTTTTAGGATTTTGAGCTCTCCCCTCCATCACTTCCATTTCATTACTCGCCGCAAACAGCTGATTCCATAACCGTGACCTTCTATCTACCGAGGGAGTGTGATAAATCCGGCGTTCTGATTGGTCGAAAGCTGGGCAAACCATTAGCAATACACATATATTAGCCTAAATAAAGCATCCGGGGAAATCATGGATTTTTAGACAAAGAAACCGACAAGATTTACTAAATTGCTGCAGAAATATTGGATGACATCGACCATTGAGACTTGATATGTATAGATTCAGGTTCCATGCAATTAATGCGATGATGTTTTCGGTTAAAGCTTTCTTACTTATGCAGAAAAAATAATCGAAAACTAAGCAGGTCGGCTAACCAAAACTAGTGCACGGCATTAAACAGGGGAAGTAACTAAATTTTACTATGACATCATTTATTAACTTGGTCACCCAGAGTTATCTCAAGAAACTAATTAGGTTAACCCTTTACTTTGTAAGACATAACTTTGCCACTTTGGCTGTAGAAGCCTGTCAAAACAATTGAGACAAACGAATGTATTGCTTCTTGCAAGAAATTCCTCCTTATATCATAATGGTTTTTTTTTAAATAAACAACAAAAACTATTTTGTCGTCTGCTGTATTTTTCGATGAGTCACCAAGTTCTCAAAGGAGATCATTTATTTCACCGTGGAGTGTCCTTTGGCAACTTAGCAAGACACAATTCCTGGCCTAGTACCTGTTAATAATCTAGGGAACATTTACTATTTATAACGCTTAAAAAGAGTGATGTGCATCAGAGACATAGATAACAAAGTCATGTTATCTATGTCTCTGTGTGCATTAATAGGAAGATCAAGTTACACGTTGTAAAATGGAATAATGTGTGGATTGCACGAGTGGAGCAGATCGAATAGCTGAACCACCACTCTACGTTAACCTTAATGCTTGAAAGGAGACATCATAAACCACAAACTATCGTTATTACTATAACTAAAAACAATCTACAACTTATAAAACCTGAACGTATTTCCCCATTACCAAAAAATAACGACATTTTGCCTCTTTGTTGCAGACGACTCCGGAAAACACTGTGGGAAAAGGAGAAATTGCTCGTGAGCAATTTCCACTTTTACCACAATGTTTTCTACTCTATCAGAAGATAACTTTCCAATTTTAACACACTTTAAAATGTCGCCTGCTAACGCTTTGAACTTGGGACAGTCGAAAATAAGGCGTTTGGTAAATGGTAAATGGATGGCTTGTTAAAATCACGAAACCAATGTGAGACTCGTTTAACGTCGAGCTGTTTCCACTTTGGTTTTCATACTCAAATAATAAAAGGAAAGAAAACAACGTTTGCTACATTTATACCATTTGGAAATCGCCTGTATTTATGTTAATCTCGATGTATACTAATTTATTGAACATCGACTGAATTTGTGAAACAAGATACAAGTGCTTACAACTACTTAGGGGCCTCCGTGGCCTAGTGGTTAGAGTACAGAACTTGAAATCACATGGCCCCTCTCCGCGTGGGTTCAAATCCTGAGAGGGATATGGATTATCATGAGAGGCAGTCTCCCGACTGACTTACGGAATGCCGATGGTTCTACCCACCTTAACCAGCCCTTATGGGCAGTTGAGTATGGGGTCTTCCTCCATCATTAAGAGTCGGGCATCGCTACATAACTGAAATAATGTTGATGTGATGTAAAACCCATATAAAAAAAAAAACTTAGATTAATCACTGTCGGCACTGTTTCCTGAGTTCATATCCAAAACTTGCACTGAATGACGTGTATCAATGAAAGATCGCAAGGCAGATTCCGCTTCTCACGGGACTCGAACACGGCCCTCTTGTTACGAGACCAAAGCTCTTACCCAGGACCAATCGTAACTACTCGGGATTCCGAGAGCTGAGAAATGTTACCTAGTGACTTCAGATTGCCCCTGAACCACTCCATTATGGTATTTTGCGGAAATTGCGGACTAGACCCAGCGGCATTACATTTATCCACATTCGGTGCGAGTACTGGTTATGAACTCAGCAAACAGAATTGCCAGCGATTAATATTAGATGTAAGAATCTATTTACGAAATATGTTTAAACCATCTTTTACCCATACACCGCCATTTTGAAACTCATTTTTTATTCGTCGGATTATTTCGGTCGTTCTCGGTATACATTGGTTTGGGCCGAACCTTTTCGCTTTAAACCGAATAGTTCCGGTCTCAACCGATGTTAACCGAGAACGGCTTAAATACTCCGATGAAAGAATAAGTTTCAAAATGGCGGAGTATGGGTATTCTCATATTCTCCAGAAATTCCACATGGATCAAGCTTTCCCAAGGACTACTAACGAACTATTCTTTTTAACCTTTCACTTGTTTTTTTGTATAAAGTTTTCCGCCACTTGCAGACGATTGCCTATCAATTGCAGACGGCGTCGAGGAAGTCTGAAGCGAAAAACAAACTACCACTATAGCTACAATTATCTATATATCAAACAAACCTGATTATTCTGAGTCTGGTTCGCTTTTCATTTCCTTAACCCATTACCAAAGAATAACGACATTTGACCAGTGTGTTGCAGACGACACTGGAAAACATCGTGGGAAAAGGAGAAATTGCTCTTAAAGAGCAATTTCTCCTTATTCCTCAATGTTTTCTGCTCTCTCAGATTATTTTTTCAATTTCAGCAAATTTTGAAATGTCGTCTGCAAACTCTTTCAATTTGGGAAGGTCGAAAATTCGGCGTTTGGGAAATGGTTGATATAGTATTTTGAAATGTCGTCTGCAAACTCTTTCAATTTGGGAAGGTCGAAAATTTGGCGTTTGGTAAATGGTTGATATAGTACTTGTTGTGTCGAGAAGCCTCTTCACGCTTTCGTTGATACGTAAATATGAATTTGGGTTGTTTGTGTTTGAACGTTTGTACGTTTGTTTCAACAATATAAATTTAACCTCTTTTGCATAAAATCGACCCATGAGGAGGAAAAAGACTCACACAATGAAGGTTTGGATTGATATGATTATTAATTCTTGTCAACGTATAATGGTGAAATGGAATCATTTAAAGACAAGTTACGTTCCTGTACGTATAGAAGCAATGCAACGCCGGATCATACGCACAGAAGCCGTTTTGACTAACCACTGTGAGTTAGTGTAACGAATTAATGAAATGATTACCTAAAATGAACGTTTATATTGGTGTCGCGAATGTTGGCTTCACAAAGATGTGCCTCCAATTCAAATGGAGTTGAAATGAACTCATATATTAACACTTCAAAGCAATATATTTAAAGGTCGCCATATAAGGCAATATTGGTTTTCCATAAGTACTACCATCCCAAATCTTGTAGAATGTCAGAGGAAAGATATTGATACAATGCAAGTATAGGCTTTTGTTCTTTACATTGGGTCTTACATCGCATTAATAATTTTTAAGCTATATTTCGAAGTCTGTCTCAATATGGATAAGGGAAAACCCTTAACTTAAGGTAGAACAGTTTCGATCGAGACCGATGTTTTTCGCAAATAGTTCCGGCCCGGAATTTTCCGCTACTTTGAAATTCTTTCTTTCGTCTGATTACATCGGTGGTTCTCGATACACATCTGTCGTGGCCGAAACTATTCGGATTACACCGAATAGTTCCGGGCAAGACCGATGTGTACCGAGAACGACCGAAGTAACCCGACCAACGAAAGAATTAGTTTGAAAATGGATTATGTGTATTCTACAATAACGCGCGTATAGGGCCTACACTGAATAATCCAGACGCAGATATTTCATTCTACACAGTTACAGCTTGGATCACCAGTGTTAATAAGGGTCGGTCAAGACGGATAGAACCACCGACATTCCGTTATCCAACCATTGAATAATTTTCATGAAAAATCAGGGCAACTGAACCGAGAGATACTGTAATTTGAACCCAAGCGAAGTACTTTAACAACTCGCCTAAGGGGAAATCATTCCTGGAAATAAGTCAGTGGGAACAGTTTCGCTGAGCTCCCAATACTTCACTGTATGTAAGTGCTATTATCACCTTCGATACCAATAACCAAAAAACCCTGATAAGTGAAACATTGATGGTGCCACCCCTCCAGATCATGCTTTGTTAACAGTTAAGTTGAATACATTTGACGAAGTAGCAGTCTCTCTCTATCTCTCTATCTCTCTTTCTCTCTCGTTTCAGGCACTTATCTCATATTTCACACACCACGACCTAGCAACGAATGATAATGGGTATTTATAAGAAACAATAAACACACTTATATATTCAGTGAAAAGGCCGTTCTGGTAAGACAGCAGATCTTACAGTACAGCTGGAGTTAATAATTCAAAAGTGCACGTGTACTTTTGATGGATATAGGTGTTGTTCAAGCCAAAGCCCTGTTAACTTCACTCAAAGCATTATTCGTCGATCAGATTTCAAACCTTAAAAAACAAGTAAAATATATGTTGAGTTACAAGAAAGGCTTAGGCGAGGGCCAATCGCTAAAGTTGTTTTACTTTGTGGCCAAATCCTATTGCAACTATTTTTTTCCTTTTAACGTCTTCTTTAAATACATGTACATGTATATCTGTTGTGGTAAATATGCCATATATCCCATGTAGATTGAGTGGAATACAAAATGATTAACCTCATTGAACTAAAGCACCATGAGCCTCAATCGCTCGTCCGCCTTGGTTTTTTTTGTTTGCTCGCTCGATCTTGTTTTAATGCCGTTTTCAACAGTTTTCCATATATCTATTATAATGTTTTATAGAACACTGCACTTTAAGTCCTTATGACCGGATTCTGGCGAACCATGCAGCCGTACTGCTGGGCTCATTACCCATAATACCCTAGAGAGAAGCCGTTACTGAGACTGTTTCCCGGCCTTTGGTATGATACCAAAGACCGGGAAACAGATTCAGTAATGGCTTCTTTCTGTGGGAATCCGTGCTGTTATTACCCGCTGAGGTCTTAATCTCCCGACCTAGAGCAATTTAAGTGACTTAATGTAAAATACCCATAATCCGCCATTTTGAAACTCATTTTTTCGTCGGATTATTCCGTCGTTCTTGGTCTCGGGCATTAAACATGGGCCGGTACTATTCGCATTAAACATTGGTCTCAGCCGGTACTATTCGCATTAAACATTGGGCCGGAACTATCTCAGCCGGTACTATTCGCATTAAACATTGGTCTCAGCCGGTACTATTCGCATTAAACATTGGTCTCAGCCGGTACTATTCGCATTAAACATTGGTCTCAGCTGGTAATATTCGCATTAAACATTGGTCTCAGCCGGTACTATTCGCATTAAACATTTGTCTCAGCCGGTACTATTGCATTAACATTGGTCTATATTCGCAAACATTGGTCTCAGCCGGTACTATTCGCATTAAACATTGGTCTCAGCCGGTACTATTCGCATAAACATTGGTCTCAGCCGGTAATATTCGCATTTAACATTGGTCTCAGCCGGTACTATTCGCATTAAACATTGGTCTCAGCCGGTACTATTCGCATTAAACATTGGTCTCAGCCGGTACTATTCGCATTAAACATTGGTCTCAGCCGGTATTATTCGCATTAAACATTGGTCTCAGCCGGTTATATTCGCATTAAAACGAATAGTCTCGGTTCCGAGCGATATGAAACCTGGACCAAGTATTGTGTCCAAAGATCTCATAATGGTTATGGCAGAAGTCAAAATGAAGTAAGTGCTAAAGTACCGATTCAAGAGTTCTGTTGACAGCGGGAAAACCGTCCTATACATCTAACCATTAATATTCATTTAGCTCAGATGGAAAGTTGTGACATGTCCAAATTGATATGGCAACAGTAGAGGACAAAACAGAACTGAAGGAGAAATTTTCCCAATAGAATAAGGTAAGAATAATTGCGACAAAGACACGAATTGCTAATCAGCTGCAATGTTCTTGTCGTCGGTCCCAATGATTCATAAAGCATTATGCATGATGGCTTTTACAAAAGTCAAAATGAAGTCAGTGCTAAAGTACCGATTCAAGAGTTCTGTTGACAGCGGGAATACAGTCTTATTTATCCACCCATTAATATTCAATTGGCCCAAATGGAAGTTGAGACTGGTCTTAATTGAAGGTTATTGGAGGCCACAAAAAGAACTGAAGATCACACTTTCATATTGGTATTGGGCAAGGATAATAACGACAAAGGTATGAATTGCTAAAAAGCTTCATTTTCTTGGTCCCACTGAATTATAAAGCATTATGCATAATGACTAGTATAAAAAGTCAAAATGAAGTCAGTGCTAAAGTACTTAGTCTAGAGATGCGGATGTCAGCGGGAATATCGTTCTATATATCTACCCATTAATTTTCAATTAGCCCAAATGGAGCGTCGAGACTGGTCCGAATTGATGGCAACTGCAGACGACAAATTAGAACTGAAGATAACTTTTTCTCAATGTTATTTGGTAGGAACAACTGCAACAAAGGTATAAATTGCTAAATAGCTGTCTTTTTTTCTTGTGCACAAATGGTTTATAAAGCCCTAGACATAATGCCTATAACAAAAGTCAAAACGAAGTCAGTGCTAAAGTACCTATTCAAGAGATGCTTGTGAAAGCGGGGATATCGTCCTCTTCAACCACCCATTAATATTCAATTAGCTCAGATGGAAAGTTGATACTGGTCCAAATTAAAGGTTACTGCAGACGACACAACAGAACTACAGATGACATTTCCTAACGGTATTGGGTAGAAACAATTGCCACAAAGGCACGGATTGCTTATGAGCTGCATTTTATTCTTGGGTCTCAATGCTTTTAGTGATTTAAGTCTTATGTAGCAAATATGTTTAATGTTGAATGGGGTCCCCCATCCGTTTTTCTTTTTTTACTGGTCGAGAAATAAACGGGCCTCCCTTCCTTTATTTTTGGCTGCTGGAGAAATAAACCAAGACAACACAGTATGACATGACATATTCACTAGTATTCTATTGGATATAAGAATACACATATGATATAAGAATACACATTTGTTAAGAACAATTTTATATTTGTTCAAAGTGCTTTCTGATTCGTCACGACTCGTACATACAGAGGAATCAACTGTCACCTTATTAAATACACACGCATCCTGTCTTTTTTTACACCAGACGACTCTAACAAACTCATATGACCAAAACGATTTCAAATGGAAGACATATGTTAGACATCACTAAAGCATTTCTTCAAAGGCGAATTGTCATTATTTTGCGATTAATCTAAATATCAATCATTGTCCGTCTTAATTGATAGAGTATAAGTGCGGACGTACTGGGAGATACTGATATTACTCAACACGTGTGGCTCTGGACGCGGATAGATCTTTGTCACCAACCCTTATAGTGCTGGAACCGACTTCATGCTTATGCAAACAGGTTGGATCCAGGCCAGCCGCCAAGTAAATTGGCGGCTGGCCTGTGATCTAACCTGTTTGTTTCTCTGAGTATCTTTCCTCAATAAATTTAAGCATATATTTAATGTTTTGGTAAGCAGACTACACAACAATCTATTTGTAGAAAATTACCCAGCATTCTGATGCCCGAGTGCGACCACGTATTCTGGTTCTGGGAGACTAAAATTCCAACCAATGACCAAACTTAAACGGTTTCCTTCCGCGTATTCTTGTTTGAGGAGACAAAGGTGCCAACCAATGACCAAACATGATAGTTTTAAAAACTGTTTCTTTCCACGTTTTCTTGTTTGAGGAGACAATTGTTCAAACAAGGGATCAACAACATGAAAATTGTAGAAACGGTTTCTTTCCATGTGTTGTCGTTTGGTGAAGACAAAGCTTCGAACCAATGTCCAAAACATGATAATGGTAGAAACAGTTTCCCTTCCACGACATCCTGAAAATGAGCTGCATTGCTACAACTGAGGAGTCGGATTTAAATCGACAATGGAAAGCGCTGATTTTGTTTATCAGTCACATCGATATTTGAACAATTGTTACGATTAAACATGAAAAGTGTTTAAATGACATTAAACTGTGAACAATTGAATGTACGAAGACATATATCTTGATATAAAATCGAATGGTAGTTAGTAAGGTGTTTTAAAGGATTCCACGAAATAATGATATACATTTTCAAACAAGAAACTCTCGAGTCGGTTGCAGATTTCCTTTTTTGAACCGCCATTTTGAAACCGCCGACCAATGTGAAGGTCGGTACAGGAGTACTCGGTATGTATCACGTTTTAATTGATCACATGACAAAAATGACGACC
Organism: Cerastoderma edule; assembly: GCA_947846245.1. NCBI lineage: Eukaryota > Metazoa > Mollusca > Bivalvia > Cardiida > Cardiidae > Cerastoderma > Cerastoderma edule. The sequence goes on along the minus strand of OX401409.1, from coordinate 12,354,562 downwards.
GCATATATTGTTGTAACCAAGTATCCATCTGTCAATACGTGTTACCTAAAAATATTGTGAAAATACATGTACTTAGAAAGTCCAAATTTGACAGGAGGCCTTCACATGACAAATGTTATCTGTAAACACTTGAGAGATTGTGCTCTGATAGTGTTGGGAAATGTTGATGAAAAAGAAGAAATTGCTCTTTCGAGCAATTTCTTCTTTTTCATCAACATTTCCAATGTTCATCTGCGACATTCATGAATAATTCGCGAAGGGTTAACGAGAAAATAACACATGAGTTTTTCTCAAGACATAATCTAGGTCACAGCCACATAAACAATCATTATTTGCGAGCATGCGCAGAAAGCGAGAACGTGCTGCGGGGCGACACCTGCTGCATTAAAGAAATCAAACAAACGAAAAAACAAAGATTGCAAAAAACAAACAAAAAAACATGTCGAAAATGTACTCCCCGATAGGTACATTAAGTGCAAGCGATTTGGGAAAGGTTGAGAAGGGTGAAAATGAAAAAAAAAAAAGAAAAACGAAAAAAGACAAAAATAAACCGCACCAACATCAGCATCATAACTCTAAAGGGACTAATTAACCTATCATCATTAAATGTGCTTGTCTCACAATTGTTCTTTTTATTGTTTTGATCACAAAGTACGTTTATATTCTCCCCGTCTCGAATCATTTTGAGTACGCTACGCATAACATCTGATATGCCTAAGGGAATGTTTCTCTTGCAAGGGTATTTATTTCGATAATTCTAACATACTTCTCTTCCGGTGCTGATTAATTAGAAAGGGACCATGAAAAAGAAAAGAACCATGAAAAAGAAAAGAAATATTGTCTATATATTCGTGAAAAACTGAAGAAATCATCATTCGATTTTAGAGCGAGCTCCACGTCCAAAACTTGTTGAAAAGCTTAATGTCCAACAAAAGCTTTGATATTCTATTGATGGTTAAGGTAGAAACCCATAATCCGCCATTTTGAAACTCATTCTTTTGTCGGATTACTTCGGTCGTTCTCGGTAGATATCGGTCGGAATTGGAACTATTCGGTTTGGTGCGAATACTGTTAGTTACGACCGAGACCGATATTAAACGCGAATAGCCCCCGCTCATTCCGATGGAAAAGCAGAACGACTGAAGAAATCCGACGATCGAATTAAGTATCAAAATGGCGGATTAGGGGTATTCTTCCTTAAGTGTAAAGTTCAAAACTCAGCTAAGTTATTAATGTTTGTGAAAGACTTAGCTAGTATTGATTTAACCCATCGATATGAACGTACTGAAACCTTTTGAAACGACGTTTAACCATATATGATTTAACCAGATTAAACTGACTTGTCTGATAGAAAAAACGGTAAGCCCCTTTTTCTTCCGCTGCTGTTACGATGTCCTGCAAATAATCGGTTTAGTCCAGACTAGTACACACATTCATGGTTCATACACGAAAACCTAGACCCGGTTACTAATTCATCCGTACAATAAACAAACCGGAATTGTATATATTCATCCGCTAAATAAACAAACTGGTATTTGTCCGTGCAGATGCATCGATTGGTAATTGCGGAATAAAACCTTTTTGTTATTACGTGCTGTTATCATTTTCTATCAAATATTTTCTCAAGTTAATCAATGGAAAGATACAACAATAAACATAAAGGCCGAACTTACGTCGGGATTATTTGATCGGTTACAACAGTGTAGCCTACTTGTCACTAAACAAGTGGCCATAATCCACTAGCTATCTCAACCAAGTATTCTTTTGTACATTGTACCACAACGGTTGTTTCTTATTTTATCCGAAATTGTAGGTGTTACTAGCTTGCACATATTGCATACCTTTCGGAAAAACCAACAGCTAGTGTGAATCGTTTTTATTGTGCATCAAATGGGTTGCAAACATTCGTTAGACGTAAGGATAATTTGCAGAACAGGACAATCTGATTTCATATAAAAGTATGTTGCAATTATGGGGTGGCAAGGGACATTTCATTTCAACACCCTTTCCTTCGTACACGTTATTATTATGGAAGGAGCAACACATACAATATATATGTTGTACATACACGTCTCTGAATAGCCTTTGGTCCTAACCCCCATGCGTATATCATGAATAAGTACGAGGTTTACATACGGGCCAGGATCACAGGCTATAGCCTATAAAGCGCGATAAAAAACAACAAATCTCAAAAGTGCGCTCGGGTTTTAGACCGAATTGGAATAAAAAGGTTCTTGGAACGAGACAAAAGCTATGCCAATAGTCTTAATTATATCTTTTCAATGTTTGAAGTTTAACGTAATTATTACATTCGTAATTCATTTTTCGTTCATCAACGCTTATCAGTTACGTTCAAGAGCAGGCGTTATAAGCGTCTTTCAAAGAAAACTGCGCAGATCCTGTTTGGGGCTATACCAGGAACCTACCTCTCAAAGAAGGGTAATTGTGTAATTTACATTACGTGTACGATTATCGTTCGGATCGTCTAGCAGAATTGTCGCAGAGAGTATCAACCTTTCTTGGAAAATCGCAAACGTGTCTACTTTCTAATCATTTAAAACCAATGACGGCTCTAATTCCTATCCCTTTTTAAGTGTTTCCGTTGTTCTCTATTCTCGTTAAACTGTTTCACTGCAGATCTTCTTGGAAAACAAACTTCTCAATGACATTCCAATTCCTGGAAATCACAGGGAACCCCATGCGAATATCTTTTAAGTATCATAGATAAAGTTGAAACTTTAACAAAGATAGCACATGCACTGGTGTTTTAACATATATATTTAGATATACTTAGCGACGCGAAGTCTGATCGGATGACCTTGAACTTTGTTTCACCAACCGTGCAAACTCCTCACAGTGATCTCCCCTCGCTACGCTGCATTGACCACTGCCACCACAAGATTTTTCATCCAGATTTGGATGAAATTCAAATGATGCTGTTTTGTTAAGAGATTACCGGATATCTTAGTTAATTTAGTAACAATATCATGTTGTATTGATTTCTGACCAGTTAAGTTGAAAAAAAAACTTGGTTTTGTTTATGAATAAAGCAGTAATGGATTCCAATTTTTTAGTTTTGCCGCCATCTTGTTCTGCCATTTTCGTTTCTAAGTAGGTGGTCACGTGACATTTGTGATGGCAGTGATGATCCCCATAAAGGGAGATCACTGTGAGGAGTTTGCCAACCGTGATGCTATGTCGTGAAAAACGGTTACAAATAATGCAGAACCAAATTCCATACTGTAACTATTTAAGTCGCCATGTGGCGGGATTGGCACTCCTCAGCAAGTGGCTGATTGGCGATATTGGTAGAGCAAGAGGTTATAAACGTACTACTGTCTAATGTACGTATCTAGCATATCAAATTCTTCCAATCGCGAAAAACACGTGTACTCCTTAACCCTTTACCAAACATCTGATTTTCGACTGTCCCAAATTTAAAGAGTTTGCATACGACATTTCAGAATATGATGAAATTGAAAAGTCATCTTCTGATAGAGTAGACAACATTGTGGAACAAGGAGAAATTGCTCGTTTAGAGCAATTTCTCCTTTTCCCACAATGTCTTCCAGAGTTGTCTGCAACCAACTGGTCAAATGTCGTTATTGTTTGGTAATGAGTTAAACTATTTCCGTTGGTTACTCGCGTTAGATTAACTTACTACTATCTACTGTAAAATGTATCTCGTATATCAATTCTTCCAATCGCGAAAAACACGTGCACTCCTCAATGACCTTTGAAAAAGCCATATTTGCAGCTAAATTACTACCATTTATCGGGAATTAACAGACATACGAAGGCCAGGGTGCATACGTGACATTACTAACGATTTAAGCCGTCTAGGTTAAGACTGCGATCTTTCGGCAAGCTACTTTTTTCAAATTTACGTTTAATAAAACTATTCATGTTTGCAACTGACTTTACGAATAGTTTTGCGAAAGAACGAACCTTTTTTGTGAAAACGGCACCAGGAGCTTGAATACGTACGCTGAGTAAGTTAAACCATATAGTGCTAGAACCTACTTCATGCTTATGCAAACAGGTTAGATCCAGGCCAGCAGCCAAATAAATTGGCTGCTGGCCCGTGATCTAACCTGTTTGCTAATCTGAGAATACTTCCTTATCACTTTTAAGGATATGTTTATGGTTTTGGAAAGCAGACGACACAAAAATCTATTTTTAGAAAATAAACCAGCATTGTAAGGGTTGAGAAAAATAGGCATGACTAAAACTCCAACCTTATTCGTAATGTCGAGGGCGATCGTTGACTTTTGAAACGACGACAAAAGTTGAATGACCGAGGAAAAGTTCCGCTTTATAATCGCCTTAACTACGTTTCCAATATTTAACGTGTTCCAAACGGAAACTAACAGACGATGTTCAATTCTTTACCAAACGCCAAATTTTCGTCTGTCCCAAATTGAAAGAGTTTGCAGACGACGATGCAGATAAAGTTATAGAATAATCTTGTGATCGGACAGAAAACATTGTGGGAAAAGGAGAAATTGCTCTTAATGAGCAACACTTTCGTATTCGCTTATATATACATTGTAATGGACGATGAGCATTGCCATGCTCAAGTCGTACTTCGAAATAGAATTTATGTTATGTTATGTTATGTTTAAATAGTATTTAATAAATACATATCAATCCACTTTAGTTTAAGTTCCAAGTTTCCTCCCAGCCGTGGACAAGAAGCTTCAAGAAAGCTAATCGTTTATTTTGGTAAAAGCTGCCTGGCGGGAGCGATTCCTTCTTTTAGGGTTGCTACTTCTGATTCAGAAAAGTCAGAAAATTCATAATAACAAAGTTAAAGATTTAACAGGACAAATGCTGTTATAAAATCGAATTCTATATCATAAGAATTTTTTCATGGATTGAAATTTCTATTTGCCATCTTTCATTCGTGTAATTTTAAGTTCAATGTAAAATTGATAATTAAGGGAAGGTATTTATTATGGATTTAATAACAAAATTATTAATATCAATTTTGTAAATATAAATAAAAAATCAGACGAATTCGGAAAAGTGGCTTGATGAATTCCTTTGAAATGACAAATACTTTCATAAATACATTTCAATTTATTCTTTAACCAAAGCAAATACGAGTTTTCCACCAGGGGTTGACTATATTTAATGCGTTGGGCTATATAGTCCTTCACCGCTAATGCTTCAAATTAAACTATTATAAAGGAAGTATAAGGCCGAACAAACCGTTTTGATTTGTTCAAACCAGAATACAAATGAAATGTACCCGTATGGAAGTATGTGACTAGTCTGAATTCAAAGTTACAGCAAACGACAATTTTAAGCACGGTCTTTAGTGGGAGAGAATAGACGCCACACTGTCAAGACGACAAGTTATTTTTGTCGTCTGCTGTTTCCTTGAATTTGGACCAACCACATTTAACCATATGGGAGGGAATCCGTTAACCCTTTTAGTGCTGGAACCTTTTTCATGCTTATGCATACAGATTAGATCGAGGCCCAGCCGTAACATGGCGGCTGGCCTCTGATCCTACCTGTTTGCTACTCTGAGTATCTCTCCTAATCAAAAATAAGCAGATACTTAAGGTTTTGGAAAGCAGACGACACAAAAATATACTTCAGAAAATTACCAAGCATTCCTAAGGTTAAAGACTGAAACGAAAGGTAGTTTTGGTTTGCAATTCCATAGATATTTAATTGCGAATTCTGGGTTGCCTTCAGGTCTGCATCTGCTAACCGAATGATTCATTTTTTAGAAGATTCCCTAACAGCCTAAGGGTTAAACTTGCTCACCCTGTCGTGTACATGTATCGGAATGTTCTGACACGAGACCTAGGCTCAATCGGAACTACTCGGGTATTTCCGTGAGCTGTGAAATACATGTTTTCATTCGATAAACCCGATTTGTTCAGATTGCCGATACACCGAGAACGAGCGAGGTATTCCGAGGAGTTTTTAAATGGCGGATTATAGGTATTCTACCTTAAGAATAATTTTCAGCCATATCGGCTATGACTTATGCAACTCATTCGCGATTTAGTTTTAAGCTCACAACTAGAGTACAAAATGTCAATTCAGAGAAGTGTATGAGATGTGTCCATCATTGAACAAAAGAACGAAGACAATCATGATGTTTGCAAAAAGTTTATGAGACTGCGATGTTCTTCTTGACATTGCGTTGAAAGAGAAGAGGTTGTCCAACAGTCTTCGGGTTAAACTTTGCTCTCCCCGTCGTGTACATGTATCGGAATGTTCTGACACGAGGCATAAGCAATGTAAGAAACTTTACCTGATTACAATAAAAAGGTCAACTGATTTGGGGTCGTAAAGGTGAACAAATAGCGAGCATTAGATAGGATGTCCCGAGTTAACCCTTTACCAAACGCAAAACTTTCGTCTGTCTCAAATTGATGAAATTGGAAAATTAGTATTCTGATAGGATAGAAAAAAATGTGGGAAAAGGAGAAATTGCTCGTCACGAGCAGTTTCTCCTTTTCCCACATTGTTTTCCAGGGTCGTCTGCAATAAAGTGGTTAAATGTCGTTATTGTTTGGTAATGGGTTAAAACGCGCCCTAGTTTTTCATAACATCACTTTTTTTCTCTATATAGATAGTGAAGACCTTACAGTTTGCCCAGGTGTCACATACGAAGGCCTTGAAACAAAAGTTAACCCTTTTCATCGTAGATCCCTCTTTTTTCCCCTCAAGCGTGACATTGTGTAATAATTCTGTAACATTTTGGACGCGTAATTGCTTTGCACAGTTTGCATACGTTCTTCGAACAATATAAAACGACAACTACTACTACAACAACAACACCACCACCACCACCAACAACAGCAACAGCAACAACAGCAAATACAACAGCAATGGCACCAGTGACTGTCCTCGATGGCAAGCATGGTAGTTTGGATCGCAAGACGAATGGAAAGCCAATATCTTAGGTCGAAACAAAACATAATTCCAATTTTTGGGGTCCAGAGTCATTTACATCGGTGGCGGTCGGAACTATTCGGTGTTAGCGAATAGTTCCGGCCCCTACCGATGTGAACCGATACACCGAGAACGACAATCGGAACTACTCGGGTATTTCCGTGAGCTGTGTTTTCATTGGATAAACCCGATGTGTTCAGATTGGGTATTCCGAGGAGTTTTTAAATGGCGGATTATGGGTATTCTACCTCAAAATAATTTTCAGCTATATCAGCTTTGACTTATGCAACTAATTCGCTATTTAGTTTTAGTAAAATGCTACTTAAGCTCACAACTAGTGTACAAACTGTATATCAATTCAGAGAAGTGTATGAGATGGGTCCATCATTGAACGAAAGAACGAAGACAATCATGATGTTTGCAAAAAGTTTATGAGACTGCGATGTTTCTCTTGACATTGCGTTGAAAGAGAAGAGGTTGTCCAACACGGCTGTAAAGCCATTATGTAAATGGAAACTACATTGAACTCAATCGACAAAAACTAAACGGACAAAATTTATATGGTGTCCAAAATCGACGCTCTACTTTAGAATCGATTACCTCTTCATATATTTATATGCAGCTTTCGACCCCTTGTGAAGCCAGAAGGCTCTCTTTGAGGAAAGGGCGCACAGTTTACTGAGATGCTAACAAGATTCGTACCCATGACCAAAAGTCAATATTGTCACTTCAATGACCGATGTGTCTAACGATTTCGGATAATAGTAATCCTTATAGTGCTGGAACCGAATTCATACTTATGCAAACAGGTTGGATCCAGGCCAGCCGCCAACTAAATTGGCGGCTAGCCTGTGATCCTACCTGTTTGCTACTCTGATTAGCTTTCCTCATCAAAATTGAGCAAATATTTAAGATTTTTAAAAGCAGATGATACAAAAATGTATTTTTAGAAAATTAACCAGCATTCCCAGGGTTAATGGAGTAATAGGTTAATTCTTTTTCCGCGTGTCTAGACGCAGTGGCCTGACGCATATCGATGACATCAGCTTTCGAAATAAGCTTTTGTTCAAACAAGCGTAACCAAATACCCCATTATGCGAATATTTATCTGGCCCAATCGAAAACACCAGGGGATTGCAAACGACAGCAAGAAGACGATCTAGTCATATTTTTCTTCCTGATATTCGATAGAAATCATTGTAATAAGGAAATACATTGTTCCCTGTCATAAATGTATTCTTTCTGTCACAGTGGTTTCTATCGCCTTTGCGATAGATGCTATGTACAACGTAAGCTGTACATACGTAGATATGAAGTATAGGCTTAACAAATGTCCAGACTGTAACCGTTTCAACTTTCACAAATAATGCTTTAGTTTCCCGGTTCCTTACGGTATGCCGACGATCCTGACCGATTTTACCAACCCAATAAAGGCTGTTATGTTCGGATCTATCTAAGTTAAAACATTTGTTTCACATCGATTGTGATGGAAACTTGAAGCTTATTCAATTAACTCTCAATGGCGGCTTCCTAAGTACTTAACAAGTACTCGCGCGGATGTGTGGGTTAGTCGATGCAATTTTCACGGCGCCTAACGGGGATTCAAACCCGGGATCTTTGGTACAAGAGACCGACACTCTACCACTGCTCTTCTCTCGCCCACGGATCTTCCTTAATCGTCTATGAGTCGAAGATCGCAATGTAACTGATTTTTCTAATGCGATGTATATATATATATATATAACACTAACGAATAACCCCAAACAAATAAACTACCGTGGCGCACGGTCAGAAACATTACAACTCCTTTCTCTCTCGTGGTTCATTTTCCCCTGCCAGCTTACATGCCGGTTACGTTGAGCACACGTGGTGATAATGATCGATCGATAATGAACGAACTAAATATAGTCCGTGTATTTACTTAATCCGGCCACCCTCGGTCAGAGGCCTGAGTCAGTGACCCCTTCCCGTATCGCAGATTATCTCCCACTTCGTTTTTCATTTGTCATTGAACTTCGGTCACTAGGCTAGTCTACCGAAAAACCCTTAAACAGTAGAACAAATGTGTTCAACTGTATTGCCTCATTTTGGTTTACTTCAGTACCAGTAATCCGCCATTTTGAAATTAATTCTTTCGTCGGATTACCTCGGTCGTTCTCGGTATACGTCGGTAGTGGCCGGAACTATTCGGTGTAATGCGAATAATGCCGGCATCGACCGATGTTTACCGAGAACGAATCAAGTAATCCGACGAAAGAAATAGATTAAAATGGCGGAACATGGGGTTTCTATCTTAAATCGCCTCGATATGATTAAGCTATAATGTTACGTTTGATAAACGCAGCTCGGATTGGGAAGGTATGTTTGGGAACTTCCATCACCATCTATAAAATGAAATCATCAAGCTTAACTGCCCATAATTATACGTTAAGTGAAACGAGCAAAAATAAAGTATGATGCAAGCATTTCATTCTTGATAATCTTCGAGTTATGCAATATTCATATTCATATCATATTCGAAACATACATACGTCTAACTCTTGATATGGCGAACATGTTTCAAGCGGTCCCTTAAACTTCGAGGTGAAGAGTTTCTAATGTACGAACCATCGGTATTCCGTTAACCAAACTGGAGACTAACGTTTGTGAATAAAACTATACCGAATTGAGCCAGTGGTCTGAGTTTTTATTAATTCTATGTTCAGAATACTAATCATTGAACCACGGAGCCAACATCCATCCCAGTAGCCTTGATACATCTGGAAGCATTGTTTGTTAATAAAGAGTAGGTTTATACTACTTTGAGTATGCTTATCTTGAAATTAGGTGAAGAGCGTCATTCCTCCTTTCAGATGATTGGACTGCGTCAAAACTTCTCAAGTCGTATGCTTAAAGTAGAAAATGACGTCTGCAGGTGGTTAAGATTCTGGATTTAGTAGCCACGTATGTAAGTGAATTCGGTTTGGATACCAACGAGTGAAGAAGATTTTGGTTTCAATATCCCCGGTTATTGACAATTTTGGTCTCAATACCCCCGGTTACCGATGATTTTGGTTTCAATATCCCCGGTTATTGACAATTTTGGTCTCAATACCCCCGGTTACCGAAGATTCCGGTTTCAATATCCCCGGTTATTGACAATTTTGGTCTCAATACTTCCGGTTACCGAAGATTCCGGTTTCAATATCCCCGGTTATTGACAATTTTGGTCTCAATACCCCCGGTTGCCGAAGATTTTGGTTTCAATATCCCCGGTTATTGACAATTTTGGTCTCAATACCCCCGGTTGCCGAAGATTTTGGTTTCAATATCCAGAAATAAAGACAACCTACGCTTCAGTGTCTAAGAGTTCAGAATACGTCAATGCGTTCAAGTGCAGAAGCGAAAAGCACTATCGTCAATATATCAATGGTGATTCTACAGTGTTCTAACAGATCATCTCTTACAAGCAACACTTTGCACTAGAAGTCGAAACTCAAAAGTTCACTTTAACAATGCGTTAAGTGAGAAATATACGTGAACGTTCCACGAATGAAACATCTTTAACTACCAATCGTATCTACTCGGCAATTCCCGTCACAAGTCGGTAGATATACCTCGTAAGCAGTTCATGAATACACCATAAATCCTGGGGTAATTCGGCTGTTTTCCGGCGGATAACGCACATGATTACAACATGCACACAGGCATTAAATATGCATTTTAAATACACACAAATTGGTTATATATCACAAATGAATGTTGATATTTCTACTCTTTTCATTAAAGATTATCATATCAACACATCTTTGTTTCATATTTTGTCAATCGTATCTTTTCGGCAATCCCCGGCTTGTACCGGGGATTTCCGAGTAGATACGATTGCAAACGGACACGCATTTCGTTGCTGACCAACTTTCAAAAATGGCTCCCCATTACCTCCGAGGTTATTTTAAGAAATGGTCGAGGTGTTCCGAATGTAAGCCTACGTGTCAGAAAGGCGTATCTTCATTTCGGTTGGCGGAAGCACATATATGCGTTTGCATATCATCTTAAATAGAAAATGGCGCTCATATACATTAGTATATATGTTGGGAATGCTAGTACAATTGAAAGTGAACGTCCAAAATACATTAAAGATCTATTAAACAATAGAATGTTGAAGCATCGGTTATAAGTAAAGACTCATGATTGTATAGTGTTTTGCTATGTTTTGATATATAGTTTTATAGCAAATAACCCAATTAACACAGTTTATAGTGTCTTTGGCGACATTCTGACTTTAAGCAGCGAATTGTCATACCCAATACAAACCTATAGAGCGGCGTTATAATCGTCAATTGCCTGTGTGAAAACTAAAACACTGCGTCTTCTACACTTATAATGATAACGATACAGCCATTTGGTCTTCAGCCCTAGATCCTTTCTTAGGCAGCTTTTAAAAATGAAGGCCGTATGTCCTTCATTTTCATTGAAGAAGATACAGCCTTTAGGTTCTACGGAGTCGAATAAAATTGCCCCCTACCGGATACCAATTCAAAAACGCCGGCTGTTGCAGACGTCACATAAATTGCCGCCCATGCGTGAGATACACGTGACATGTGTGTGACCTAATTATGTCAGACAAGTCTTATCGACATATCGATGGTTCAATGCAAGACTATAGTAAGTGCTTCACAAATATGAAGCACTTACTATAATATTGCATTGAACCCTCGATATGTCTTTTTGGGAGAAAGGCCATCGTCCTATCAACCTCTTGTGGAAACTGCGATTTATCTAAGGAAACGCGAAAACGGAAATATTAGGTCACGCCTTGAAAAAGGGTGAAAATGTGGACACATAGTTCAGGGCAAATAGATAGATATATTGGTATTTAGAGGCTCTCTGTTCCTGTCCCCTAAGATGAAGGAAATTAAAATAACTTTAAAGCCTTTTGTTTTTAATGCCTTCTGGTTTGGTGGTGTGCTGAAGTGCTCACTGATCAGGTCACGTAGTTAACGGAACTACCAACTGATCAGATTACGTTGATAACTAAAATGTTCACTGATCAGGTCAGGTGGTGTGCTTAACTGATCACTGATCTAGGTTCCTGGTTTTCTAAACTGCACACTGGTCGAGTAAAGTAGATTTCTGAACTGCTCACTAATCAGGTCAGGTGGTGTGCTAAACTGCTCACTAATCAGGTCAGGTGGTGTATTAAACTGCTCACTGGTCGAGTGACGTAGATATCTGAACTGCTCAGTGATCTTAGTTCGTGGTTTACTAAACTGCTCACTGGTCAAGTGCCGTAGATATTTGAACTGCTCACTGATCTATGTTCGTGGTTTGCTTAACTGGTCACTGGTTAAGTGCCGTAGATATTTGAACTGCTCAGTGATCTAAGTTCGTGGTTTGCTAAACTGCTCACTGGTCAAGTGACGTAGATATTTGAACTGCTCACTGATCTATGTTCGTGGTTTGCTTAACTGGTCACTGGTTATGTTAAGTATATATCTGAACTGCTCACTAATCAGGTCAGGTGGTGTATTAATCTGCTTATTGGTCGATTGACGTAGATATCTGTACTGCTCACTGGTCAATTGACGTTGATGTCTGAACTGATCACTGATCAGGTAAGGTGGTGTGCTGATCTGCTCACTAGTCAGGTCAGATGGTGTGCTGAACTGCTCACTGGTCAGGTCAGATGGTGTGCCGAACTGCTCACTGATCAGGTAAGGTGTTGTGCTGAACTGCTCACTGGTCAGGTAATGTAGTGTGCTGAACTGCTCACTGGTCAGTTAATATGGTGTGCTTGACTGCTCACTGGTCAGGTAAGGTGGTGTGCTGAACTGCACTCTGGTCAGGTCAGGTGGTGTACTAAACTACACACCGATCGAGTGACGTAGATATCCGAACTGTACGATGATCAGGTAATATGGTGTGCTGAACTGCTCACTGATCAGGTTAGGTGGTGTGCTGAACTGCTCACTGGTCAGCCCAGGTGGTGTGCTGAACTGCTCACTGATCAGGTTAGGTGGTGTGCTGAACTGCTCACTGATCAGGTCAGGTGGTGTACTGAACTGCTCACTGGTCAGGTAATGTGGTGTGCTGAACTGCTCACTGGTGAGGTAATGTGGTGTGCTTGACTGATCACTGGTCAGGTAAGGTGGTGTGCTGAACTGCTCACTGGTCAGGTCAGGTGGTGTACTAAACTGCACAATGGTCGAATGACGTAGATATCCGAACTGTACGATGATTAGGTAATATGGTGTGCTGAACTGCTCACTGATCAGGTTAGGTGGTGTGCTGAACTACTCACTGGTCAGCTCAGGTGGTGTGCTGAACTGCTCACTGATCAGGTTAGGTGGTGTGCTGAACTGCTCACTGGTCAGCTAAGGTGGTGTACTGAACTGCTCACTGGTCGGCTCAGGTGGTGTACTAAACTGCGAACTGATAAGGTCATGAGGTGTACTAAACTACACACTGATCGAGTGATGGAGATATCCGAACTGTACAATGATCAGGTCAGGGAGTGAACTAAACTGCACAATGGTCGAGTGACGTAGATATCTGAACAGCACACTGATCAGGTCATGTGGTGTACTTAACTGCACACTGAGCAAGTCAGGTGGTGTACTTAACTGCACACTGAGCAAGTCAGGTGGTGTACTTAACTGCACACTGAGCAAGTCAGGTGGTGTACTAAACTGCACACTGATCAGGTCAGGTGGTGTGCTGAACTGCTCACTGGTCAGGTCAGGGATTGTACTAAACTGCACAATGGTCAAGTGACGTAGATATCTGAACAGCACACTGATCAGGTCAGGTGGTGTACTGACCTGCACACTGGTCGAGTGACGTAGATATCTGAACAGCACATTGATCAGGTCAGTTGATGTGCTGAACTGTTCACTGATCAGGTCAGTTGGTGTGCTGTACTGTACTGCCCACTGATTAGATTTATAATTTATTCGACTCGGTTCGAACCCCACAGGTGCTGCTTGTCACTTTGGAGTGTCCTTTGGCAAGACGTTTTGGACCCTATCCTGGTACGAGTGAAGCCCTAATATACATAAAAAGGTTTGATCCCATGCCTATCAAATTTTCTGATTAACAACTAATTGAATTTATAATATTTGATTGACATTTAAACGAAGTAGTTCGTCGCCAAATGCATACAGTATCAACTTTATAAAGCACGATGACATGAAATCAGAACACAAGTAGGAAACCAAGGAGAAAAATGGGACAACAGCATAATTATCACCTCTGACGTAGTTTATATATGTCAATATAAGCATTTAACGAGCATCTGCTGCGCAAGTTATGCGGGCATCGACATTAAATGTTGACCTGAAAGCGACTATTGCAGGGCAATTATCTATAAGTGGATGTCGGAAATGATGAAACAGCACGCAGGAATGCATCGAGACCCGCGGGTCTTGCATAAGTACAGTGGTCTAGATAGAAGAGCGGGACAGTGTCTTTTAGATTACTCTTTAGCAAAATAAAAAGGAAAAAGAAAATACGCAAATCCTATTTTGTTGGTACTCATTAGAATCGTCTCTTCGAGCCGATTTTAATGAGTACCAACAATTAAGGGTTTAGTGATACAATAATGAAACTAGCACTTGGTGAATACCCAAAATCTTGTCTCCAAAGAGGTTGCCAAGACCTGTATCAGAAAATCATTAGCTATGTATTTTGCATGTAGCTTTCATGCAGTCAATCAAAATACATTGCATGCTTAGCAAGCTTACCTGGCTAAAATCGATCTTGCCTAAATATACAAATAACTTACAAACAGCTTTGGTGCATAGACGTATTATTGACCTACATTTGTCCTCAAAGTTCGATGAAACTTGCTTTATCAATCATGATGTTTTCTTCAGAACACTTTTGAAATAATTGTGATCTAAATGATGAATTGCTCCTTATGATTTGGTACATTAATAGCAATTTTGTAACCACATCAAAAGATGCACTTAACATGCCCGGCCAAAAACCTTCCTTTTTATCTACACATCTATCCATTGATCGCATTGTGAAAAAAAGGACTTATTGTTCGTGATCATCCGTGGATACTGCTAAAAGTAGATTACAAGAAGATTTAATTCAATAAACCGACCAACAAACCTGGCGAGGAGAATTAGGAAATAAAATATGTGCTGACAAGTGGTTCGTAGATCAGCCTGCCTCGATATTACATGCTCATCAGAATCTCCCCTTCAGATTCAGATCTATTTTTTTCTTGTACCCATTTAGAGCCTTGTTGTGGAAATATGTCTGTCCTTGACCTTGATCAAGCATGATTCGAACGTATGGTGGTTCACGATGTTTCCAAATGATGCTTAACCACAATATGCAATGCACATTTAAAGTTAAAGCGAGTTTCGCCCTTAAATACGAATGAATTCAACACCCTTTGTTCGAATGAGTCCACCGCATGTTCTGAAACGATAACATAATTTTACGAGAATCTGGAACCGACTTCATGCTTACGCAAACAGGTTAGATCGCAGGCCAGCCGCAAAGTAAATCAGCGGTTGACCTGTGAAATAACCTGTTTGATGCTCTAAGTATCTGTCCTCATAAAAACAAAGCAGATATTTAAAGTTTTTTTTCAGACAAACGACACGTTTATATACAAAAGAGGCAACGCTTTGGATCTTTCTCCCTCATAATAAGCCGGCAACATATATGCATTGCAGCATAATAACTGAATAAATGATGACGCTAAGTAAATCCCCATATTAGATACGTAAATCAATACATAAAGTGTCATGTCTTGGTTAGTAACAGTATGTGCTCATGAGTTAACCATCAGAATGCTGGGTAATTTTTAAAAATCGATTTTTGTGTTGTCTGCTTTCCAAAACTTTAAATATCTGCTTAATTTTGACGAGGAAATATACTAAGAGGAGCAAACAGGTTAGATCACAGGTCAGCCGCCAATTTCTTGGCGGCTTGCCTGGATACAACCTGTTTATACACGCGTGAAGTCGGTTACAGCACTATAAGGGTTGTGATTCTCGTGTTGCATAGTTTGCCAATCGCGTGATCCTGAAATCGAACATGAAAGGGAAACATGAAAGAGGCACTTAAGTGACTGTTTATTTCATCATAATTGCATCAGACGATACGACACTAGAGAACGTGAAAGTATCTTAAGTGGACACTTATTCCATGATACTTCACTTTGTCGCATTCGCTGCAGGTGACCGTAGAAACCAATGTGAAGAAAGAATGAAATGTTACGTATGAGTATTTTGTCCTTTTACCTGCTTCGTCTACTGTTGCTTTCAATTTGGAGCGGTCACAATTCCTTGAAGGAGGTAGGTTATATGGTAACACAAATGTATAGAAAGAATGGATTGTTCGGGATAGGTATTTCGTCCTTTTACCTGCTTCGTCTGCTGTTGCTTTCAATTTGGAGCGGTCACCATTCCTTAAAGGAGGTAGGTTATATGGTTGCAAACATGTAACGAAAGAATGAATTGTTCGTGATGGGTATTTCGTTCTTTTCCCTGCTTCGTCTGCTGTTGCTTTCAAATTGGAGCGGTCAACTATTCCTTATAGGTGGAAAGATTGTTCGTTATGAGTGCTACGTCCCTTTTCTTGCTTCGTCTGCTGTTACTTTCAATTTTGGGCGGTCACACATTCCTTATAGGGGGAAAGGTTATATTATCACAAACAGACAAACAGTTTGAACCACAACACAGTATGTTTATCATGTTTGAAACACCAAATGCCGCCTGATTGAACAACAATAGTTTTATATGTAACTTTAATTGCGCAATACAATACTTCACCAAAAGACAAAACGATACTTAAGGGTATGTCAAACGATAAAAGGATTGACCCCTTATGGGCATATGCTAAGGGATATGCTGAGGCAAAGCCAATACAGGGTCCTGAGTTTGAAATCAAATTCGAGAAATGTTCGTTCCGAATTTGTATGTAGTTGATGCGGTATTATCCACTTCTTCTGTCGTAACTCGTTAATTATATTCAAACGTGGGAAAGCAGTCAGCATCAAAATGCATAGTGTTCAATGCTGGAGCAGAACAATAAGGAATATGAGTTGGTGCACTTATTGTCGGTATATGACAAGAAAACCAGTTGAAATTGGCGTAAACCCTTATAAACTCTATCAACCACTTAATCTGCAGCATGATGAATAACAACATACATAAGTATATGAGTAAGCATATCTGTAGGATGCGCGATTTTGTATACGTACCTTTTGATCATTGTCACGAATTGTGTGCTAGTCATTTAATATTGTACTAGTTATGCACCAAGGAAGCGTAATCTAGAGTGAATCAACTTAGTTTTAAGAACTTGTTTCGCAATCGGTGTTAGATAAATTAGTTTAAACCTAACTAACTGTACTATCGTCCTCATAATCTCACTCAGACACACATGTGATCGTATACCTTAAGAATTCAATGGACTAAGGTGCTGACGCATTTGTTATCCTTCTCATATAATAAGCGGATGCCTTCCATTCAACCTCGTTTTCCCATATCGAGAAATATGTTTATAAAACCACATCCGATTTATTTAAATACCAAATTGCCCTTTCAAAACGGAACTTTGTGTTTTATGTTTTCTATATTTTCATTCGGAAAAGTGAAACTGTCTCCAATGCCTTTAAGTGCTTTAATGATAAAGTCTTACAAATTTGACCATTGCGCATGTCTCAAATTGGTGCATACACGGCCAAATATTGGCGAGACCCATGCGATGATGGTTTCTATGAATACCATCGTTTATCTATGAGTAATTCAAATGTATATCATTGTTTACAAAATAAACCGTTTAAACGTTTAAAGTATATCTGTAACATATATTTGCTGTATCTTCAATGCGAGTTAATGGAAGAAGGTCAAAAGTCTTTGAATAATCCTGTTATGTGTCACTTGATACAGCGGCGATGTCATCTCACCCGTAAGACATTTTTTTTTCTCAAAATATCAAAACCGTAACCTGTAAAATTGTCCTTTTAACATGAAACTCCGTATAACCTCTTTTTTTATGGATATACTGCAGAAAACTCTGGATTTCACTCTGATAAACGATAACACTGGTTTATATACAAAAACAATGATTAAATGTATTTTCTTAGTCATTTGCTAATTGTGACATCTGGTGTTGCTTATTGTTTCGAATGGTCTCTATTTTCCATGGGGAAGGTGGAGGTTTTATAAAAGACCTTACCCGACATCTTAAATATCAGAATTTGCTTTGTTCGTATGATTAACGTCACATTGGCTTACATTATTGACGTGTGGTTCTTTGTAAATCAGGAAACACAAACAATGTGTTTATGGAACAAACTTACCCGTATAGTGCTGGGATCGACTTATGCTTATGCAAACAGGTAAGATTCAGCCCAGCAAGGTCTGTGATCTAACCTGCTTGCTACTCTGAGTATCTTTTCTCAACAAAATTAAGCGGGTATTTAAGGTTTTGAAAAGCAGACGACACAAAAATCTGTTTTAAGAAAATTGAACAGCATTCTTAGGCTTAAAACCTATACTGAAGATGGAAAATAATCATTGATCTGAGGAGAAGAGGAGGCGGAGGAAAATGGGAGGAGGGGGAGGTGGAGAAGGAGTAGGAGGAGGAAGAGGAGGAGGGGGAGGTGGAGAAGGATAGGGAGGAGACAGAGGAGTATGAGGAGGAGGAGGAGGAGGAGGAGGAGAAGTAGGAGTAGGACGAGGATGAAGTGAATGAGGAGGAGGAGAAGGAGGAGGAGAAGGAGGAGGAGGAGGAGGAGGAAGAGGAAGAGGAAGAGGAGGAGCAGGAGCAGGAGCAGGAGGAGCAGAAAGCAGAGGAGAAGAGGGACTGGTATGGGTTCAGTGTCGTTCAATGTCGTTAGTACGCTTTACATGTGCATATTAGTACCTGAAATACATTTGTGTGTAATGATGAGACAATATAACACGTTTGATGTCTCTGTAGTTTATTTTTAGACTGATTGAACTGTAAAAATAGCAATATATTTATATCACGTGTCTAGACACCATATAAGACTAATATAAATATTGAAACCAAATAACTCTTCATGTACGCTTGATTTTTTGAGTAACTATACGCGCTTAAAACAATTAAGATTTAATTTTGTTCTGATTTGTTCGAAACTTCTCATGATGGAAACACGTCTCATGCGAACTGGAAACGGTGGCAGCGTTAACATACGCATGGTTGTTTTTGGTATTTGCGTGTTAGTGGTGTTTCGCCGTTGCAAAACTAGATTCCAACTTTTTCTCTTATCCATAGCTAGTCTAGACGCTTTAAAAACGGCCACGACCTTGTAAAAATATTCTTTAACCCATTACCAAACAATAACGACATTTGACCAGTTTGTTGCAGACGACTCTGGAAAACATTGCGGAAAAAGGAGAAATTGCTCTGCACGAGCAATTTCTCCTTTTCCCACATTGTTTTCTACTCTATCAAAAGATTTCTGTTTAATTTCATCACATTTTGAAATGTCGTCTGCAAACTCTTTCAATTTGGGACAGTCGAACATTTGGTGTTTTGTAAAGGGTTAAGCAGGTGACGGG
Source organism: Cerastoderma edule (assembly GCA_947846245.1). Taxonomy (NCBI): domain Eukaryota; kingdom Metazoa; phylum Mollusca; class Bivalvia; order Cardiida; family Cardiidae; genus Cerastoderma; species Cerastoderma edule. The sequence goes on along the minus strand of OX401409.1, from coordinate 12,335,105 downwards.
ACGATGTTGACTCATCTATCTAAAGATATTTTGGGTCTAGTGCCGTATTTAACATATTTTACATTTAATTATTTTTATACTTATATTTATAGATAATCTAGACACAATAAAGGTCCGACCCTTACCTTGTAACAACATGTTTTAAGCAGGTGACACGATGATGTTGACTTATCTATTTGACATTATATTTGATTGTTTGGGTTAAACTTCTATATAATAACATGTTTGAGTTTTTGGGGTCTTACGCCATTTTCATACATTTTTACCGTAGCAATATTTATACTTTTATATTTTTTGTTAATCTGGACACCAAAAATGACTGACATGTCTTTATACCAGCAAGCTCCATTAATTCAAGTTGACGATATGACGTTGCCTTACCTTTACAATGATATGTTAACTTGTTTGGGGTTTAACGCCATGTAATTAATCTTATTTACGATTCGTAAGCTGACGATACGGTGGCAAAATTGACTTGTCTATTTGTTTGCTTGGTTGCGGTTTTTTACGTGCTTTGATAATTGAATCGACCGCCGTAACAAATCTGAAATACTGGTTAAAACGGCACAAACACTCAACTACCGAGATTTCGAAAAAGTTCAATAAACAATGCAAAACGCATATACATTCAGGAAACAAGTAGGGAAACTTGCTTTCATATCAATCACTAGAAGACATATCAAACTCATTTAACGTTTGAAATATACGATTCCCATATAATCAACAGCATGACATTTGGATTGAGTGTGATCTTATTTTGGGGGTCATCATGACCTCCTTTACTCACCTTTATCAATCGGAACTATTCGGCAAATTCCGGCAAGCCTGCCAACATCACCGAGGAATTCCGATTGTACCTTTATAAAGGTCAGAATACGGATGAAGGTGAAGGTCATGTGAAATTAATATCGCATCATGTGTGTCGCTGTGGTCACGTTTAGTTGAAAAATGTGAGGTTTGTATAGTTGATTGATTGCTTTACGTCGAATTGACTGTTAAGTTTAAACTTTTTTATTTTATGTTTTTTATTGTAAAACAAGTTCTTACAACCTAGATAAATCACTTTTGATTCTGCTTCCTGGATACATAACCAGTACAATGTGGACCAATGAAAGGTCGCAAAGCAGATCCTGCTACTCATGGGATTCGGACACACGACCCTCGTGTCCCGAGGCCGATGTTTTACCCCTACACCACTGTCCTCCATAAAAGCATTCGAGTCGCATTGCAATGTCTGCCTGGTCAGTGATGGAAGAATATCTCGAACTTAACTAACATTGAGTACTGGATAAAGCTGAAAAAAGCTTGTTTGAACTATCGTCATTGCGCATGTCAGTCGGGCGACTTGCCTACAAGAAGGCTCAAACACCCAAACGGGCATTGCAATATAACTGAAACACTATTGATGCGATGTGAATATGTACCGAGCAAACAAGCCAAACTAGAATAGTCCTTTATCTTGAGAGTTGGCCCATATTCATTGCCCTCAGCAGGTACAAAACTAGGGTAATGGATTTGTACCTATTCCTGACTTGTAGCCCTGAACGACATTCGTGTTACTAACGAAAAAATGATTAGGGTTGCCTTTATATAAATGGCTGCATCTGTGGCAATACTGAATCTGAACAACTTCTTTAAACCCTACTTCATCATCAGACTATCAAGTATACGCCTGTTCTGTTTAATAGCGTAAATCTTCGTGGCAAAGGTATAGTACAGCAGTATTGTTTTACTAGACGACTTGCAGATGTTTGCGTAAGTCAAAACTGATGAACATTAAAAGCATCATAAATAAAAGCACAATGTTGTAAAGTGACATATCATTGGAAGCGTCTCGGAGGGACGATTCCAATGACTCCGAGACGCTTCCAATGACGAGTTACGTTGCAATATTGCTTATCTCAATATTGAAATAATAGGAAGGTTGTTTTGAACTTACGCAAATTCTTAGCATAAGTTGTTTAGTAATACGCTACCCAAGGGCCTGTTTCACAGAGGATCTTGTGATAGAAATTCCTTGTTAACGTATATATTAAGAGGAAAATAGAACCTCCGAAAAAAAACGTTAACAAAGAAGTGATCGGAACATGAGTCCTACATTTGTGAAGTCTTTATCGTTCTTTTAAGACGCACATCAACTTTCAATCACATTTCCTTTTTTTGAGGGGGTCTGTCCTTTTCACGAAAGAGTATTACTGTTTTGTTTATGGATTCTTTTGTTAGTTAAATGGTTTGTTTACTATAGTGTCACCCCTATTGAAATGCCCAGCCAGTTTTTCTTATGAGACACCTTTCACTGGTTATACCAAGTACTTCCCAACTATCACTATGCCTTTGTTACCTTTGTATTAACAATGTCAATAATTATTGGAAATAAAGAAAAAACAAAGTACTTTCATTCACAAAAACAAAGTTATCTTTGAGATTCGAGGGTTACGACAATTTTGTAAACGAAATCGTCGTCAATGTTTGTAAAACAGGCCCTTGTACTTGAAACCATAAGGCTTCTCTTAGACCGAATGGTCCAGACGTAGGTATTTCGTTCTCTACTATACAGGAACAATTCGCTAGTCGGTCCTGTACCTGTACGAAAATACACCAACTTGAAGGACATTGGTCCAGAGGTAGAGCGTGGACCAACGTACTTGATAGTCGTGGGTTCGAATCCCGTGAGTATCGGGATTCGCCCGGCGACCTTTCATTAATACATATTCGGTGCATTGGTTACATGTATAAATCCAGGAAGCTGAATCGAGAGTGATTGATCCAAGTTGTAAGAATTTGTTTTTAACAATAGATGTAAAATAAATACATTAAGTTTAAACTAACTTGGCCATGGATTTTGAAGCAACGCCTTCACAACCGTGCTGGAGCACAGACTAGTCTGCTAGTTATATGACGTAAAGGAACTGTTACATATCCCATATCATTCCTTTTTTATTTATAAATATATTTCATATAAATGGAAACATTTTATATTTTACAATAGAATCTCTTTACCTAGAAATTCAAGGGACTTCATGAAATTGTATAACATAGAGAAACTAGGACGCACAGATGTCTTGAATAAGGAAGAAACAGAAGTAAAGAACAAATAATTCAAGACCCATATTGACTTCGACGTATAGAGGAGCTCGACAATCAGAGGTTCGAGGTATAGATATGCTATTGTATCTAGATATCGTTTTCTACACTAATTAAGTTATAATACAGCCGCAAATGAATCGATGAGCCTTGTTTGAATAGGCACCCAATCGTATAGACACTCGGCAATACCCGGCACAAGCCGGTAAAAATATCTCGTAGGTAGCTCATGAATACACCAGAAATCCTGGATAAAATTGGTTAAATATTACAATTGAATGTTGTTACTTTACCAATTGCATTAAAGATTATCATATCAACACATCAGTGTTTCATATTTTCACAATCGTATCTACTCGGCATTTCCGGCTTGTGCCGGGGATTACTGATTCGATTCGATTGCAAACGAACATACCCTTTGTCGCCGCCATGTTGCCGGACTTTTTTCAAAATGGCTTCCACATTACATCCGAGGTTATCTTAGGAAATGGCCGAGGTGTTTCGAATGTAGGAATGTAGACGCCCATGAAGATACGGGTTAGGACACCTCAACCTTGATAATTACGAAGGAGGATTGACAGCTGCTATCATTAAAACTGTCTATTTCGCGTTCCTTATTAGATAACACAAGGTCGTTATATTTAATGAACGTACTTTAGAAAAGTTGCACATAAAGCAAAATGAATTCACACCCTCGTCGTCTGAATTCATTCCCTCGTTGTCTAAATTCTTTCCCTCATAAACACGATAACCTACGCACCTGCAGAAAAATCTTAATGCAGCCGCTGTGACAAAAGAGAAAATGAGGTTAGATATATTTCTTTATATTTATTGAACGTTCTTAATAAAAAAGGTTTGCAACAATCTTTAAAGTAAATATTTCGCGCTTATTAACGTCGCCATTTTCCCTATAGATAGATGAATGAATTGATTATATCATACGTAATCAGGAATTGACATCAATCTACAACGATGATAGTAGAAGCGATATATGGTCATTCTATCTATTGAACCTTCTTGTACAAAATATTGCACATGACGAATGACGTAAAATAGAAGTACATGTATGTCCTTAATCAAATTACTCGGTCAGCAAAGTAGGGTACATTCCCTCATGCATAACCTAACGTAGACATTCAGTGATTACGGAACCGCTGTATCAAATGGATAAGTTGCACTCCATTCTTTTTTAAGGTTATTTGCTACAAATACTATACATGGTACATGTCATTTCAAATATTATACTTTTTCTATTAATCTACAGGCGCCATTTTCGAGCATTCTAGTACGTGATCCCTGCTTGATATACCAGTAATAGGCTAGAAAATGTGTCTTGCCCTATGACGCGCAACGGTGAAATAGATGATCGCTACTTTACAAATATCAACAGCTTTGTCTTTCATTCTGTACAAGGCCACAACTCCATTTATAGACATGTGTTGAAACTAGGCTCGACATTTGTTTGGCATTATCACTAGACGGTACTTTTAAAATCGAGCTGAGTAGAATGTTTGGGGGGATTTCTCGTCTGTTGTAACGTGTTAGTCATCTTTCGTGGAAATCCTTGATGTTTTAGTCTGACGCAACTATTAATAATATTTCTTGGAAATCCTGGATTTACAAAGCATGTTTCGATATATTACGTGTTCAATCCAGACTTGGCTTCAAGACATAATCTTATACTTCCAAGGTTATTCGATCAGCAAAAGAAATTCCATGAATTGCTTGTCTTTCCGTTTATGATTATGATGGAGATGATGATTATGATAATGATATGAGGAGGGAAAGAGGTGGAGGAAGAGGAGAATGAGGCGGAGGAGGGGAAGGAGGAGGGGAAAGAGGGGAAGGAGGAGGAGGTGGAATAGGAGGGAGGGAGAGGAGGAGGTGGAGAGGTAGTGGAGGAGGAGGAGAAGGAGGAGGAGGAGAAGGAGGAGGAGGAGGAGGAGGTGGAATAGGAGGGAGAGGAAGTGGAATAGGAGGGAGAGGAAGTGGAGGAGGAGGAGAAGGAGGAGGAGGAGGAGGAGGATGTACCATGAAATATTTTCGGCAATAAATTAAACTTACTAATTCTAGATCGATTATAAAATAAATTCTTAAATGTTAAATGTCCTATGTTAATTAGTCCTGCGTCCTGGATACAAGACCAGTGCTCGCGCCGGGTTTGGAAATATTTGAATGTCACAATGAGGGCCACATGACTCAAGGAATTCGAACCTATGACCCACGTATCTCGTCTCTGACGCTCTATCCAAAGACCTCTGCTCTGCCCCATTTGGAATCTTTCTTTTCATTTTCTCTATTATTGTTCTTTGATCTACTTCAAATTGAAAGCATGTCGGCAACAATTTGCCATTAGCCTGAACATTAATCGGGTGTTTCTTTTACAGCGGTTTAGGCAGTAGTTGCAATCCTTATAACTAATTGATTTGACCTATGGTGACTTTCTTTAGAGATATGGCATTATTTCCAACATCAGTTTTATAAAGCTTGGGTGTGTAAGTCAAACTTAGAGAATGAGAAATATTCACAATAGGTCTAACGATTATGCAACAGTCACAAACCTTATTTATTTTTGAGTGCTCATTTGTTTTGAACACGCTTAAAGTTTATGATTCTTTGTTCATAATTATTTGATGGTAGGTGAGATATGGTATACGTCATTGTTCTTCGCATATAAGAAGAAATTGGTCGCCAAAGGTACGTCGAAACCTAGAACAAAAGGGTCACAAAGCAAAAGCACTACAACTACAAAGTGTACCCAAACCATGCTTGACATTCTATTCCTTTGTCATGAAAGCCATCATGACCGATCTTTCCATTTATAACGAAATGAGATAGAACAATGTAGCATAAACAGAGACAACTACAAACAATGGTGACACACGCTACAAAAGCACTTTGCGACTTAACCCTTTAAATGCTGGGTAATTTTCTAAAAGTAGATTTCTGTGCCATCTGCTTTCCAAAACATTAAATATCTGCTTGATTTTGTTAAGCAAAGATACTCAGAGTAGCAAACAGGTAAGATCACAGGCCAGCCGCCAATTTACATGGCGGCTGGCCTGGATCTAAACTGTTTGCATACGCATAAAGTCGGTTCCAGCCGTGTAAGGGTTAATTGATAACGAGACAATATTGGGCGTCGCCATGTTTTTTTACATGTATTTCGTTGTCCCCTTCCTTCATACAGACTCGTTTTACCATCGTATACAGCAGCGTACTTTTGAAATTACTGTGACAAAAGAAGAAATAGCTCGTGATGAGCAGAATTATCCATTTTTGTTAGTGGTGTCTACTTGATATCACAAAGCATGTTTTTTTCTTTCTTTTTTTTCTTTCTTTTTTTTTCTTTTTTTTTTTATACAATGGTTGTCGCCTATAGAAGTTTCCACTTCGCACGTCGAAATTTCTCATACGAAGAAAATTGCTTAATGGTTTCTCATTTGCCTCGCCAATAACTGTTTAAATACATGTACCCATACGGAACCTTATGTCTGATAACGAGCGTGCGGATAAATGCGGCAATTGGATGTCTGCTGCTATTGCGCAATCCCTTCAATCGCGCTTTAACCGTAAGAATGCTGGGTAATTTTCTAGAAATAAAATTTTGTGTCGTCTGCCTTCCATGACCTGCTAAATATCTGCTAAATGTTATTGAGGAAAGACACTCAGAGTAGCAAACATTTAAGATCAGAGGCCAGCCGTCAATTAACTTGGCGGCTGGCCTTGATCTAACATGTTTGTATGAGAATGAAATCGGTCCCAGCACTGTAAGGGTTAATTGGCGGCAGGCCTGTTATTTAACCTGTTTGCATAAGTATTTTCTTTGGAATTGCGGAGGAAAAGGACGAATCCGACCAAGACTGTGTGAAAAAGGTGCTTGAAACCATCGAAAGCCAGTGTAAGATCCCTAACGCAAGTACCGAAATGAAGCTTCACAGAGCCCATCGCATCGGACGTTTCAGGCAAGATAAAACACGACCGATTGTGGCTAAATTCGCTTTCTACCCGGACCGAGAAAAGGTGAGATCGAGCATAGGTAATCTCTCTCGCCCCTTCGGTATTAGCCAACAATACCCCCAGGAGATCGTCGAAGAACGTAGGCGGCTTGTACCGATAATGAAGGCCGCACGTGAGCGGAATAAAGAGGCCTACATCGTGGTGGATCGTCTGTACATAGATGGAGAGCTGTACCGTGCACCAACCAACCAGGATAGACAATAGGACAAAGGCGGAAATAGTGTTAAGTGCTTAGTATGGAACATTGAAGGCTTAACCAAAGATAAACTTAACAACGAAGAATTTACGTCTTTTCTGTGCGATTATGATTTGATTTTCCTCAGCGAAACATGGACAAATAGATCATCGAAATTAGGTCTCTCAGGATATAAACTATTTCACTCTTTTAGAAAACTACAACACAAAAAGGCTAAGAGAAACAGTGGCGGTATCCTTCTCTATGTTAAAAATGCTTTAGCCCGTGGGGTAAAACTAGTGAAAAACGATATCGATTGTGTTCAATGGTTTAAACTTGATAAAACATATTTTAACGTTTCAGAAAACATTTATTTATGCTCAACGTATGTAGCCCCTGAAAAATCCCCTATTTATGATGTATATGATTTTGAAATTTTTGATAAATTAGAGACTGATATTAGGTATTTTCAAAGCTTAGAAGGTAAAGTTTTTCTTCTTGGTGATTTAAACTCACGTATTGCAGGTAAAGCGGATTTTATCATGCACGACCGACCGTTAGATAATCACGATCAGGTGGACAGCCACGAACCCGACGAGTATTTAACTCGCGCGTCATGCGATAAGGGGTCAAATCGGTTTGGTGACTGTTTACTAGATATGTGTAAGTCCTTAGATTTACGTATTGTAAATGGCCGATTTGGTAAAGATCGTAACATTGGGAAATATACATGTTTTACCCACAACGGGGAAAGTACTGTTGATTATTTGATTACTAATCATGACAATTTTGATGTTTTATCTGATTTTTGTGTAAGAGATTTTAATATTTTTTCTAATCATGCACCACTTACTTTTGACTTAAAAGTTGACACGTTGCATCGTACCAAACCTAAAGTAAGAAATCGTGTTATTCATAAATGGAATGCAGCATTCAAAAATCAATTTTGTAATGATGTTTCTTCATCTGTTGATAATCTTTGTTCTACATTAAATGAGAATGTGTCCAATAATTGCGATACAGACACTATGGTACAAACATTTACTACATTTTTAAATGATATTGGAAATAGATACTTTGAGAAGCATATCAAAACTTATGATCGTTGTATATATAATGATAATTCTATGTACTCTATGAAGAAATGGTTTGATGAATCATGTAAAGAGAAAAAGATTTTATACCAAGAAGCTCTATCAAGATATAACCTTTTGAAAACTAATGAAACAAGAGCAGATTTCCACTCAAAGAAAAGGGATTATAAATATTGCTGTAAGATAGCAAAAAGAAATTATAATAAAAAGATGGCAGCTGAACTTGCTTTGTTGAAGAATAAAAAGCCAAGAGATTTTTGGAAACTATTCAAACAAAATAAATATGAACCAGAAAATAGCGACATAAATCTCTCGGCTTTTTATGAACATTTTAAAGACTTGTCTGCAAATAATACCTTCACCGAAAGTGAGGAATGTATGGATTTTTTAAACAAATTTGATAGTGAAAATAAATGTGAATGTATGTTCGATGAATTAGATTCACCTGTTACAATTTCAGAAATAAGATCATGCATCAATAAATTAAATACCAACAAAGCATGCTCAACTGACAACATTATTTATGAATACTTTAAAGAGAGTATAGACTTTCTTGATAAGCCCTTACATATTCTTTTTAATTATATACTTGAAAAAAAGAAATTCCCACGGTCATGGTCAAGTGGCGTTATTATACCTATCCATAAAAAGGGAGATCACTCTGACCCAAATAATTATAGAGGGATAACCCTCACTAGTTGTTTTTCGAAACTATTCACTGCTCTACTTAATGAACGCCTTAAATCATGGGCTGTTAAATATGAAACTATTAGCGATGCACAGTTTGGTTTTAAATCAAACTATGGAACGGTAGATGCCATATTTTTACTTAACTCTTTTATTCAGAAACAATTCTGTGACAAAAACAAATTATATTGTTGTTTTATAGACCTTCAAAAATGTTTTGATTCTATTTATCGAAATGGTCTATGGTTTAAACTGATTAAGCATGGGATAACGGGAAAACTGTTCGCTGTGATTCGTTCATTATATGACGAGGTTAAGTTGTGTGTGAAGCACTTAGATAAGCTTTCTGATGTCTACGACTGTGATGTGGGCTTGTTGCAGGGTGAGTCGTTGTCACCGATCATGTTTTCTCTCTTTGTTAACGACATTGAGATGTTTTTACAAGAAAATACTACAGATTGTTTTACAATTGGTCAGTTATCGATTTACTTAATACTTTTTGCAGACGACTCGGTTTTGATTTCCGAAAGCGCGCATGGTCTCCAACGTTTAATAACAGCATTCGAAAAATATTGTAAGCAATGGAAATTAACGGTTAATGTAGAAAAGACAAAAATAGTAGTTTTTAAAAAAGGGCGTAAATCACAGCAACTAGAATCATTTGTATACGATGGACATTGTATAGAAGAAGTCGACTCTTTCAATTACCTTGGAATTGTTTTTAGTAGTAACGGTACATTTCATAATGCTATTAAGACATTAACTAGTAAAGCAATGCGAGCAATGGGTAATTTGTTTGCAATAACAAAACATAAAGATATACCTATTAAGATTATGATTGATTTGTTTGATTCTTTTGTTGCTTCTATTATTTATTATTCTTGCGAGGTCTGGGGGTTCCTGACGACTGAGCTGTTAGAACGGGTACAACGTAAATTTTTAAAACGTTTGTTAAACGTTAAGTTATCTACATGCAACTCAGCTGTTTATGGTGAATTTGGAAGGTTTCCACTTTCAATCAATATTAAAATTAGAATTATCAAATATTTTTTAAAATTGTACACTGTAAAAGGCAATAATTGTATTCTACATGCTTCGATCGAACATATGATCACAAGTAGTAACACAAATCGTGATACATGGTTTGATAAAGTAAAGTGTTTGTTACAGTCGACTGGATTTCATGAAATATGGCTTTTTCCATCATCAGTGAATGTAAATGCTTTTATACCTGTTTTACGCAATAGATTAATAGACTCCTATATAAACGATTGGCATATTGACATTAGCACAAAAACATCACTTTCGCTCTACAAACACCTGAAAATCGAATTCGAAACATCGGAATATATCACAAAAATGACCATACCAACATACAGAAACGCTGTTGCAAAACTGCGAATATCTGCTCATCAATTATTAATTGAAACTGGTAGGCATAGGAATATTGATAGAAATGACAGAAAATGTACACTTTGTAATTTAGACCAAATAGAAGATGAATTTCACTTCATATTAATATGCCCGTTTTATAAAGATATAAGAGAAAACTATATTAGGCAGTTTTACTATAGAAAACCTAGTATGTTTAAACTTATAAAACTTTTAAATTGTTCAAACATTAACACGTTAAATGGCATAGGAATTTATTACAAATTAGCCAATGAGAAGAGAATAAGCCAACTTAATACCCAAATTTCGTAAGTCAAATGTAATAATTAAGTCATTTTTGTCATATATTGTATACTTTTATCTCTGATGTTTACATATTAAGCACTATTTTCGCATTACTTTTGTATGTTTATAAGTACATTTGTATGTATTTACATATATTCCATTATTTCATGTATGTGTATATGTTGTAATGACGATGAACCTTAAGTGTTCAAGTCATGAAATAAACTTCTGTTCTGTTCTGTTCAAAAAAGTATTAAGTCGGTTCCAGCACTGTAAGGGTTAGGCTTCAGTCATACCAAACAAATACTGCAATGCCTGTGTCACCGCTGTGTGGGCCTTTTCTCTATTGAATAATAGATAAATGTATAAATAGATACTGGAAACACCCGGTATTTTTCACCGATAGTTAAGGATCTTACCTGATACGATCAGCTGTTAAGCAGCCTACTGAATCTCTGTCTGCAATCTAGGTCAGACTCCGACCCGAGCCGAGTAACCAAAAAGCGGACCAGAGGTTAGTCGTGTGTCTATCCCGCATCGCATGTTGTCTTGGTAGGGTTTTAACGTATTTTCAACAGTAGTTCAGTTTTGTTACCGCCTTCTTATGTTTACATATAAATCATACTAGGCTATGACGCTTAAACGTCTTGTCAAAGGACACCTCCAAGAAACTAGAGGTATCGGTTAGGCTCAAAACCTGGACCACTGACTTCTAAAACTGACACCTCATCAAGTTTTGCTTGTCTACTCTGTATAACACGGTTATGTATTGGATTTAACGTCGTGTCAACAATATCTAAGTTAATTCTCGGCTAGCCTATGGCTACCTTGTATTGGCTAGGGCTCTTAAGTGCATCGCAAAAAGGTTCTCCCGTGAAACAAAGTGAACCGATGGGGCTCAAAACCGGGACCCCCGGGTTCGCAGACCGGCACCTTTACCAATCTCACGTGTCTACCATGCATTCAACGTCTTCACGTATGGGTTTTGATTGGGTGTCAACAATATTTTAGTTCTCGGCTCTCCCTTCCTTTTGTAATTCTTTATTATCCACGTTCATAGGTATGTGGAGGTCGTGGCCATCCTTCTCCACACCGTACATAAAATCTCTTAACCACTTAAATACTTAACTTATATAACTAGAATAAATGAACGTAATGTTCCTCTTCCCCCATCTCTGTACCTTACTTTGAGGTTGGAATTAAGAGCTGCATTTAAGCTGTTTTTAATTTGTTCTGTTGAAGGGCTCACCAAAAGACAATCGCGCAAAACCATCAGAACCGATGCGGCTCAAACCCGAAACGGCTTTAAAACACTAACAGGCACAACTTATGTGTTTAATGTCTAACTACGCAGTACAGTCGACAGAAACGAACGAATAAGAGAACAATAACCTATGAAACTAGACACGCACAAAACATTAAACCATTTCGAACTGCACAAAACAAGACAAACTTGTTTCAATGGTATCGAATTTCGCGTCTGTGCAGATTTTTTTTGTCCTTTTTTTTGTCGACGCGCATAATTGTATCGGAGAACATTTAAAGCTTCCTGTTCACAGATTGGAAGAAACTTAGAGAGCAAAATCATATTTCTTTGAAAATTTATAGCAGCTATACATTTTTATGGTGTATTACGCCGAATCAAAACCTATTGAAAGTAAAATGACTTCGTATATAAGTATTTAGAGATTGTCCACATTTAATTAAGATATAGACTAAGATCCAACGGTGTTGCATCAGTTTAAAACTTCCATGGGTATCGTGCAAACTTATAAAATCTCTAATGATATAAACATTTTCTGAATCAATTTTGCGTTCAGGACCTTTCTTTTTTTCTATTGAATATCATTACTTGTATACAAAATTTTTATTGTTTCAACGACATTTTACTTTGACTTGTATTTTTTCATGTGTGTGAACAAGCACCTTTAAAGACAGACTTGCCGAGTCAGTTGGTTTAACCCTTATAGTGCTGAAACCGACTTCATGCTAGTGCAAACAAGTAAGATCCAGGCCAGCCGCCAATAAAATTTGCGGATGGCCTGTGATCTTACCTGTTTGCTACTCTGGGTCTATTTCCTTATTCAAATTAAGCAGATATTTAAGGTGTTGGAAAGCAGACGACACAAATATATATTTTTAAAAATTACCCAGCATTCTAAGGGTTAAATTACCCTGTTTTATCTGTTCGTATCGGTGTATATATCTGACTACAGGTGTATTAATAGCTCCCCCATTCGTTGTGCATTCGCCCTGAATACAATAAGATGACACATACAGGAAGGTACCTGTACTTCCAAAAATGTTCCTAATGATGAACCTGTGCATATAACACAGGCTGATCTGCGCTAACATCGAAATGTCACAATAATCTGCGCAGAATCACCTGAAAAAATAATTAGATAAACTGTTATCCAATTAGCTTATGTCATTAATGGTTTAACGCTGATTTCAACGATTTTCAAGTTATATCTAAATTACTGGCTCTTTGATAGCAATGTCTTTTTTGACAAGGATGTGGCTTTTTCTACCCAAATAGCAGGTTAATCTAGGGTTAAAAGTTTCATATTCAGGCATTTTCAAGCAACTTTTATAATAACCTCCCCTGATCAAATGGTGATAAACCGACGTTTTTACATATGGCTCAAATGCAGCGGACGATCCGACCGGTGTTCGAACCTGGGACCCTCCGATCACGAAGCCGACGACCTACCATCGGACCATGGTTCCAACTAACTACATAGAATAGCATTGAGAAAAGCAAACGCATCGAATCTTGATTTAAGCGAGATTCCTTAAACAGTGCGTGATGCGTTATTAAGAACGATGCTATCATAATACAGGACGCCTCTTACTTTGGAAGCTCCTACTCGAGCTTTCTGAATGACTAGCGTCTGTATTTAGCCGTTAGTCTTACGCACTAAGTTTCCGTCCCAATTTTACTTTGGTCGTTTTTTACAATATTAAGTTCACTACTTGTATTCCCTTTATAAATATGCATTCATTTAGTGTGATTTCAAAGTTGAAATGTATTTCAGAAGAAAAATATCATTTCAAAGGCATTCACCGAGCCAATCTTCAAAATTTATCTAATTTTGAATTTATATTTATAAAATGAATATCAACAATTTTGTTCTTTATTTTATATCAATTACCTCCCTTTAATTTTCAATTTTCACATTGAAATTAAAAATACATGAATGGCGTTGGCAAATAAGAATTCCAATCCATGAGATATTCTTATAATATGAAAATTAACTTAAAAACGGCATTTGTTCTGTTCAATCTTTAATTTGGTTATTCTGACCTTCTTCCATTACCGAGGTCTTACCTTAACTAAATCCAACCCAAACAAGTGTACTACTGTGAATTGACGTGTCCCTATCATAAGCAAACGCAACAGTCACCGTTTTAAAGTAGGACAACAAAAACGCATCGACCTTCACAGAATTTGCAAAAAAAGAAAAAAAAACAAAGAGAGAAAGCAAAGAAATAACATGATTGATCGTAAGAATGTAACCTTTGTTAGAAAATAAATCACCCGAAGTCGGTTACATTTGAATGTTTTGTATCATGTAAGACAGTTTTAATCGATTTTATACATTGGCAACAGCCAACAGCTCAATGTTCCTAGAATTAAAACCAGTGCTTCCTTATTTTGAACAGATATATTTCTGTTCCACTTGAAAATATACTCCCTGAATCCAGAATACCACCATACTATTAACTCTCCTTGATTTTTATTGTGAACCATTTATTAATTACGGAAAATACCAAAATACAAGCTTCAAGTGACGGAAGTACACGAAGTACACGAAGAACCAATCACGATCCCAATCGTACCTACTCTAGTATTTCTGTGACCTGAGAGAAAACCAGATGAGTTCCGATTGGCACAACCCATCTCATAGACGCTGATCTCGGATGATCCAAGATGTACCAAATGTGTTAAAGTTTGGAGGCACTTTGCGATTAAACGCGTCAGCGTCCCCCATCAGGAACGAGATTATCGAAATATCTACGTCTGGATCATTTGGACTTTAGACGCTTGGATTTTTCTGTAATGCGTTTATAACGCGGAAGTCTTCCGGATCCGGTTTAAGGCAGACACTTCCTTCTGTATTCCCACTGGATGGGCATTTTTGGACAGACATTTGTCGGATTGATTGATATGTCATTTCGACGGTGTTCACAACAACATTTCCCTTTCATCCTTACAGAGGCGATCGTTGGCTCGAAGTAGCCACAACCACTTTTTGACCAGGAAACGATTGAATTACCAGAAGGTTAAAAAATAAACTGCTTTCTCGCTGTCTCCTGACTCGGCTATGATCCATTCGATGGGCGAGACACTGGTTCCCAGGCTAATTCAAAGAGAGAAACCAAAGTCTGGTTCCCTGTCCATTCTCTAAAGTTTTTCGTTACGTAGTGGCAAAGAAGGAACTTCAGACTAGGGAAGCCATTGCCACCATTGGTACTGTCGTTTACCTATCTACGATAAATGGGCCAGTCCATTATAGAGCGGGTAGATAGCTATAGCTACATGTAGTGTGTTAAGGTTTTAGCTTAGACGTATTCTTTGTAAAATAGTTTCTACTATATGATTGGGACAGAAGCTTTCAGAGCATTGAGTGCCTCTTCTGAGCATGTTTTAGGAAATGTAAAGGTAGATATGTTTGTAGCAATAAAGATAGGGACCTATTTTTAGACCAAACCATTCTTATGTGTTAACGTGTACAAGAAATTAGAGCCGTCATTAACAGTATCTCTTTTTATCGTATTTGCTATAATGCGGCGTTTATTTTCAGATGAAGGGAAGTGTAATATCAATACATAATAGGGGGAATACGATGACTCATATTGTTAAGAAATACAAAAACGACAATTTCGAGCATGATGTCAGCAGTTTTTGGGTCTCGCTTAAAAGCAAACCTAAGCACGTCTGCGTTAAGTAACGTCGCAAATCAGCTTGTGCAAAAAGCTTGATTTGCGTACTTATCTGTGATGTTACTTGACGCGTCAAGAAGGGAATCACAGGTTTTTGACGTTTTTATGCCGGCTTTTTGGTGGCGGGGGGGGGGAACATTGTGAAAATAATGCCTTCGTTATATTGCAATGACACATATTATGGATGCTAAGCCAAGGAATTTGCATAGGTTTAACTATGTATTACCTAACAGATGTCGCTCAGCTATTTCTTGTAAACGGAGGCATTCGACTTACCTTTTCCACGGTTGAATAATGATCCCTACACCACCAGTCTAAACTGCTGTAACTACTTTTGTGGCTTTTGGCATTGTAGATCATATAAACATCATGTTTAAACAAGTTAATTTTAAATTCATTTGATTAGCAGGAAATTATGCTGCAGCCCACTTCCATTGCTTTTCTACCTTTCATTAAATCGACTTGCCTTATTCATAGTATTAGTCCAAAGAAAAGGAACCTCTGCCAGTGCAAAAAGTTCATCACTAGACAGAGAATCTTCAAACACAGTGAGAGTTTCTCCGTTGAAAGATAACCATTACCAAACATCGAAAGTTTGTCTTTTGAAAGAGAGTTATGAAAACGCATCGAAAGTTTGTCTTTTGAAAGAGAATCTTCAAACACATAGAGTATTTGTCTCTTAAAAGATAATCATAAAAAGCAACGAAAGTTTGTCTTTTGTCAGTCTAAAAAGCACAGAGGGATTGTTTGTTGTGATCCATGAATTTTGTGACTATTTGGCACGGGTTTTTAAAGACTTTCAAAAGGCATTGTGGCAGAAGGAGAGATTGCTTGTCACAAGCAATTTCCTTTTTGGCAACACTGCTTTTTCAATCTATTCACATATCACAACAGCAGAACTGAAAGGTTAATTTCATATGTTTACAAAGATTTTGTTAAGACGCCTGCTTCAAGAAAAAAAAAGTCGTCTGCATGTGGTTAAGAGCCCAGTCATACAGCATATCTCGACCTTGTCTCTTAAAAACGAATGGAGTGTTCGATTCTTGAACAAGAGTCTTAAAGTACAATGTAAACAGCAACAATAACAATGCATGATTGACCCGTTCTTTTGTCTATATTAGGTCTATATAAGTCTATCACTTTTGGAAACCACAGTGCGAAGTATATTTACATGTACCTACACGTGATTAGCATTCCAGTTAAGTACTGTCCGGTACGTCCGAACAAATGAGCTGACGAAATCTAGTCGTATGGTTTCTAAAGGCGTGTCAGAGCAAACATGAATCATTCGAAAAGCTGATGTCACAGGCATGGAAACGAACAAAGGGGATTTTTTAAAATTTATTTGTTTCCGTTAAACTATTGACAACGTAGATCATTTGAACCTGACTATGTGAAGATGTTTTCTTCTCGGATTCGATTCCGAAAAGCAGCCAATGATTTCTTGAACAATTTTAAAAGTGCCCTTTTCCCGAACTTAGTACATAAAGTGATAGATAAGCCAATTAACATGAACACAGTGCCTAATAACTAAGGCATGGGTGAAATGACATTAACCAAAGCAATTGTCTACAACGCATGGCAATTGGAGCACAGAATAATAAATCTCGATCGTATGGATGTACTCTACCTTCGACGATCTTTCTGTCGAAAATGTCGGTCACATTATTTCTTACTCATTGTCAAAAGAAGCAAACACATACACCTGTGACAAATACGTAGTTATGAAACATGTCTTTTATTGAAGGTGTCATCGAAAATGGGTGGAGACGTTTGTGTCAAAGTGTGAAAGCGCTTTGGATGGACAATTCTTCCTTCTGTCACAAGCGCCTTTTGTCACAGTCGTTTCTTACCGTGTCCTGCTTCAAGAACGTTTGGGTTTGCCGCCTTTTAGAAGGATCAACAAATTGCTTGTTGGAGCAAGATCTAGATCTATTGATAATGCAGTGTAAGCCAACTGTAGCACTTAATATACTGCGACCTGATTGGTTACTGATGTAGGTTTCTGTACAGTAAGAAGTAATTCCTGGAATTTTGAAATGCCGCATTGTTTGTATAGCGTTTTCCCACACATAATGATGCTTTAGTCACCGACTTTTGATATTTCGGGTAGGCCTATGTCAGCCGAAATCTTAAACCGTTCCTTTATTGATTATCTAAGGACTACTTGCTATGGAGGATACACGGAAGATGGCGGATAAATGTGCTGACTTCGGTATTGTGGTCAGTAAAAAAAGAGGGCGGTATAAGGAATTTAGCATTAAAAAAATCAAGATGACCACATGACATGTGTGTTGTTTTCTTCAAACATTTGATGTTGCTGTTTTAACACAATAACTTAATAAGACTGTTGTTAGATGATATGAGGGATGGCCACGACCCTCTTATACCATGCACGTTACAGATAAAGGATTAGAATATAAATAAATAAATAAGATGACCCATCCTGGTTCACTGTCCATGTATGAAACATTAACCCTTTACCAAATTTGCAAATTTTTCGACTGTTCTCAATTAAAAGGGTTTCCAAACAACATTTCAAAATGTGATGAAATTGAAAAATAATATTCTAAAAGGGCAAAAACATTGTGGGAAAAAAGGAAAGATTGCTCGTTAGATTTCCAACAACGTTTTTCAGGGTCGTCTACAGCGAACTGGTCAAATATCGTTATTGCTGATGATGGTATAAAGGAGAAAAGTTATTTCAACTGAATATCTTTGTGGAAGGCATTATGAAGGAACCAAAATGAGAAGTGTTGTATAGAACAAAAAGTGTCGCCGAACAGCGTGCTTACACCATAAAATCGTTCATGCGAATGTCTTCTACATTCCAACATCTGGCTCCCCAAATGTCGGTCACGTGACAAAAATATTTCCGACTTCCAGGAAAGTGCGTCTATGTCAAACTTAAACTGAACTGTTATATGATCCGGTTGAAGAATATTCATTTGAAGCAAAATTAAATTGTGTTTCATTCTTTGAAGTGTGCATACAGTGTATTTAGTTGTACTTTAATCTATAAGCGTGACCTCGCTTTAGATTTCTGTCGCATATAAACTGTAAAGACTAAAATGAATTGACGCTTCCTGTCCAATCGATGAGTTTTATATCGTTACTTTTAATTATAAATCAAACAACAATACCATTACGAATTCAACGACATTTTATTTTGACTTGCAAAGATTCTCTTCTTTGAACAAGCACCTCAATAAAAAGGTCTTTCCAAAGACCAAAATAAATATGCATTATTTTTGTATTTAGTATGTAAGTGTAGTATGGCTATTCACTATTAATTATTACTTATAAGCCAGCTCACTATCAAAAGAGGAGCACAGTAACCTGGCCAAGGGAATACCGCGATATAGACCTTACAAAATATGTTTTACAAACAAATGAACAAACAAACATAGACACATAGACAAACAGTTCCAGTGGAACTAGATCAGCTTGTTTTAAACCGTAAGGGATACAAGTATAGAATCACACTGCCCGTCTTCGCTTTGGTTCAAATACCGGTGATGGTATTTTGGTTTTCATGAGATTTAGTCTTTTAAACTTGACCAGCCCTTATGGGCAGTTGAGTAATGGGTCTTCCTACATCATTAAGAGTGGGGCATCGCAACATAACTGAAATAATGTTGACGCGATGTAAAACCCATAATGAAACAAGGGCTAATCTTAAACGACTTATAATTTGTTTGCACACGGCACGACCTGGTTAGGAAGGAAACCCGCTTTCCGGGGCGAAGGTAGGGCAAGCTGCAGTATAGTGTTGCCGTAACGCCAAAATGGTGTATAATCTGGGTTTGCCCTAGAGTGTTCCAGCCTTTTGGCTAATAAATCTACGTTATAGTCAAGTACAACGACCTTCACCGCATTACTGAATGTCACTACAACAACAACAACAACAACACTATCAACAGCAACAAATGAGTCGTTTAATGATAGCAAAAAACAGCGTATCCCATTGCAAACAGACGGATATTGACGAATTTATTTACGAAAGTTGCTGCAGACTGCATTTAACCCTTAAATGCTTGGTATTTTTCTAAAAATAGATTTTTGCGTCGTCTGCTTTCCAATAACTTTAATATCTGCTTAATTTTGATGACGAAAGATACCCAGAGTAGCAATAATTAGAGTAGCAAACAGGTTAGATCACAGGCCAGCCGCCAATTTACTTGGATCTTACCTGTTTACATAACCAATAAGTCGTTTCCAGAACTAGATGGGTTAAAACATTTCGGCAAATGAGAAACACGTTTCTTTTGAGGAAAATATCGTCATTTTTGTTACTTAGGTTTGGCAAAAGAAAAAGATGTTATAATAGAAAAAAAAATATTTTTTCCAAAGCAGACGGCTATTGACTTGTTCACTGCAGACTGTTACAAAAAAGGAATTACGACCAAGGTCGAAAATGGTCTGTGTATGCGAACATGGTCATTTTTTTGGATGTTGTCTTTTGTTATTCAAATGATCTAGTCGTTTTATTGTAGTTTTTACACAAGAGGATGTTGTCTTTATTATTATTATTTGAAATGATCAAGCTGTTTTATTGGACCTTTTACACAGTAAGAACGAAAACAACTAATTAACCCTTTACCTAACACCAAATTCAAAACTGTCCTAATTTGAAAGAGTCTGCAGACGATAATTCAAATGTGATGAAATTCACAAAATAATCTTCTGATAGGGCAGAAAACATTGATGGAAAAGGAGAAATTGCTCGTTAAGAGCAATTTCTCCCTTTTCCCACAATCGTTTTAGAGCAATCTGCATCAAACTGGTCAAATGTCGTTATTGTTTGGCAAGTGGTTAAGCGTTCGACCTTCTCAAGGTGAATAACTCACGCTTCCGCGAAGCCTCGTTCCGTATCATATTGTATCGTCTGCTTATGATAGACTACCAAGGCTATTGCTATCCCTCTATTTATCGCTTGCGTAATTCAAGATATGCGTTTGTTATTATTTAAAAGAAAGTGCAAAAATGTCATGGAAACAAAAGAGACGACATCAATGGCGTTTTACTTTGTAATATTGCTTTTCTACGAAAATATGAGGGAATGTTGTTATTTTCAACTTATACAGGGTTTTTGCGTCTGATGCTTAGGAAAACGCTACACTGTACAGTTTAAACTGTTCGAAGCCATGGACTGATTTCGCGTATGAGCATGAGAGACAAGCAGTTTATCCATTGTGTCACATTCGTTTCTATGGGGCACTACCAAGGTTATATATTTTGTATAAATGAAAAATTCCCAAATTCATCTAATATTTTACTGATTTCTCTGCTGAATTATTGAATAAAAGTGAATTCCTTTATTTTCGTAAGGCATGATGGTGACACGTTTTGCGTGGATGGCACACAAGTTGGTGTCCTCAAAAGGACCAACCAAGTAGGCATCGCTAGCTTCCTGGAGAGCCATGGCGGCGGCGCTCTGGAATCGGAGAGCAGTCTTGAAGTTCATAGAGATTTTCGTTCCAGAGGTTGGAATGGCAGTTTTCTGATCAGGAGCTATGTGATCGTCTGATCTGTCGGAGAGATACGGTTCCTGACCTGTACCTGTGATGCTTCATCATTCAGCCATGCGGTTGCCCTCTTTCAGGCAGCTTTGGTAGCCAAATGCTTCCTAGGAGCCTTACCTCGGGTAGATTTTCGGGCTGTCTGCTTTGTTCTGGCCATTGTGATAGATAATGAATGTGATTTATTATACTTGGTTGAGTTTATTTCATGCTACTTACTTCGAACCATAGGACGGTGTATGTATTATATGTGTCAAATGCACTAACATACTGATTCTTGCCAAATTGGAAAAACATCTTAATTAAATCAAGCTGTTTAGAGAGGCCATGAATTTGTCAATTATTACAGTATTGTTAAAGCTTCGCAATCTTTGTTAATATATATAGAAATTCAATAAAAAAAAGTTTGCCTCGGACAAACCTTGGTTTGTTTCACCGACTCATTTGGACCGATATATTAAACCATTCATCTTTAAAACTTTACCAAACGCCAAATTTTCGACTGTTCTAAATTGAAAGAGTTTGCAGACGACATTTTAAAATGTGATGGAATTGGAAAATAATCTTCTGATAGGGCAGAAAACATTGTGGGAAAAGAAAGAAAATGCTCGTTTAGAGCAATTTCTCCTTTTCTTATAATGTTTTCAAGATGTTCCAAATTGAAAAAAGTTTGCAGATGACACTCCAGAATGTGATAAAATTGAAGAATTATCTTCTGATAGGGCAGAAAACGTAGTGGGAAAAGGAGAACTTGCTCGTTACGGGTAATTTCTCCTTTTCCCACAATGTTTTCCAAGGTCGTCTGAAACAGACAGGTCAAATGCCGTTATTGTTTGGTAATGCGTCAATGGCATTTTATAGCGGATTCAATTTGAAAGAAAACAGCAGACGACTAAAGATGCAATAAAAAAGATAAACGTGTTCTCGGTGACAATGGGTAGGAACCACAATGCTACATGGCTAACTTGTCATTAGCATTCTTTCCTCTTTCCACGGTAATATTTCAAATTTTGGACCTCAATTGCTTTTAAACGGGTTCAAAGCACGTATAAATATCACGGCTGTGCGACCGAAATTTCACATCCTGCTTTACGTAAATACTTTCAATAATGTATGGTTTGTGCTGTCAACTTTTAACCCCGTTTTTAATCCTTTATAGAGGATAACGTTTTGAGAATTTTTGAAACAACATGTTTTAAAACATTACCAAACAAAAACGACATTTGACCAGCGTGTAACAAACGACTTTGGAAAACATTGAGGGAAAAGGAGAAACTGCTCTTAACGAGCAATTTCTCCTTCCCCCCACAATGTTTTCTGCCCTATCAGAAAATTGTTTCTCAATTTCATCACATTTTGAAATGTCGTCTATGAACTCTTTCAATTTCGGAAAGCCGAAAATTTGGCGTTTGGTAAAAGGTTAATAGTTTACAGACAACCACTTTAGATTGTGCTCATTTCTTTTCCCAACAGTTATTATAAGGTCGTATGTAGCATATTTATTAAAACTCAGTTGAAATATTGAACAGGGTAAAGGCTGATGCCATATTATTGTGGTGTCTTTAAGGTCATGTTCGTACATTGAGCAAAGCGTAAATAATTGCGTCAAAAATACAGATTGTTTATTTGACCGATATTTTTCTGGTTCACGTCGTTTCTTTTTTATTTTACAAATGTTTTAATAACACGATGAGTCGCCGCTACCATAACCAGCGATAACACTAACACCAGAGAAACTCGGTCACGAGTAACCTGTATTTGATCCTTAACCCTCAAAATGCTGGGTAATTTCCTAAAAATGAAATGTATTTTGTTATCTGCTTAAATTCGATGAGGAAAAATACTCAGAGTAGCAGTCAGGTTAGATCACAGTCCAGCCGCCAATTAACTTAGCGGCTAGCCTGTGATCTAACCTGTTTGCATAATACACATGAAGTTGGGTTTATATGGGTTGACTAGATCATCCGAAATTTGTTTTGGTATGAAACTGATAATCATGAGATCGTTCTTAAGAACAGTAGAACTTAGTCAGAAATTTAGACAAGATTACAAGCACAGGAATATATTCGTCTCAATCAGCTGACTTTTTAAATGCGATGTTAAAATTTCATTTTCCATTTCAATCTCTAATTCTTTTTTCAATTTCAATATCTATTTTAGTTTCATTTTCAATCTCTATTTCAGTGTCAATAATTTATTCAGTATTTGTATGCATCTGGCCCATTATTCGGTTCGCATCAGATGATTTTGTTTAGCAGTGTTAGGGGAGATAGGAAATTGCTCATATGAGCAAAGTTCTATGTTTCAAACACCGAATTTAAACATTATTTGATAGAGACAAGTGTAAGATATAGTTGAGGAAATACCACTGACATAGATGTTAGACATTCGGAACACCTCGGCCATTTCTTAAAATAACCTCGGAGCCATTTTTGAAAGTAGGTCAGCAACGAAGGGCATGTCCGTTTGCAATCGTATCTACTCGGAAATCCCCGGCACAATTTCCGAAAAGAACTGATTGACAAAATGTGAAACAAAAATGTATTTATATGATCATCTTTAATGAAAAGGGTAAAAAAACCATTCAATTGTGATATATAACCAATTTGTGTGTATTTAAATACATATTTAGTGCCTGTGTGCACTTTGCGTTATCCGCCGGAAATAAGGCGAATTACCCCAGGATTTCTGGTGTATTCATGTACTGCCTACGAGGTATATCTACCGACTTGTTACGGGGATTGCCGAGTAGATACGATTGAGCTGTTAGATAGATGTTTCATGTTGCGATGCCCGGCCCAGCATGTATGGAGAAACACCCCTTATACTCAACCGCTCACGGGGTCAGGTCAAGCTCAAGTTTAATAGCAAAACATACACATGTTGTTGCTTACATATTAACATATCATTATGACAAGCCCCTTAAAAATACCTTATACAGAAAAGTGTTTTTGAATATATTTTTGAACTCTGATTTTACGTCAGTATCATTCTTTTAGAGAAAAATGTGACATTATTGCTATTAATGAATGTGGCCATTTATAGGTATCTATGGAAAGACATTATACATGAAACCTTCCATATTATTACGAGCATAACATAATTAAAGCTGAACTAGTTCGGTTTCCCAAAATTGACTAGCTAAATCTATTAAATTACTGAAATCTCATAATATTGTTTTTTCTTCTTTTGATTGGTTAACAATAGTTAAAATGTGTTATAAATAGGCGATATATGATACAACCTTAGTACAAGTTGCGTTCACGAATAACGAGTATATGAACAAACAAATCTAAAATAGTATTCGGCTTCTATAGCGATTTGCTGACACATTGTGCAGATCATATTATCTATAGGAGTATCATCGTATCTTCCTGACGCCATCTCCGAATGATGACAAGTACATCTTAACCTTGTGCGTGCTATTCCATGCTTGTCTTTACTGATACCATTAAAGTTTCTGTGCGTCATTGGATTAATTTTTGAAACTTTCGAAAATAAAGGAATACAGATTAATTTAACATTTCAGCAGAGAAACCAATAGCATATAAGATGAATTTCGACATTTTTCATTTTATAAAAATCAAAGGGAAATCCGACATAATTTAAATATAGCGTCAAGCTATGAACAACCGGTAACGTGACGCTCACGTGATACTAAGACTACACGCCGAAAACAAA
The DNA here is from genome assembly GCA_947846245.1 of Cerastoderma edule. Classification (NCBI taxonomy): domain Eukaryota; kingdom Metazoa; phylum Mollusca; class Bivalvia; order Cardiida; family Cardiidae; genus Cerastoderma; species Cerastoderma edule. The sequence goes on along the minus strand of OX401409.1, from coordinate 12,310,218 downwards.
AATGGACGCTGACGCTAGCATCGTCTAAGTGAGGTGTACATCGTCACGTGACAGGCACTTGATAACCCACGTGCCGTAACTAATTTCCATATAGGTGTAGTAACATACAAAAGTCGAGGCCGTGGGGGTTTTCCGTCAATATCTTCATTTATTCCGCGATTTTGGCGATTTTTTTTATTGAATATTTGTTAGAAGCATAGCTGAATACCATACGCAAAGTCTACTTTTTAGCTATATATTTAGTGTATGACGTCCAGGATCTTTAAGCCGTCTTCCAACATAAACATAGTTTTAAAAGATCCGTATAATCGAAGCTTTCGAGAACCTTCTAAATCTGCGAAGCATTTTTGAATGAACACATCGGCATATTGTATAGTCCATAGATAATTGTATTGGTCTACGTGCATATGTAATTTTCAAAATCGTTAACAGCATATGCATGATTAATGATATGATCTTATCGGCACACGCGCGAAACATATTTCATCATGCAAAACTTATAAACATACAACTGTCTAATATAAATACGCAAACGCACTTAAATATTGGAGCCTTGTAATTATCAGATGTAAGAACATGGTAAATTACCAAGGAAAACAAATATAATCGAAGCATTGCTCTTATATAAATAAAAATAAACATACCACAGGGCCTCTTTCCAAATGGCTAGAAATACATCACACGTGATAAGCTTTTGACACCTGTAATGAGAGTTCAAGGTCACCCTCTCGCCGAAGCTGACGAAATATCCCGTCCAAATATGACAACTCTACTACACTCATGACTATGATATAGTAGGATGGCCTAACGAAAATCCTAATGAACGAGAACGGCTAGATACATTACGGAAGATACATTCAACATGTTCATGGCAGATCATTAACCCATCAACACCTCCGCAAGAAGATGTTTCAACCCAACCACAATAGCAGGACTAGATGCATAACGCAAGATTCATTCAACATGTTCATAGCAGATTAATACCCCACCCACGCCTCCGCAAGAAGAAGATGTTTCAACCCAACCATACAGGGCTGCAATTGAAGCCAAAATAATACACAGCCAATAACAACAGACTATATAAAGTAATACTAAATAAAGTAAATGATGAGATATAAAAGGATAAAAGAAAAGGTCCGAAAGACAACCCATTCGTATTTCCTTATAGACCCGAATCTGACGAAATTACACGAACAACCGAAAGGTTTACACCCACGTCTGCAAACTGCGGGAATATCGGACGATATATAGATAACCTTAACCTTAAAGTAACGGAACCGATTTTATACTTATGCAAAAAAAACAAAAAAAACACACAAAAACAAAAAAACAAACATCTTAGTTCCAGACCAGACGCCGAGTAAATTGACGGCTGGTCTGTGATCTAACATGTTTGCTACTCTGAATATATTTCCTAAGGAAAATTAAGAAGATAGTTAAGGTGTTGGAAAGCAGACCGCGACAAAAATCTATTTCAGAAAAATGTCCAACCATTCTAAGGGTTAATATGAGTCCGTCTGTGTAACTGAAGGCACGTTACGTGTATATTAAAGCAGCTGATTGTTATAAAGAACGAACCAAAACATGGTGCTTGTTAGAATTGAACAAAATCATCGTCTATAGCCATAGCGACCAATTCTTCATACCGGATCTTTATTTGGTACAGATTTATTATCTTCTCTCGTATTAGAGGTGTACTGTTGCTGAAACATTACAAAGGTCACTAATTGTCTCAAATGGTGTGTGGGAGGTTCCGGTTATGATATCAGAGACATTGAAACCAATGGCAATATGGCGGACCCCAATGGCACTCTAGGTAACGGAAATAGCGTAAAGACTATAAATCTCACAACAATTCCATCCAACGGAATGTTGCTGAAGCATAATGCAGATTACCAAGCTGGTATTATAAATGCCAAAGTTTGAATATCAAAGGCATACACACCAACGGAAACATGGCGTCCTCCAAGTGTAGTCTGGGTAACGAAAAAGGGGTTTCTTTTTAAAAATAAAAGCAAGTTCAGGTTATAGCCAAAGGGTTCTGGAGTGTTCCTGGGATCTTTACTTTGTAATATTACAAAATACTGACGCAAGGATAACTAAAGTCACCTTTGGTTAAAACGTGAACCGTTCTGGACTGGATCAAGGAAATCGCTGCGATAAAACAGGGGAAGTGTTGAAAATAACAGCAAAGAAGCAAAGAACTTTAACGTTGTTAATCAAAACGTGACTGCTGTTTATTAAAAGGATTTTGAAGCTTCATGCACCCATATTAATTAGCGATATGAATGGTTACGTGCATTTCGGCATGCACAGATGTTTTCGCACTAAGTGACCCTATCTGTGAATATGCAGTATTTTGCGAATGTGCAATCCCATCTTTATCAATACGAGTGATCTTTGAAAAGGGTCATTTCCTGACATATTATCCTGTACTAACAAATGTCTGCAACGAGAAATGAAATTACCAGAGATCTATCGTGCTATACCATGAAGGGGGAGTATACCATTTTGGTTTTCAAAGGAAAGCGCTAAATAGTCAGTCTTATTCTAAGCGATTTTATTTAAAGAAGAACAAATTGTGGTGTATAAGGCAACTAAGAGCTATAGTCCCGCGTTCTCTAGACACAAACCGGGACTTTCCTTTTAGACGTGGACCAAGCTTTTCAAATGACAACCCATCCTTTATCCAGCAGCGCCACGGGAGTAAGCCATCAAAACCGTTATTTTATGTCCCCTGATAAGTTTCGAGTTTCGAGTGCGGAACCGTCCACAAACTATACGGACCCACTACCTTTCTACCAATGCGGCGATTCCGTTGGCATTTCTCTCACAACATATAGTGAGAATTGGGTTATGTTTTGCATCGTTTTTACAATTATTATATTTTCGAGGAACCGCCCATCCCGAGTGTTGTTCTGTAAACCACAACTCATCATAACACGCATGTTTGTTGTCACACTGTCATACGATGTCGGCGCCCAGACATCGAAGCAAGCCGTCTGCGTGTCACTGGCTTGCTCTCGAAATGGCTAGAGCTGTAGGTTTATTCGGTTTTTAATTTTTATTTTTCCTTTTTTTCTTTTTTTTTGCTGTTTCCGGCTGACTAATGGTGTGTCCATAGTTCTTGCAGACCAGAACCAAGTCATTCTATGCGTTAAAGATTGGGTATCTTTTCGTCTTTTATAAGCTGGGCACGATATATACTGCAACACTTGAACAAAACGGAATGTAAACGGACTGACAGATTTTGATACCAACTTTATTCTATGATTGTAACAATACAATACAGTTTTTGTTTTATTATTATTTTTTTCATTCTTTATTCCCTTCAAGATGGAGATTTGCATATACATGATAGTTTGTGAACAATGTGAAGGTCAATTAGAATACAGTGATTTAACAAAGAGACGTAAACATAGATACAATAAATATCGAAACATACACCTGTACGTCCACAATAACGACGTTTGACCAGTTTTTGCAGACGACTCTCAAAAACATTGTGGGTCAAGGAGAAATTGCTCGTCACGAGCAATTTCTCTTTGACCCACAATGTTTTCTGCCATATCAGAAAATTAATTTTGATTTTCGATTTGGGACGGTCGAAAATTTGGCGTTTGGTAAAGGTATACACGTGCATATAGACAGTTTATGTCTAAATATGTTTAAGACCAGGCCCTGCTTCATTAGTCCGGATTATTTGTTAATCCGGAAATTTTGTTGGGAACGGACGTGTTTGGATTAACGAGATACGTTAAAACCCAAGGATTAAACAAATATTGAAATGTTTAAAACTCAAGTCAGATTTACTGAAACAAAGAAAAGAACATATGGCCTTCTAAAATATGAAGTTTTTTCATGACTTTTATCTAAATAAATGAATAGCTGTATTGCAAAAGCACAGATATTTGCAGACACTCATAACAGCTTTATACATACAATTGCGTTGAATATCTATATTTTGCAAGCGCCTTTTCCACGGTCAACTACATATGTAAAGGTCACTCTATTTACAAAAAGGAAAGTACTTTATGACCCCTTTTTAAATTGACACCCATGAAGTTCGTTGCTTATGATGTGATAAATATCGTTAGCCAACCGTCCCAATCATGTGTAATTTCGCATGATTTCACATGGAGGATGCCTTAACCCTTTACCAAACGCAAAATTTTCGACTGTCCCGAATTGAAAGAGTTTGCTGGCGACATTTCAAAATGTGACGAAATTTAAAATGATTTTCCAGCAGAGCAGAAATCATTGTGGGAAAAGGAGAAATTGCTCGTTACGAGCATTTTCTCCTTTTCCCACAATGTTTTCCAGAGTCGTCTTCAACAAACTGGTCAAAGGTCGTTATTGTTTTGTAATGGGTTAAATAAGCCTTGATTCACTTATGAAATGGATCTCGTGCTAAATTTGCAATCACATGATCGATTCACGCGTGGAAGTGCATAAATGTCGGATGACAAGCAGTGTTTCTAGCAGATGTTATAGTTTACATATCAATGACAATTGCCTCCTCGGGCATCGAAGCCATATACAGTCCTGTTTCGTAGAGAATGAAACGGCTGGTTTCGCGCAATAACGCAATAGTTCAGGAAGTAATTACCTACAATAAATACATTGCACTCTCCCAGACAGTAGCCTAGATGACAACCATACGAAATATCTATACGTAGGGATGATTGTAGTAAAAATACGCTTGTTAGTGTTGTAACAGCGTTTCTACAATTATTCACGCTTATCACTGATTTCTCTTGATCCATTACAGTATTTACCCCCCCTTTTTTTTATATGTTAACACGTTATCAAACAGTAACGACATTTGACCAGTTCGTTAGGAGCAAATTCTCCTTTTCACACAATGTTTTCCAGAATCGTATGCGACAAACTGGTCATATGTCGTTATTGTTTGGTAAAGGGTTAATGAAGAAAGAATACTTCCATGTGGTTACTCTAGTTCTTATTGCTTGTGCCCTATTCGGAGCAAGCGATTAATGAAATTTCTTTGCATGAGCAAAATATCCTTTCGTTATATTGATGCCAAGGTATGTTAACAAATATGCTCAGTTTCTGGTTCTTTAATGAAAACGTTTAACCCTTAAAATGATGGGTTATTTTCTAAAAAAAAAAAAAAAATTGTGGCGCCTGCTTTCCAAAAACCTGAAATATCTGCTTGATTTTGATAAGGAAAGATATTCAGGGTAGTAAACAGGTTAGATCACAGGTCAGCCGCCAATTTCCTTGGCGGCTGACATGGATCAAACCACTTTGCATAAAAATGAAGTCGGTTCTAGCACTGTGACTATAAGGGTTAATCGTGTTAAGTTAGGGTTATGCAGCAGAAAGTAGTTATACGTTCTTGTGTTCTTAGTCTAAGGGAGGCTACTCTTACGCGCTTCGTGATTCAACCTTTCCGAACTTTGTACGTTCTTACAAATATTAATTACTTGGTGATAACTTAAACATATTAGCACTAAGTCGACCCATCTTTTCAGTGTGTGTCCTTATTGTATAAGGAAAGTTATGTGAAAAAGAGCCATACAAGTTGCAAGTCTTTTATTGTACATAAAGACCTCCGGTCAATCCTACTATATAAATTATACAAAACATTACATAACGTCTAGAGTTGAGGTAATCGTTCGTTTCCATCGAAAAGGACGCATCCTCAGCTTGTTACGATCAGAAATTACGCCTTGTTGGGCGGAAACTTGATAAACTTAATTAAGGAAACCAAATAAACGAAGATATTCAAACATTTAGAAATTTAAGGCAGTCGTTTTTATCAATTTTAGACTCTTTGTTCGAGATAAAAACTGACTTCTAAGATTTCATGATGAAAGTATGTAGATGGATGGTTTGCGAATTGTGGCTGCATAATCTGCCTTCATTTAAGTATAAAAGATTTCTATAAGTGTATAACATCACTAAACTGTACACTTTCGAAAATTACATGGAATCTTCAATTCTTTGACTCTGGTCCGAATTGAAGGCTCAATGAGGTTGTCTGGCTTTCCTTCCTACCTCCCGCCCTCTTCCTCCCTCTCATATCAACCAATATGAGGGAATGAATAAATAGGTGACCTTTCCGAATGCATGCTGTTATATCACATCATCGTCTTTGATGGTATAGCGTTGCATGTGTGTCTCTAATTTTCTCTGATTTCATATTCTGTGGAATCACTAATCGATCATTATGTGTCCTTTGGTGGGGTATTTCTAGTTTTAGTTTATCAGTTTTTACGTGAACTCTTCGTCTTGAATAGAGCAATTGATGGAGGGATGACTCTTATTATTAAATCATATATCTGGATCTGCAATGGGATAAGGGAGAAAATGCTCATAAATGTTCGAGCAATTTTTAAGTTCACATTTTCTTTATTACCAGAACCTATTTCGCTCTAAATTGAGTCGTGCTAGTTATAGAAAACTTCTAGGTCGTAGCAAAAAAGTAGTCCCATTTTGAAATTTCGACTTTCGACTTCTGGACCATGGTTTTGCTAGTAAGAGATGCCCTTATAGAACACCGGTGTGTTCCTTATATATGCAAGTCTTGTAATGCTGTCTTAGTCTGTATAGATAGACTGTTGCAGGGCAACATCTTTGGGATGTATGAATACAAAAATGCTGGTGCCTCAGCCAAATTTTAGAGTACATGTAGATGTACTGATTTTCGCAAGGTACCAGTAAAATGCACAGATGGAATAAACTAAGGAGACTGAGTTGTTCACTTTTTACATTTTTTTTGTGGACGAAATTTACATTCAGCAAAGAGCGTACAAAAGAAAACGATTTTCTGTATTAAGCAGAGCACTGAACATATAAAATTATACATGTGAGTCAATGGATATTCAAAATCTTAAAAAAAGTAAAAAGCGTAGGACAAAAATGTCGTCTACAAGCTTCTGTGATCATCAAAAAGATTCGAAAAGGATAAAAGTAATCCAAATATAGAATCAAGAGTGTGTCATTATTGCAACTTTTGAAGCCTATATAATCATGAAAGATAATCATCTTGTTTTGAGCAGCGGTGTTGTCTTTTTCTGTTTAATCAAGCTCGTTAAATGTTATTTTCGTCGATAATAAAATTGTAAAACCCTTACAGTGCTTGATTCATGTTTATGCAAACAGGTTCGGTCCAGGCCACCCGCCAAGAATAAAAATTGGCAGCTGGCCTGTGGTCTCACTTGTTTGCTACTCTGAGTATCTTTCCTCAACACAATTACGAAGATATCTAAGGTTTTGGAAACACTTCATCTGACTCTCCAATTGCTAAGCAGTACTTGGAAAATTGGACTTGTATATCGTTATCTGTTTAGTCTTTAACAAATTCCCACCTACGTGAATGTATATACATGTAATACACCTCACCCATTTTGACAGTAATTGCAAACTGCAAGAAAAGCTTCACAGAAGTGTTACATTTTCTTTGCGGATTTGATTGAAACCCTTTAGTTGGACAACATGGTAAATTTGCTAGCGTATCCTATAAGCTGTGGTCTTTTAAATGTGGTTATTCGCTATGTTTCAACATATTCTATCATAATTTATAACTCATTTTACTCAGTTTTGCAGTTTTTCTGAGCGCTAGTATGCTTTTAATAAATAGTGTTTGGACCATATTGTGTGCAAGATATTGATATTTGTTTTATCATTTTAGTTACACTTTTAAATACAATATTTATTTATTTTGTTAAATTTTATATTGTTATCATTATCATTATTGTTTGTGTTGTTGTTTGATATGGTTTAAGAAAAAAATATCATGTGTTGCTGATGCTTTGGGAAGGTATAATGGAGGTTCATTGCACATGTCTTGTTCACGTTTCGTTTCGGGACCCTGAAATCGTTATCAACTTTGAGGATTTGATTGAAACCATTTCAGTTGACATCGTTTCGAGTCCCCCAAAATCGTAAATAGCTTTGAAGAATTGCTTGAAACCATTTAACCAATTCATTCGACATGGCAAATTTGCTGATTTGTTCTTTTCTTGCAGTGGTTTATAAATCATCGTATGGCAGATGCTTTGAAGTGAGGTATAGTGGATTCTTCATCCACATGTCTTGCTCAAAAAGCGTTTCGAACCCCCAAATTGTATTCAGCTTTGAGGATTTGATTGAAACCATTTCAGTTGACAATATGGTAAGTGTATGTGTTCAATTATCCTTTTCTTGTAGTGGTTTATAAATTAGTGTGTGCTGATGCTTTAAAGTAAGGTAAAGTTGAGTTTTGATGTGCCTGTCTTGTTCACGAATGGTTTCGAGCCCCCCGAAATCGTAATCAGCTGGCGAAATCAAAATCAATACAACATTCACCTAGATGTGAACCAGCCATAGCAGGTTATCCGCGGGAAATCGAAAGGGAGACGATCCGCTGAAAACCGGAAAAAACCGGCTATGGGAAGCAACCGCTAAAATTGCTAATATTTATGTATGCGTTGCAAATTATTAACGCATTTGATCAATATGCAGTAACCGGTAATAAATTAAATGGTTGTTTCCGTTCAACCGACTTTAATCGTTAACTCGCACGACCAAGTCACGACATAGAAGTTGTCGGAAATGAGAAATTAACCTCGTTCCAATATTTCATCCCTTCGAGTTTCAGTTAAGTCATAGCCGTTCTATTTATAGCACAGAACAGCTGATCGGAAGTGCGGTGACTATTTAGCATAAAGGTTTAGGTTTAAGAGAGCGTGTTCACAAATTGATAGTTGTAGTTTTTGAGCGGACAAAGGAAATCGGCACGTTTCTGCGGTAAAGGTAGGCATTTTTCTGTATTTACGCTTATTTTCTGTGATTTGTGATGCTAGAAACCAGCCGAGAGGAAGTACCTTCCGGTCTAGAAGGTAGAGTCGGCGGTTGATGAGAATAGACCCCACACACACATGTGACCAGTTAACCATACGTTTACGATATCGTAAATGCAGACGAGTTGCGAAAAACCTTGAAACGAAAGTAACGTTGGTTCGTTTGGATGAGCAAGTTCTTTTTCGTTTCGACGTGTTTAAACCTCGAAATGGATGTTATTGTCTTGTCTATCTGTGTCACTCGTTGAAGGTTGTTGCTTATTGTATCGTTCATGTCGTCTGCTTGATTCGTGTCTTGTATCGAGGAGAAAGGGGGAGGGGTTTGTCGAAAAGCCAGCGTTAATTATCGTAACCTTTTCCATCAAATGGTAACTTATCTGCACTAAAATTTTTTACAAATATCTCTATAATCATAAACTCAATGAAATGCATCTGATGTTGTAGATTCTATATGAAAGGAACCATTGCGACAAAAGGAGAAATTGCTCGGCAGAGCTATTCCTCCTTTTGCCACAATGGTTTCCATCATGAATGTTCCTTCTCTATATGAAATACACGTCGACAGCTGTTACTTGCTATGAGAACAAGTTACAAAAACCTTTTTCGAAGGCAATGGACTATACAACGGAAGTGAAAGGTACTTTTGAAAACACCCTTTACCTTATCAAGCCTTGAAGGGTCCTTCGTTGTCGAGTTGGAGAAAAGAACTTGAAATCACATGACCCCTCTCCACGTGGGTTCAAATCGCGGTAGGGGTAGATTTGGATTTTCATGAGAGGTAGTGACTTACGGAATGCCGATGCTGATTCCTGGCTTGTTCAACCTGTTTTGGGAGTTAAGTTTGGGCTCTTTCTTCATTGATTATGAACCGGGACATCCTAATATTACTGAAACACTGATGACGCGAAGTAAAACCGTTTCATCAAATCAAACAGAGAGGTAACTACATCAATTTTATCAAATGAAACCAACTCGATATTACACGTACATGCATGCAACTTTTCTAAAACCCTACCCCAAACGTGAGTGAATTGAAGCGACCAAACGAATATATCGAAAAGTAGGAAAACACATGTTATGAGTTTAGGCTTTTACCTTTATATCCGAAAAACTATGTATAGCAGACGACAAGAACTGCAATAAGAACTCGGGTAACCAGACGACTTTGAAACATTTCGGAAAAAGTTAAAGGCTATTTCAAGCCTCCTTGGTGTAAAAATATTTTGTTTCATTCATTTAAAATGCAATTGTAGTCTGCTTTTGCTTTGAATTTGGATTGATCACACATTTCTATTTGAATAAGCGGGATGAGAAGCCATCTGCTGCATGAATTTCAATCCCAATGATCGTCTGCTGTAATGTGAAGTATTTCGGGGAGAGGCTTGTCCATTTGTATCGATAATCCAGAAGCGTGTTTAAAAAGGGAGCGCTCAACCTTGCGCTTTACAGCTGGTTTCCTGGTTTACCTTTTGTGTGGGTATCAATGATGTATACCAGATGTAAATGAATTTACGAACGGATTGACTTTTGAATTGAGGACATAAATGAACACACTGGATATAGCTAACAACTTCCCTCTTGTGTGAACCTTTGGCGTAGTCAAATTGAAAGAAAAAACAAATGTCATCACATGTGATATCCAAAGTCGTATGCTAACGATGAGCAAAATGTCCTTTTGTTGTCGTGACTTTCGCTCAATATAACTTCAAACATGCATTTTTTATTACGTCTTCAGTTTTACTAGATGCTGCTTTCGGTTTGGACCTCTAGAAATTCTATAAACGGAAATCATTCAAGGCTTAGAGTAAATAGGTTAAAGGTTGCTTGAGAGGAGCATTTTCTTCTCCCTTTCTTATGATTTCCGCCAAGTATTACAATGAAATTGCATTGTGCCATACCTTATCAGTTTCTATAGTCGATCTTTCTTTTCGACTTTGACCGATAGAAAGCTCATATAAGAAAGTCTTTCATTGCTTGGAGTAAGTTATGAGTCTATCCAGAAGAGCAATTTTTCCCTTCTTTTTTATGGTTTTTGCTCAAAATCATAACGCAAACTCATTATGTAATATGTCACCATTTTTGACAGTTGGTGCTTTGTTTTGACAATTAGAGAGATAATGAGGTGATCAGTCAATACTTAAAGTAAATAAGAGGTGTAACTGCTCCTTTCTTTGTTATGACTTTGCTCAATATTCCAGCGAAAATGCATAAGCTCATACTTTATTCATACTGCTTTGATGTGTGCAAGTGAGAATTGCTATTATAAAAAGGTCAGTCAAGGCTTAGAGTAAATAAAATATAAAAAGTTACAGTCTACTTTTCCCCTTCTTTTTATGGTTTTTGCTCAAGCATCTTAACGCAAATGCATTATTTTATACCTCACCATTTTTTATATTTGGTGCTTTGATTGTTACAAATAGCGAGATAATGAGTCAATACTCAGAGTAAATAATGGGTGCAATTGCTCCTTACTTTGTTATGACTTTTGCTTAATATTCCAACGAAAATGCATTGGTTCATACTTTATTAATACTGTTTTCGATGTGTGCAAGTGATAATTGCTTTTATAAAAAGGCAGGTCATGGCTTAGAGTAGATAAATTATAATAAGTTATAGACTAAATAGAACTTTGAAGCCAATCTTAACCCTTACTCCCGATTCATATTACAATGGTATTGTATTCTTGCCAATTAGTCCAAACTCCATTAGAAAGAATAGGATCCGTGTCAGTAACCTGTCATTGACACTAACTGTTCTGTTACCTTTTCCACAGGGTTTGACACTGGTTGGTTTGTATCGGGAGTCAACGGGGAATCTCACGTATGGGATCCATGTATCTTAATGGTCCTAACTAGACGTTCTTGGAATTTCATTAAAAGCTAAGCATGCCTTTCCATTGGTTTGTATGCCTTTGAAAACGTGTTTGTTAAAGATATCTCCAGGTATGGATGGGCTTGACTGCATTTACAAATAAATTTCACTTGAAATCATTTTGATAAAAAGAGAATTTGCTCATCGTGAGCAAATTCTCTTTTTGTCAAAATGATTTCAATGGTAAATTCATCTAACATGCATACGTTATAAACCCATTAGGAACAGCACCATGTGATTCTCTTCATTTATTTGTTTCAATGCGGTTTAACAAGACTTGAGTTGTTTTACTTCTTTCTCTAGACCAAAACCAGAACTAATCTTTCATATATGTAACTGGCCTTTTCCAGCTATAATGAAAACCCCGATCCAACGATTTCCACAAGTGGATGTCATACTTATCAATGGAGTTTACTCTTTGTAACCCATATTGCAGTCAGTACCGAATTCATCGTTTGATACAAAGGTCCCAAGTTCGTTAGGCAAATGCCAATTCCGGTAGTTTTATGAGGTCAATGCATGCGTGTGTTGTTCATGTATCGTATCTCACCAATGAGTGCCGTGTTCGAATGGAGTCAGTGACTTGGCCTCTTATAAACTTCAAGCTAAATTAGTGCCAAAGTCATCTGGTGATCATTAGTGACATGTCAATGACCGCTTACGTTCTGTAACCCGAATTCCGATTATCCGAATTTTCTAAGAATAGTTCTAATTAAACACGTCAGCAAGCAATGATTGATAATTAGCTGATTACACCATGGCCGATCAGTTACATGCATCTCCAGTTCCCTTTACGTAATTCGAGTTTGAACGTAACTACCACAGAGCGGTCAAAAGACCGCTGTTTAAACAAAATGAGAAACATTTTGTTTCGCGCTGATTCTTCTTTTGTTACAACGATTTTTATGTAACTCATACAGGAATTGTTATTTTGACATACAATTATGATTGTGGACTACTATTGATTTTAATTGGAAACTGTCGCGAAAAATAAATATATCGGGAAACGGATCAAGTTTGTCACAAAGGTACATAATCATTCCAATAGGAAATTACATCATGGCATACTTATTTATCACTCTGGCCTTATATAATTGTCTGAATTGAGTGAATTATTTGTGCATGTTTCAACTCTCATCAGCATTTTTTTTTTTTGCTTTTTAATTAATGTTTTGCGATTAAAGACCCAATACTGCCAACAAAGGCCGGCCAAGACGATAGAACCATCGGCATTCCTTTTGTCAAACGAGATATCATCCGGCATGAAAATTCAAATCTAGGGCTACCGTTATTTGGGCCACGTCACGGAAAAAGGGGCACTCGGACATAGCAAACAGTGTAGCCCCAGACCAGCCGCCACGTCAAACGTGACGTGGCGGCTAGTCTGGGGCTACACTGTTTGCCATCTTAGAGGACATCGGTTCGTCAGTATATCCTACTTTTTTCATCCAAGCCGAGAACAAACTATTTTTTTCTTCATAAAACATTTTTGTAAGGTAGAAATAGTAGTAGTATAAGTAGGGAACTATGATTTCCAAAGCGATGTATTGCGTGTGTTGTATAATATTGGCTTTCAAGTGTTATTGGTTAATATTATCAGTAAATGGTCAATATATCAATAGGTGGTCAATAAACATCAAATGGGTGACCGTTTGACCGGTTCATATTGTTTGTGTTTTTGTAAGGTATTGGCTATAGATCCTTTACAATTTTTAGAATGAGAATGTGACCAAATTGACAGAGTATGCAACTTTCTAATCGAGCATTAAAAACGATTACAATGTAAATCTCACGTAATGGAAATAACTTTTGGACGGTATTCAAACCGTAAAATATACAATTATAGTAAAAAGCTTATTTCATGATATTGAAAATCTTATTGGAAAAGGAGTTGTTTGCTCATTTGGAATAAAAGAATTTTTACGAGAGACGAGTGGAATGAAATGTGTGTTTGCAGATATATTCAAAATATCAAAAACTTCCGTTTTGCACACAGGTCCTTCTTAGAAGATCACTCGATGCGAAGGGACCTAAATTAACCCTTAGAATTAATTTTCTAAGAATAGATTTTTGTATCGTCTTCTTTCCAAAACCTTGAACATCTGCTTAATGCTGATGAGGAAAGATACCCAGAGTAGCAAACAGGTTTGATCACAGGCAAGCCGCCAATTTACTTGGCGGCTGGCCTGGATCTAACCTGTTTGCATAAGCATGAAGTCTATTCAAGGACATTAAGGGTAAAGAAGGGACGCATTACATCGTGGGCTCTTATATTGACGCGTTTGCAGTAGAAAGATAAATGAACCTCTGCCTCAGAAGAAGAGTTTGCCCCGCTCATCAGGAGCAATTTAATATTTTACCATCACAGTTTTCTGTTCTACGAATTGTACGGTATCTATTTGATTCAGTGGTTCTTTTAATCAGATATCTAAAAAAAAAAAGAAAAAATAACGCCCTGCAAAAGTACAAATGAGGGAACAGATCCAAAAACCTTTCACAAATAAGGAAAATTTATACATATGTTTCCTTTTTTGGAGGGGTTGAGTAAGACGAACTGGTTTATTAAATTTGAATGGAAAATCTATCCTCATGTAATAAATTACCGCGATATGCTAATTGCAAATAATTGAAAAAAACGCAAGGTTGCATTTATACACCATTACACGTGGTTGTTTATTGGGTGTCTCCTTTTCGTTGTTTTTAGTGCAATTTTTGCCGACACAGCATTTTAAGGTGATTAGGTAATACATCATCGCCTTCGTATTTCGTTTTTTTTTTGTCTATTTCTTTTAATGTTTTTGGTCAAATTGAAAATTGCAGATGCCTACAAAGTCAACTCTTCAGTATGAGCAATAACATTTCCAGTCTGGTTTAAGGTAGAAAAAACTACTGTGACAAAAGGACAAATTTGCTTGTGGCAAGCACTTTTCTCCTTTTGTCTCAGTAGTTTTTATGTGTTCTGTTGTAATTATTTCAGAATGAGGCATTTTGAAAATTAGCGATAATTTGGCACCTCAGTCAAATACTACATGTGATTCCACTTAAGGATTGGCATCCTATATCGGTTGAATCAACGTATTTATCTACATTTGACAGCATCGGATCGGCTGGGGCTTTTATAACATCAAATCGGGGAATGCCCTTGGGAGAATGCGCATCGATTCTGATCGAATATCGATTCGGGGGAACCCCCAATATCGATTAGATAACACGGATTATATGCTATTTGCTATATAGATTGTATACAAACAGGTGTTGGAAACAGATATTGGCTGCTTGCCATGATTCCGATATGTTATTGGAAATTAATTCAGGAATCATCTGGGTATAGTGCCATACTAAACGACCTTGGGAAAGTATTGGCGTTCTGTCTGAATGACCAAGACGTAGATATTTCATTCTACATACATCTGTACCACATTTACAGCTTGTATCATCCGAGTATCAAAGCTTCCTTCCATTAGGAGAGAAAGGTTCCACCACCAAATAAACGTGTTACTTTATGGTGTTGAATAATTGATCCTGGATTTTCCGATAGACATGCTTATCGGTAATTGCTGCGCCGCCGGCGAGGCAGGCTACACGTAATGCATATGTTAGGTGCGAAAATGCGCCCTTAGCCATATGTTGGTTTGCTATGATTTTAAATCGCTTCAACAGTATTTTATTTAAATCACAATGCATTATGTTGGCCCATATCTTATAAATTAGCGGACATGATCTTTGCCAGGAAATTTTTACGCACCGGGGTACTAATGCGGCCGGGGGCATGGGAGGGGTACTCCGTTCCCCTGTTGATTTCTTTAAATATGCATCACAAAATGGTGAGGTTTAGGTGTATTTTAGGATTAAAACACAAGAATATATTTTTAAAAGAAAAAAAAATCAAACAATGTAAGGAGCAAGTTGCCTTGTAGGCTGTTGGTAAAAATTAAGGTGCTTTGTTTACATTTTAAGCACAGTTGTACCAATTAATGTGAAGGGAGATTGTTATTTCTTATACTTAGGCGCTGGGGCCCCACAGCGCTTCACAGGCCTGGAGACTCTTACTACAGAATCTTTCTAGTTGACGACGCATATAATTGGTTGAACACATTAAAACGTTAGTACTTTCAGTACTTTGATCCTCCGTTTGGACTTGTTGATCTCAAAGCGAAGGTCAAGTAGGAGACAGATGTTCGCCAAAAGTCAGCAACCCGTCTGGGGTCACGATAAAATTGGGAACATGCTGAAACAAAACGTAGGCCAACAATGTGTAATCAAATACAAAGTAATAGAATCAATTATTATTGTAACATTGATACAAAGGTTAAGCCAATAGATTAACATAACTGACTTCATTACACCCGCCCCCATAGACCTCAATGTCACCTTCTATGTTTAGAATGACAAAAACACATACATGTACATACAGATGAGGTTAATATCAAGTTTCTTACTTTATCGTAAAAATAGAAATTATAATTTGATCGATATGAATTGGCATTGCACACAATAAATCTATGCTGTCGGTTCGCATGAGAATCGTCTCTGTCGAGATGCGAACCAACATCAGACGATTTAGAAGATTATACATATACGTCCGCTTAAGCAAAGCTTTATGCAGCATTCAAACGTGAAATCATTTACTTGAGGAAATGGGAAACCAACGTAGGCGATACCTTTGTAATTGAAATGAGTGAATGCATCGATCGTTGCAAGAAAAGAGGTTAATTGTCCTTCCTACACTCGTCTGCTGTTAACTAAGCGTTTACTACGGCTCTTGTCTTCTGCTTTAACTTGTCTTCTGCTGTAACAATTCCAAAGGAGTGTTTGTGAGTGTGATTATTGATTCAATGTTACATAAAAAACTTTCTCGTGTGTCCTAGTGGGTAATGTTTTGAACTGTAAAATCACACATTCCCTCTTCCTCGTTTGGATTTGACTCAAGGTATTTTCGTCAGAGGTAGTGAGTGGCCCGGGTGTCCATCTGAATGGTCGGTCTGCCTACATGAAAGTTCGCGTTCGCGTGTGTCCTAGTGAAAAAGCTCCTAGTGAAAAAGCATTGAACAAGAATTCAACAAGGTATTCGCCGTTCGTATTCAAATCACGTTATTTTCATCAGAGGTTGCGTCCTGTCTGACAAAAGAATCCCGAAGGTTCTGCCTGACTTGACTGACTTTTATACAGATATTTCCATAAGGGACCGTCCTCCACCAATGAATAGCCGACATCGGAATTCAACTAAATCAATTATCGACGAGATGTAAGAATCAAATTAACAAGCAAAAGCAAAAACAAGTT
Source organism: Cerastoderma edule (assembly GCA_947846245.1). NCBI lineage: Eukaryota > Metazoa > Mollusca > Bivalvia > Cardiida > Cardiidae > Cerastoderma > Cerastoderma edule. The sequence continues at coordinate 12,293,254 of OX401409.1, read as the reverse complement.
TTATCTGACTTCCAACAAATGCCTTAGACGGTTTTTTCTTTGCCACATGATAATGGCTCACGTTTCAAACAGGTACATGTGTTTCCTCAAACTGACAGCTGATTATTGTCTTTCCTGTTTTAAGTTTTAGATGTATCTTAACATATTACGAAGGTAAAGTCAGTGTGTGCGTTATTTTAACATATAAATTGATGAAGAACACCCTTATCATGTGAAGGCGTTCAGACAACCCTGACCTTTCGGTGAAAGCAAAATCGACAGTATGGCTTCATTTGGATCAAATATACGCCAATGAATAATATTGCCTTTTCCGAACATTGACTTTATAATCTTCGGCTAAGTAGGTGTCTTTGAACTCCGAAGCTTTAGAAAAGTATATATAACTGTAAAGGTCAATACGTCGAAATAGCCATATGTAAAGAAGGGTGTTAGACAAAAAGGCACATCATTTTTACTCATTCCCCTTTTCGGGAATGTGTGAATGATCCAAACGACAAAAAAAGCACGGAATTAAAAACAATTTTATGAACTATTTGTTAAAACTGTAGTAACAAAATGATTATTTGCTCCTTATGAAATATTTATCATTTAGTAAAACTGGTATTTCTAAAGTCTTATGAGACGTTATGTTGACACGCGTATAAAAACTTAATACAAGCATAAGACTTTCTTGAGCCAAGAAAATACAGCTGGTCGCCAGTCAGGCTTGGAATGCACGGACCCAAGTTTAAGGGCCAGGCTTGGCCTATACTTTGCCGTGATTATTGAAGTAATATGATTGTGTTAAATCTACCAAGTCTCCTATAGCTTTCAAAATGTTTCCATAGGGAAAACTAAGTCGTTTACTTGAAAAAGGGTTAAGGATAAGGACCTTACAATAGGTGCACTGTTCGCGTTTGAATGATGTTACAACTTTTGAAAACCGTGAAGAATTTAAGTTTTTTGAAGCAATGCATAAAAGATAAACCATTTTAGCGGTCTGATTTACATCCTCGGCTTGTAAGGGCGTCTCTGCAGCCCAGTGGTCTTGCACCTAGGTTGCCTCAGGTTTTGCCTCATTTGACAACGCTGATTTCGTGTGATTCTCCCTTTACAAGACTTTTCAGAGCCCTAAACAAGCACTGGTGATTGACAGGTAGTCTGTAATGTAACTGAAACATCGTTGTCACAAGTAAAAGTTTAAACACTGAATATCGTAAATATGACGAGACAGTGTAAATGTATACATGTACGTAACTGTGATAGAGTGTTTGTTTAATGCATCGTTCGTCTCCTCTTATATCGGTGTACATGCGATTGTCTAACCAGTATAAGTTGCACTTATGTTGTGAGAGATGAGTTGTTTATTGCGATTCGAAACAATACTAAATCGGGGTCAAGCACTAGATATCATATTGAGTGGAAGAGAAGACGTGTGGGAACAAACTTATAGGGATATAAGTCTACAACTTAATGTTGCAATGTTGAACCGGGGTAGTGTTTAACGCATCTTTTCGGGCCTAGACTCGCTGACCAATTTTACAGAGGTTTCCAAATGATTTTCGAACACCTCAGTAACTTTGAAAAGCGAGTATAGGCCCGAGTTATTGCGACAACATTACAGGGGTACTACCTTGAGATGATCAGACTTAAGGTAGTATACCAATGTTCTGTCAATTTGAAATTTATCATTACGTCTGATTACTTCGGTCGCTCTCGGTATACATCGGTCAGGGCCGGAACTATTCGCATTAGACCGAATTGCCCCGGCCCCGACCGATGTGTACCGAGAACGACCAAAGTAATCCGACGAAGGAATAAAGTTCAAAATGGCGGATTATGGGTATCCTACATTAAAATAATTTTAAAGCAAATTCCCCAATATACAATTATTAAAAAGACTGCTTTATCAAACGTAACCACCATTAGAAGAACATTAAATTGTTCATCATGAGCATTTTTTCGATTGTTTCAATGTTGTTGTTGTTGTTTTTTAATTGAGTGACGGCGCGTCCTACTGTATTATTAGAATCTACGGATGCGTAATCTTCCTCGAACACATTCCAGATGTCTTAATGCGTAAACGAGTAAACTATTTATGTTGGATGACCTATGTCCAACGAAAACAACTCTTGACCTCGAGTCCACTACAACTGTTGTTTATTTATTGGAGTATTTCGCGGTTGGCCGTTTTCTGATTTCTGTTTGTTTGTTTATTTTTGCGGGTTAACATTGCGTCAAAGTGTTTTATTCTGATGCACGGCTCATTTATCGATGTTTAAAGAACCCCCTGCCCCCACCCACAAGCTATACTGTCTATAAGGGCTGGCCAAATCGGGTAGAACAAATGCCATTCCTCAACCCTTTCCCAAACAATAACGACATTTGACCACTTTGTTGCTGACGACTTTAAAAAACGTTGAGGGAAAGGAGAAATTTCTCCTTTTCCCACAATGCTTTCTGGCCTATCAGAAGATTATTTTCCAATTTCATCACATTTCAAAATGTCGTCTGCAAACTCTTTTTATTTGGGACAGTCGAAAATTTGTTGTTTGGGAAAGGGTTTAGTCAACCGGGAGGCTGCCTCTAATTTGAATTAAACCTGTATTTTCCAGTGTCGTGAGAGAAGTCATGCAATATCAAGCCACAAGTCCAAAGGGTCACGCGGTTGTCTTTTGTTATCCTATCAGTTTAGAACCAAAACGTAATACCTGCTTTACCGTTAACGAAAGGATGTAGGACTTTCTGGATTTATACCGGCGATTTCACCGTAAATAATGTTTCTGAAAGTGTTTATTTTCTTTTGATATATTACATAAATAAATGTTATGCACATCGTTACATAGGTGTGACCGATAAAATTTGTTTTGAATACAAGCGTTGTGTTAAATTTCAATTAACGTTATGTATTACCCCGCATAACATTACTGGGATAATGCCCTGATCCAATAGCGCGGTTAATCGATTTGTGTACAGTATAGTGCAGTGATAATTTTTGGCCCCAAAAATCTCATTAAATTTCCCCAAAACTCATTACTTTCATTCATTTTAATCATTTTTCTATAGAAAAACCCATTGAGTTTTAAGTTTTGGTCGAAAAAAAACCATTCATTAAATTTAGAAAAATATCACTGATAGTGCAATGTCAGCAGAAAAAGTCGCGTTAGAAATGTCAACATAATTCATCGGTTCGCCATAAATATTGAAAAACAAACCTGTTTACTTTCAAGTCTTTAAGGGGACTATCTCACACCTTCCTTGTCGTGTTGTCGTCCATTCTAATGCATTGAATATGGGAGCATAGCGAAAACGAGAAAGTTTATTTGAATTGTTTAATTTGAAAGAAACATTTGAAATGTTTACTACTTTGTGCCACTGACCCACGTTACATGATGTTGAACTACCTTAAAATATCGTTACATTATTAAAGCAATAATAGTCAACATCTACCTAAGTACATTTCTATATTTCCCTTTAGTCAATGTCAATTGTACATGGCGAATTGATATATTTTGACAGAAGTAGATATTGCCTTATGAAACTGCATATCTACTTGCTAAAATGAGTATGATACGTTTTGTCCTTTTATTGAATAAGATGGTCCTAAGGGATATTATATCGTCATCAGTCGTAACTACTCGGGAATTTCCGTGACCTTTTCATTGGTTAAACCCGATGAGTTCACATATCTTGTGGTAACAATGAACGATAACTCTGGAGAGCGATTGTCGACATAGCTGTTCTGATAACTGTTGTGCATATGTCATAGGCTTGTTCAGGTTACCATTAGTGCCTTGTCGGCAGTTGGTGTTTGATTCGGGGTCGCCCGTTTTAATTCAGGACACGAACTAATCTTGGTTATCTCTAATTGGATTCAAATCCGCCCTGAAACTCAATTAACCAATCAGAGAAGAGATGTACCGCGTTGTTGTTCTATCACAAAGTTCGTATCTCTTTCATTAAGATGACGGAGTTACGACCTTTCTAATTGGTCAGCGACGACTTGGTCGAATGCAAATTTATCTTACAGTCGATGGTGATTAGACAAAACAAGGAGTGATTTCTATAGCAAGTTGTCCTTAGTATTTACAAACCCTTTATCGTTTTCATTCGTAAGACTTGTTTTGGCATGAGTGAAGCCTCCGTGGCTTCGTGGTTGGAGTACTAAGCCTCAAATAAACTTCTTTGCTAAACCGTGCTTTTTGCTCAAAGATAGGTACCGATTGATTGTTATTTCCATAAGTTTTTTTTTTTCAAGCAACTTGCGCGAGGCCGGTGTTTCATCCCGTCTTGACCCAATCTCCGCGCAGGAGTACTTCCCTTTGTTACACTACAGTACAGTACCACTGCCTCCATAGATATCACGTGATAACAGAAACAGTCATGTGACCCAAACAATATAGCGCAGACGCCAAAGAAATGAGTGCTTTATGATTGAATTCAACATGCCATGCTTTGAAAAAAGATGACGATTTAAAGCCATGCTTTACATTTACAATTTCGTCAGTATTGTCAGTCATAACTATGTAATTTGTTTTCAAAATGTGCATCATAGAATCTACCTCGAGACGAACCTTTTTATAACGAAAATACACTGTTGATGTCCGTTACTTCGAGAGCATGACCCTATGTACTTTATTGGTTCATTATATCGAATAAACCTTTCCTGTGTTGGCTGTTACGACACCTAGTTGCAAACCAACAAGAAAAAAAAAGGTTACGAACTGGTTTGATTACGAATTTAGCTACATCTGTCAGTTTTTTACATATAAATATTTATTTTGCCATTACTTTTTTGTAATGATTAGGCCAAATAAGACCAACTTCTAAAATTGAAAAAATGCTGTATTTAGATTCAGATTCAAAATTTATAATGAAAAAAATATAATCCTACCAGATCTGGAAGGATTTTTTCTGTGATAGCAGAGAGCTCCCAACCAAAAGGGAGATCACTGCAAAGGAAAATGATCTTGACCAGCTCTGATGGGTGGTTAAGATATTCATCTTCACTGCTTGGCCATACGCCAAATTGTTGATAACCGATTGAAGATTAATACAATCTTAATTGCCTGGAGGAGGTGGTCAACTTGGGTAGAACCATGTGCATCCTCTAAGTCAGCCGGAAGACTATTACAGTATGACGCAAGAAAACTCTTAGCTATCGCTACTGTGTCTAGAACCAATGGATAGAGAGAGCGTGTAACTTCTACAATGTAACCACTAGGCCGGAGATCTAATGATCATGTTTTGTGTCTCTAACAAGGCCAAGTATATCATCGTATTGGAGAAATTCCGATTCAGTATATTAAGATTTGGTGCCAACTTGCCACATCTCGCAGTTTGGCCGGGGTCAAAAGAAAACGTTTTGTATTTGATATACTTTTCCCTTCACAAATTGGTTTGTATGAAATCGTTACAATAATTTGACATAATGAGAATTTGCTCATAATTGGTATACTTTGTCGTTTGGATTGTTGCTTTTTAGTGTCGTTTGTTGCAAATAAACGATTAGACGTGACTTACTTGGAAACAAATCCGGCGAAACATTTACTCGAAATATATTTTTACGAAGTAGGTTCCTCTATATTTAGAGGCATATCCCTTCATGTTGCAACTCGACCGCGATATGTATGTCGAGATTGATATCAGATAACATGTCGGTGAGTTGATTAAAAGTGCAATGTCGGTCAGCGTATCCGATAAACGCTTTCTTCGTATAAAGATATTCATTTATTTGTATATATAGAGTTTAACGCCTTGTCAACAATATTTAAGTTATGTTGCAACTGTCATCGTTCACCAGTGATAAGTTCGGGCTCTGGAGGGTCTTTCCCAACGGACACTCCCACGAAACCATTAGTATGGATGGTATTCGAACCTGGGAACCTCCGAGTGCTTAGACCGCCACCTTATCCACTGGACCACATAGGGCCGCGGGGGGGGGGGGGTCCTTTTTCTGGCCTTGCTTTTTATAAGGGGCATTTAGAATCAGCGTGATAAAGTGATAAAATGAGAAATAGCGGTTCGCCCTGGGGGATCATTCATTCTCTCAATTGCGTTTTGTTTCTTGAGAAGAATTAATATCGTAATTAAATGAGAAATTGCTCATCATTTGAACACTTCCGCGGGCAATGTAATACATGTATCTAGTAATGCGTGCGATTCACATATCAACTCGAAAGTTGTCCGCTACAAAGTATGGATGTAAACAATAGCATTGTTGACAAAACTCTAGATTTTAGACATGGGACCTCATTTTGAGCTGTTTGTTAAGAGGTTCATTGATGTCATTGACATTCGACCTAATGGCTTATCATAATTCGACTGTCATCATTTAGGGTATACCCCGAATCTGTTGGCCCAAAACATAGCCTTAACGTACTATATACATAACATAATGTACATATCTATTGGTTTATCAATAGTGTAAGTCGGTCACTTGACCTGTTTTCTGTCACACATGGCATTCGTAAAACGTAGACGCTTGAAAACACCATGTTTGTTGTCTAATGTACATTGAACAACGCTTTCAACAGTACTTGGTTAAGGTGGGTTCCCGATTTGAAACACAGCTTTACTTCTAGTTTCTTGGAAGTGTCCTTTGGCAAGACACACCAGAGCCCTAGCCTAGTACTGGTGAATCCAGGAAAGTCGTTACATAGATGAAAAATTAAATTGTTGACACTGTGTTAGACACCTTATATAAACAGATACTATTACTCAAAACGTCGTGGAGAAATGGAAACAATCGGAGTGAATTATGTATGTAAAGAGAGGTATTTCGCCGTTTGACTAGCAGAATGCCGAGACGAGAAATCAACATTGGGACCCTTCTCTTCCGCCTCAAGCGACGATCATCAACCTTGCAATTGCGTTTTCGCATCGTAACCAAACTACGATTACCGCAATGTAGATAAACAATGATGAACGAAATTAATTTGTCTTGTTTCGAACAGGTGTTTCACTTGTAAATACTTTATTTTGCTGTGGGAGTGTTTACCCCACTCATCGCCATGCACTTTCTGACATTCTGCCCCCATTGTGAACCATCACGTGATTAAACATCAATTAATGACCGACAACTTTTCTCAAGTATATATAGGTAAATCTTTCACCTGTTGTAATGGGTATGACTTACTTCATGTATAGCGCTGCATTAAGGTAGAATACCCATAATCCGCCATTTTGAAGACCTCATTCATTCGTCGGACTGCTTCGGTCATACTCAGTATACATCGGTCTGGACCCAAACTATTCGCTTAACACCGAATGGTTCCGGCTCAGACCGATGTATACCTAGATTGACCGAAGAAACTCGACGAAAGAAAATGATTCAAAATGGCGTGTTATGGGTACTCTACCTTAAAGAACACTCGATATTTTTAAGTTAAATGAGAGCAGCAACAGTCCATAAAGCAGACTCATTTCGATGTATTATTTGAATTTATGTCTCCAAATGAATAGCTTTACTTGTATATACATTGATCTTTTTCGACATAACTAGAATTTACTCTTAATCGACATACTTTGATTTGTCGGTTTTCTGTGTGGCCTGTTGCTCAATAAACGATTACGCGTGAGGTATAATTAACTCGAAAATTCGGTTAGCCCTTTACTAAACAATAACCACATTTCACCAGTTTGTTGCAGACGACTCTGGAAAACCTTGTGGGAAAAGGAGAAATTGCTCTTACAGAGCAATTTCTCTTTTTCCCACAATGTTTTTCTGCCCTATCAGAAGATTATTTTTCAATTTCATCAAAATTTGAAATGGCGTCTGTTAACTTTTTCAATTTGGGACAGTCGAAAATTTTACGTTTGGTTATGGGTTAAGATATGTCTGTACACATACATCTATCTGCTGTTGAACGATACGAGTAGATTAGTCTTCTTCATTAAATATGCACGTACACCAAATTTTAGTTTCTACAGTGCTGATCATACAGTAATCGACAAAACACCCTTCGTTGTAGGTACTCTTTATGGTCGATTTTTGTGATGATTCCTGTATATTTAATGTCGAATGTGATTTTTCTTTGACATTTGTCCATAAACTATAGGTAGATATTGTCCTTGTTGAAACTTTCATGAAATAAACGGGGACTTGTTTTACTAGGTACTGTATCCATTTACTTCGGGGATAAATTCTATTTGGTAAAATGTTTATAAACAGGAAGTTTATGATTTGCCTGGAAGCATGTTTTAGACTAGGATGTGAAAGTCTATTGGATCCATATATTGTGTATGACTCCACCAGTCTATCGATAAAAAATTGGACCAAAGCATTTTACTCCTTTATTTATGCTTACCAAAATAAGTTCTGGGGAGGACTAAATACTTCGTGGGAATTAGGCCAGCAGAGTCCAGAATTACTCCTCCGTTGTTTACATTCTTTAAGAAAACGATTCCATTGGTCAATATATTCATTACTCCAGGGGTATGGTGCGATGAAGTCACTAGATACTCATAACGACATTTATCGCCCGTTTTGTGCGGACTGTACCAGCGCAAAACTATCTTTTTTGTCCAGATAACAATACCTGGTTACGCATTCTTTTTAAACTGACTGTATTGGCGCATTTATGTCATTCCTCAAGGTAACAAAATCGTTTTTAACAGATAAAACATCGCACGACGTTCCGTGCTCTTCGATATATCCTCGAACCGATTAAACATTGCGTCCTCAAACCGGCTAAAACCGACCGTACCGGTGCATTAGTGTGACATGCGAATGACGATGTTTGATACTGCTATCTATATCAGTGTCAAATCGCCCTATCACCTTTATCGTAAAATATTTGACCCTTTTTCAAATTTTAAAGACACGTGAGGTTACTATTAGTTCCTTAGAGTGACATCATCCACTTAAGGTAGATTACTAACAACCTGCCATTTTGAAACTCTTTCTTTCGTCGGATTACTTCGGTCGTTCTTGTTATACTTTGGTCATGACCGGATCTATCTAGTGTAAAGCTAAACGGTCGGTTAAGTAATTTTGTATTACTGTATGACAAACAATAAGAAATAGCTATTAGAAGCATAGTGAATTTAGAAAGCGTCTAAGAATGTACAGTCTATATGCGGAAGATCTCAGACCAATTTTCACGCTTTTCGAATAAAATACATATTAATTCACTGTTCATAGGCTCTAAGAACAGAATTACGAGCTAACTTTCTTCCAATGGCTGTTCATCATTGCGTATCATACGACATTACATCGAGTGTACCGTTTTACTAAACAACTTAAGGAAAACATTTGCGTAAGTCATAATTGATACACATGGATTGTATCTTAAATAAAAGTACATGTACGATATTGCAAATTGACACGTCATTGGAAGCGTCTCGGAGAGACGCTTCCAATGATGTGGGACTTTGCAATATTGCTTTTCCCAATATTGATATAAGAGGAACTATTGTTTTAGACATACGCAAATCTTAAGCGTAAACTGCTTAGTAAAACGGTACCCTAGTGTACAGCTTTTAGGAAATTAAGCGTTAACTTCCAAATTGTGTCGTATCTGTGAACAAGCAGCTTTAACGAATGGATACGAATCGGTTGGTTTACCCTTGTGCAGCCTTAATCATTACATAACACATATAGTATACAGACGGTTTGGCGGGCGTCAGTTACGTAGTGTGGACACATTCCGAGATTAAAATGTCGTCGACAACATCATCCATGTGGTGGGCAAAAAGAGACCTTGTAATATAGACCATATTCAACGGTTCCGGATGAGTGTGTTCGTTTCGGATCGCACTGGCTAATCTTGATCCTTCGATTTACGCATGGTTTAGTTTTATGTTTCTATGGTTTGTGGATAGGGTTCACTGGTGATTTCCTTTTTCGTAGTGGGTTTTGAGGGTTTGGGTAAGCCATTGGATAGGGTTTTCCTTTCGTGGTAGGTTTTTGGTGTTCTGGTAGTCTATTTGAAATGATTTGAGTGTATTGGGCTTCTTTTTCGAATGACAATCGTGATGATATAACCCCAGCCAGAGTGTCTGTTGATCCGAACAGAAATCGAGCGGCTCGTTTGACATGACCTTCCGTTGAAAGATCGGTGAATCATTGTTGTATTGGTTGGTATATTGGCAAGTTGGCCGATTGATTGAGAGATGGAGGTACATAACAGAAAAAATAGAGAGACAGACGGACAGAGAGAATCGGACAAAGCGATTGATGAAGAGAAAGAGAAATAGTCAGACAAAGGGAGAGCTGGAGGTATGGGTGGAGGAAATTCAATACCCTTAATGACCCAAACAGAGAGGAATAAAACATATGACTAACTATGTTTTCATTTGCACTATTGCACTATATTTTAAGATCGAGCGAAATTGTAATCAATGTTAAATGCACCAGAACGAGGTGTACAACATAACATCAAATACATTATTCGTTATTCTGTTTACTTCTGTACTATTGCTTAGATCACATATCCATAAAGGTTATGGCTATGCACATCATACAACGTTGAGTCATTATGCTGCAGCCTCCGTCATTATCATGTGATCTATTGTTTTGAGAGACGTTTGTATGGTTGTTAGATGGGACAACGTTAGAGATGTAGGTTATATATAGAAGAAACGGGGCCCTAGCTTTGATAACCCTTAGAATGCTGGGTAATTGTCTAAAAATAGATTTTTGTATCGTTTGCTTTCCAAAACCTTAAATATCTGCTTGATTTTGTTGAGGAAAGATACCGAGAGTAGCAAACTGGTTATATCACAGGGCAACTGCTAATTTACTTGGCGGCTGGCCTGGATCTAACCTGTTTGCATAAGCACGAAGTCGGTTGCTGCTCTGTAAGGGTTGAACATAAGATTTGGATGGAAATTGACAGGGGTAAATGCACATGTTACTAAAGTTAAGATGATCCAGACGTAGGTATTTTGTGTATAGTCATTACTGCTTGGGACATACGATTTAAGGTAGAATACTGAACATGACCGAAGTATTCAGACGAAATAAAGGTTTTCCAACTTGCGGATTATTGGTATTATTCCTTAAGTTCACTTTTACTATAAAATTTAGAGCGGTAAATCGGACAGCTTTGGTCGAGAGTAGCAGATAAACAATACAATTTTCTGTATCAACAGGGGATTACCGCATTTGAGTTACTTTCGTTTCAGTTTTGGCAGCTTCTTAGTTTCAATGTATGAAAGCAATTTCCGTGTTTCGTTTTGGGTTTCGAGAGGACGAAAATATGCCAAAACCAACGTAATAAAAGTATCCACAGTACCCCCTGATAAAGGATAGATTAGCGCCGGAAACATTGTCAGGAAAGGATCGTCGTTTTTTCTTCTTCATACAACTTGTTCAACATCCTCTGCAAAAGGTGCACACATGCATTATGAAGGAAAAAGCTAATCTTTGCTCCCCATGTTGAACTTGTCGATTCTTGTCTCTCAGGTCAAGAGGGTCTCAATTGACTCATAGGGACGTCCGACTAATAGTATCAATTATCGCCGACCCCATCCCCCTTTGGTTACATTTTACGCCAGTTTCAATATTATTAACGTCACATCGCGCTGGTCAGCATGCCATAGCCATATTCTCCCAGTATTTCTTCATCGGTGCTGTATGGTTTTCTTTACTAGTTGCTGACTGCTTTCCCACATGAACATTAATTATCGATAGAGAGAGACGGATGAATCTTTACCAGTACTGCGCACTTCTTTTTCCGAGACACTGATTGTTTTCTAACATAAACATTTTTAATCGGTAGAGAGAGACGGGTTAATGTAGAATACCCATAATCCGCCATTTTGAAGCGTATTATCTTATCGGATTACTTCGGTCGTTCTCGGTATACATCGGTGGGGGCCAGAACTTTTCGATGTGGTGCGAATAGTTTTGTTTCAAGCGTAATATTTTATAATCTGTTCATTGAAATGATCATCATTAATTTAACTATAAGGCTTAACGCACTAATGGACTTTATTATCATAGTCATTGTGCAGAGGGCTGTGAAACATTTTAAGTACAGAAAGGGGATAAGACTACAGTCAAACTTGTGTTAAGAGGCCAGCCTATGGGACAGAGTAAATTGGCTGTTTAAGACAGGTTGGCTGCTTAACACAAATTGATGTACACTATAAATCTAACAATGGGACTTTCTGTAGTGGCTGTTTAAGGCAGGTTGGCTGCTTAAAAGGGTGGCTGCTTAACACAAGTTAGACTGTAATTCAGATTTATAGATCGACGTGTTAAAAGGGATGTTGGAAACGACGTTGAAGCATAATAAAACATAGGCATGCTCTGTATACTTCGGAAATAAGCAAATATTTAGTTTGTTCCAAGGCAATAAAGCAATAAAAACCAGAGACCTGTGAATAATGTATGTTGGTAGTCTCCCCGACGAAAGAAACATAACGATGTCTAGAATAAGTATGTTTGTCATTAAACATTCCCTTTCGTCTATCCCTATGTTACCGGTGGTTTGTAAACGAAAGCTATTTTTCCTTAACGACTTTTGGAAAATAGTTGCGTTAATCAAAAGTGATATGCATGAATGGTATCATAAACAAACGTTAAAAATTGTTAAGTGACACGTCTTTGGAAGCGTCTCTCCTAGACGCTTCCAATAACGTGTTTCTTAACAATATTTCTTTTCTCAATATTGAAATAAAAGGACAGTTGTTTTGAACTAACGCGAATTCTTAGTATAAGATGCTAAGAAAAAACGCTACCCTGGTACATTGAGTTTGAAAATCCAAGGGACATGCCTACATGTAAGTACACGCGCCGCCTTGACGTAAACGGAATATTCTTGAAAACTGCATTAATCCATTACCAAACGCCACATTTTCGACTGTCCCAAATTGAAATAGTTTGTAGACGACATTAAAAATGTGATGAAATTGGAAAATAATCTTCTGATAGGACAGATAGCATTGTGGGAGAAGGAGAAATTGCTCGTCACGAGCAATTTATCCTTTTCCCACAATGTTTTCCAAAGTCGTCTGCAACAAAGTGGTTAAACATGGTTATTGTTTGGTAATGGGTTTAAATCACTTTATGTTTTAAATTTGAGTTAGCGGTTCATATATGTATATTTTGCATCGTCACATCTTTATCTGTCCCGTTTTCCAAGGTCTAGATAAGTGCAGTGTCGAGGACACGTTTTAAAGCAGTACATGTTCATGTAGAACCCATTTCCGCAATGTTGGATTTTGTCAGCGGTCCATTTTGAAAGAAAAGGCAGACGACAAGTGGAAATCATATGGATTTGATATCAAACATTTAGAGGGAAATATTGTGGCAAATGGGGAAATTTCTCATTATGACTTATTTCCAGCATATATTACAAATTAAAGCGACACATTGAGAAATTGTTTATATTGAGAAATGTCTTCGTTTGTCGCAAATACTTTCACAAATGCTTTCTTCTGCAGCAATGCAAAGTTGGGCCTATATGGGTTAAGCTGTTCATTTACAAACAGTCCATGTGTTAGTGTTATCTCTGTCTTTTTTACGCTTCCAATGTTTCGAATGATAAGCGGCTAACAAAATCGAAACTTAAGGAAAATTAGACATCATATTGATGAAAATTATGTCATATTGAATTAAATGATAAGGCTTTAAGCTACCGTGAAAAAGTTTAAATGAATTCATGAAGATTGCGTTTTCCTTTTTGCAACGTTGCTTTTCAAACATTGTCTTGTGTTTATGGTCTAGTGCGTAGGAGTGTACAAGATTACAAGTTTATTCAATTTAACACCAGAAGGTCAAAGACCCATGTGGCAATAAATACAAGCAGCATCAGTACATGGTAGTAAAATAGTGAAAAGGATAATTTATGTTCTTAAAATAAATAGCGTTTGTAGCATAATAAGAGGAATTGTCTACATTGTAAACGAAAATGCTGCTTTTGGGGAACCCCTTCGTAGATCTATACATATAGTTTCTGTTTCGTAACTTAAACAAAAGTACCTTGTTACCTCGTTTAAGTAACAGGCGTATGACCTTGTTCCGTATGGTCGTATACACATCGAACATCGTTTACACTCGACCCTGATAAGTGCTGAAGTACTTAACCCTTTCCCAAACGACAAATTTTCAACTGTCCCAAATTGAAAGAGTTTGCAGACGACATTTCGAAATGTGATGAAATTGAAAAACATTCTTCAGATAGAGCAGAAAACCTTAGCGAGCAATTTCTCCTTTTCCCACAATATTTTCTAAAGTCGTCTGCAACAAAGTGGTCAAATGGCGTTATCGTTCGGGAAAGGGTTAATCCACCATTGTAAATACGAGATGATGAAGTGTTTGTTTTATGCACTGCACCGGTTGATATGTCATAAAACATCCCCATTGAACTGTCGATTTATAACAACATCAACATCGTCTTATAAAACAAGGAAAAATATTGATACCTGTTTTCTTTTCATCGTGATGCACCGCCAATAAGTGTGTTTTTCAATTTGAGAAAAACTGACCGTAGTTTTTTGACAAAAGTTTGTATTGCAAACGTTTTCACCTAAACTAACACCCGCTTTAAATGCCCACATTATTTCGGACATCCGCTCACCAACGATATTTGCAAAGGGTTCCAGAAAGTACTTTGAACACCGCTACAAACGTATTTAGCAGTTATGCGCCCATAGCAGTTATGCGCCCAAATTCATGCGGAACGAATATACAGGAACGACCTTCAGTGCAAATGTAATCGATTTTGTAAAAAGAATCATCGTTTCGATTTGCATATGCCGACTAAGCAGGTTCGTCCGGACTTAGAATGCAGTTTATGATCAGTTTTTAGGATGAACTGTTTATAAATGTCCTCCTATCGTTTGTTTCACTTTTGTTTTAGTTTCACTTTTGTCTTGGATGTCTCAAATGTTCCAACAGTCGAATGTATCGGTCAACAGCAAAGGAACAACGTTTTATTCATGTTTATGCAATCCTAGAAAACGTTTGTTATTATTTCTAAATCGCAATATAACAGTCAGCCGACTTTCGTTTTTGTATTGCAGACGACACTCATAAAATGTTTCTCCATAGAATAGCGTATAATGTGCCTGATTTAAGATGTTTAAGAAAAACATATCGTAAAATAAGGAGAACGTACTCATTACGAGGCCGACATACAAGGAATAACAAGATATATAAGTTACCTTCGTTTTTTTTTTTTTTTTTTTTTTTTACTTTTTTTTTACTCTGTTGCATTTTTGCCAAAACTCGTGACCCATAAATCACGATTTGGAAAGATGAATAAGCTTTTGGTAAACAATTCAAAGAGGAGGACGATTTATTTTGAACGATTGCCTCATACTTTGTGTACGTTTGAATCGTAACACAATGGCTCCTATAAATCAACGCGTTTTAGCCTCGTTTAGGCTCGTATAGCTGGTTGAAATTGAAAGGAATGAACAAACGACAAAAAAAGCACAAAAAGTTAAATCCACAAAAAACAAATTGAACTAAGAAACAACACACCTTGTTTGTGACGTGAATAAAGGGTGAATTGTCTGAAAAGAAGCATTTTACTATTTTGTCTCTGTGTTTTCGAAATATTTATATGCAGTAGATGCGTCTAAATTTTAAGCCAGGACAGTCACCAAAACACCATGAAAAAATGCTTTTTCTTTTCTTATATTTGGTTGAAAACGAAGCGGCATGATTGCACCACACCCGTTTGTCACAGTGATTTCCAAAGCCTTCTGCAGCAAATGCTCTAAAGTGAGATATATTGGATTTAAATGTAAAACTTGTAAGAAACGATCTAACGAAATTGCAAGGAGAATCATGTATGGCTGAACTGTCCGCCGCGATAAAACTGAAACACTGTTGAAACCGATGTATAACCTCGATCAAAGTCAAACGGTTTGGCGGATAGAATGAGAAAGCGTTTATATAAATATGTGTCTAGTTTGTCAACTCATATCCACAGCAATTCGTGGAAATGACGCTCATTTATCTCTATTACATAAATATTAGTAAGAACGTGAAAGCGGGAAAAACCCAACGTGTAGACTGCTTGACTTACATACCGTTTAGTCGTTACGAAAAGGTTGAACCACATTTATTTTACCATTAGATTGCTTGGTAATTTTATAAAAAATAAACTTTTTTTGTAGTTTGCTTACCAAAACGATAGGTTTCTTCTTAATTTAGATGAGGGGAGATACTCAGAGTAGCAAACAGGTTAGATTCAGGCCAGCCGCCAATTTAGTTAACCTGTTTGCATAAGCATGAAACCATTTCCAGCATATTAAGGGTTGAATAAAGAGGATCTAATGTTATAAAAAGAAATATCATAAAGCGAGATTTCCTCTTGGGCACATTCTTTAGAATGTTATTTCTTGTTTACATGTATGCGGTCAAAAGCTAACTTAAAGTATAATGTGCTTGAATCATTTTCGGTGCTAAATATAGAAATAACGGTACGTGATTTCATTTCTTTAATGATATTTGATGAGGACCATTTATCATGGTAAAGTTTCCACAAATACTACGTAGGACATTTGAACTGAATTTAAAGGTGCTTGTTCACAGATTTGAGGAAACTTGGACACAAATGTCTTATTTCTTTGAAACTGCATAGGAGCTGTATTGTTGTATGAGATATACTTAAGAACAGCCATTAAAAAAATTGGAATTGAAAATTTCGTATCTAAAGATTTGGAGCCGATGAAAATGAATATATACATATTCATATCCAAAAGGGTTACAACGGTTTTGAAATCCATCGCATACCGTTGGTACTTACTTTAATATATTGACGCATTCCGAATCATTTTTGCTTAAGGGCCGGTCAGACAGGCTTCCGCGAGTTGATCACGAGTGTATCGCGAGGAAAAACTGTCAAACGCGAAGTAAACGCGGTCACAAGTGAATGACACGCGAATGAAACGCGGATGACTCGCGAATAACAAGTGCGCACACGCGCGAAACATTTTACACGCGCTCGGAACCCGATTTTATTTTTGAGCTGCTCAAAAATTAGGCGCAATGGCCACCGCGTGTCGCACACGTGGTGTAAACGCGGTACAAACCCGGACCAAACGCGATAACACGCGGTACACTCGCGGATCACAAGTGGACGACAAGTGGTCACTCGCGGGCATACGCAAAATTTCTTCGTGTGATTGCGTGTGTAGCACTTGTCATCCACTTGTGTTCCGCGTGTCTACAGCATTCCTAGCACCTGTGATAGCGTGTGCTCCGCGTGTATAAGGCTTTCTCAGGGATTGTGTCACGAGTCATCCGCGGGCCATTCGCGTGTTTTCGCGTTGAATCGCGATTGAACCACGACTGATTCGCGTGTCGTCCACGACCCAATCTCGTTTGTACCACTAGTTATTTCTGCTATAAAAAGATCGCGTGTTGGCCATTTTCATCAGTTGTGATCAAGACGTTGAAGAGGCAACATGGATCCGGCACATCGTAATGCTTTGGTTATGCTGTTCCAGCAACATCAGAACCAGCTTCTTCAGGTTCAGCAAGCCCTAGACAGGTTCCTCCTGCTCCTGCTCTCGCACCACAACTTGGGGTGTGGGGTCATGTGACGCAGGTGAGGCAGGGTTCTCCAGTGGCACATGCTGTGGCTCGGCCTGAGTGTCGACGGGCATGGTGGCAGTGCTCTTAGAAGGACCACTCGTGCTGACTGAAGTGTTTGCAACTGTTGTACAGACTGAAAAGAGAAAAAAAAGGTATTTTTAATAAATAGTAAGGAATGTTGAAAAACATACATATCAAATGAACACTTCAGCACAAATAGAATTGAAATAAATAAATTTATTTGAATACTTTCTGACTGCCACGTAAAATAATATTTAAATGAAATAAATTTTGAACACGTCACGTTATAACGAGTATTTCCAAATAAAAAAAATAAAAAACATGTTACATAAATTGTACTTACCATCAGGAAGAAGCTCGTCCTCTTCTCCATTGCCATTGGCACCAGGGACACCAGCAGCGGCAGCAGCAGCATGTACCAGAGCCGTCACCTTTATGCCCACCTTCTTGGACTGCCTGTTCTTGCTGCCCTGGCGGGGCTCGGGGGTGCTGCTCTCTACCTCCTCGGTAGCAGTTTCAGGCTCCGAGACCTTCGCCCTCGGCCTGGGCCTTGCTTGCCCCTTCTTTTTCTTGGGCGTAGAGCTGCCCTTCTTTGTTTTCGGTGCCATCTTTACTCTACCGAATATGGATCAGTACTGATCGAGAACACCGGACGCGGCGGCTTTTATACACGCGGGCGGCAAGCGGAGCACAAGTGATCGGCACGTGATTCACACGCGGAGCACAAGTGATACACACGCGCTGCGTGTGATCACTTGTGACCCCATTTTCTGATCACAAGCGCTCACACACGGAGGACTCGTGGTAGACACGCGATGGACACACGGAGCACACGCGCGCGTGTGGTCCACTTGTCATTCGCGTGTCCAGCACGTTTGAGACAAATTGGCTGATTTTCACCGCGTGTAGAAAAAAATTGCAAAATTAATAGCAAAATTACACGTGATCAACTCGCGGAAGCCTGTCTGACCGGGCCTTTAGTCAGTGGCCTTTTTCTTCTTCATTTAATGTTAAAATGCAATACAAAGAAATGTATTATTTAAAAGACATTTTGTTTTGACTTGCAAATTGTCTCATCTGTGAACAAGCACCTTTAAATACGATTACATAAGCCGTATTTTGATAGAAAAAGTGGTACCCCAATGAGTTATTTAATTTGTTTTTCAGGAAGTGTTCTAGTTCTGTTTATAATAGCATTGAACATAATCATTTTATACGTAATCAATTTGTTGTGCGCCGTTTTGTCTGTCATTTCATGATAAGCTTATGATTACATCACTCATGTGATAGAATGAGGTGGATTTGGGAAACCAAGTGGACGTTTAAATTTCTTAGAATTTATAGAAATCGGTCAAAGGACCTTTCTTGAAATTTCGGGATATACTGTCCGTAAATAACGTTTGTTTTTTGTCGTTCATTTATTTCCATTTACCTGCAAACGGTCTGCACTTGTTAAAGCGATAAACGAAAGAATAAATACGTTATGAATATAACCAAGTATGTATACGTTTATTGATTTTTTTGGTAATTAACTAAAAAAAACCTGTTAAATCTAATTGAATACAAGAAATGACTTAAAATCACAATTTCTTAAGGATACTGTGTTGATACTTTTGTAATGTAATGGAGAAAGTGCTTACAAGAAGAAATTCATCATTATACCACATTGGTTTATAAAGCCCTGTGTTTCAGATGCAGACAAGTTGGCTATTACACATAGTAAGAGATACATCATTTTGCTATGCTAACTTTTAACTTGGATTGTATCATTGGAAGGTTATCTGAGATTAGGAATGCTTGTTTATCTAACCTTACGTGAACTGTCACATTGGTATTTGCGGATGATAATTTCGAGTAGTTTTTGACACTGCTTTTAAGCAACACAAATACGAATTCATCATTTGTATTTATTTGTTTATGTCAAACTCTAATTCTCTTTATGGTAATCTATCTTACTTATCTAAATTATTCGTATATATATTTTTTTCCGTGACAAAGGGGGAATAATTTCTACAGGGTTGAATAAGTGTCAAACAAGAACAGTTATGTGGGCTGGAAAACAAAGGCACCTCTTTGCCCCTGTGGTGACAGTACTGAATTTGAAGTCATAAGGCTCATCTCTTTGAGGGTTTGAATCCCTACAGCGTTAAGTAGGCATATATTTGAATTCTCATGAGATGTAATCTGCCGGCTGATTGGTCGAGTGTCGATTGTCCTACAGGTCTAGACCAATTGGGTTCGACAGGTGCGCTTTGTACTAACCTGTGTTCTCTTAAAGTGTTGTGGGTAAATATATCTATGAATGTAGAGACATTGTTGCCTTTTCGTTGCATATGTTTCTACTGTGATGCGGTGCGTAGGTACACAAAAGCCATATCGCGCTGTGATGCGGTGCGTAGGTACACAAAAGCCATATGACGTAAACCGCTGGACAGGATGCTAGACCAGCCCCTATAAGATAGATAGCTTATACAGTTTCGTATATCAGCATAAGACGGACAGATAAGAATGTAATGGTATTCGTTTTCAATTTATTTTGTTTTTGTTACACACAACATACAAACGTTATTCATTGTCGACATACTGGGAAGCATAGCGACCAAATTTAACTTTAACCCTTTACCAAACGCCAAATTTCAGACTGTCCCAAATTGAAAGAGTTTGCAGACGATAATTCATAATGTGATGAAATTGAAAAATAATCTTCTGAACGGGCAGAAAGCATTGTCGGAATAGGAAACATTGGTTCAATTTCTCATTTTCCCATAATGTTTTCCAGAGTCATTTGCAAAAAAAGTGGTTAAATGTCGTTATTGTTTGGTAATGCGTTAAGACAATGAGTTGACAAAGCCAGATAAGCTTTGGGTCTGTCTTTACCAAGTATGAGCTGTTAATCGGAATATAACTGAAATTTTGATGACACGGTGATAAAACACCTCAGAAAAACAAACCGAATGAATCAGATTAAGGCCAGCAGATTAAGCGTTGCTGCTGCACCGAACAAGTGAATTATTCTGGCTAATCTTAGACATAAAATGAAAGCCGAATGAAATGTTAGCGCATATTTTTGTCTACTATTGCTTCGCTCCCCGTTTGCACCAAGTTGAAAAAAATCGGACATTACCTACACATCGGAGCGAGAACTGATAATGGTTCCAGGCAACAGTGATTTAATTAGTTAGTTTGTTAATCATCAAGCTTCGTCGTCACAATTGAAGCAAAAAAAAAGTTTGAACTTAAACTTACCACTGCTTTTGCTTGGAAATGCTCACAGATTCCCATATGAGGGAATAGCTTTTACCCTTTTACACTGTAGTGCTGGAAACGACTTAATGCTTATGTAAACAGGTTAGATCACAGGCCAATTAAATTGGCGGCTGGCCTGTGATCTAACCTGTTTGCTACTCTCGCTATGATTTCTCATCAAAATCAAGCAGGTATTTAAAGTTTTGGAAAGCAGACGACACAACAATCTTTTTTAAGAAAATTACCCAGGATTCTAAGGGTTAAAACAGAGCGGGTTCGCTGGCCGTTGTAATCAGAATGATAACACGGCGTAATTTGGGACGGCGGGTTAGGGAAACGTTTGTTTTGTAACCAGTTTTTGTTTCGATAGCTGTAACTTGCGTGTACATATCTAGAATAAGGCCTGGTTGCCCCGCTAAAAAGATATCCAAGGAAGTACCGGGAATGGCATCTTAAGAGGTTACAATTTTATTTTACGATAAACGAGGCCCATGGCCTATTACAGCCCTGTCGGAACGGATGAGGAAAGGAAGCGCACGGAGACAGCGCCCAATTTAATTTTGCAAGTATAAAATGAAACGGGCTTCACAATTGAAAAAGTGTCGACGCAATGTTAAAACATGTAACAATATTCCAAGCAAACAGACGAAACAACTTGAAAAAGGTGGGAAGGCTTTGTTCGTCTTTCCAGTAATTTACTTGGGTTCCCTTTTTTAGCGTTACAGTACATGTTCCCTGGATAACCTGCTAGCAAGAGGGTAGGAAATGTCCTGCCAAAGGACACTTCACAGTGAAATAATTAATCACCATCGAAGGAGACCCGGGTTTTGGGTCTCTACTCCCCATTACACTTAAGAGTTTGTTGAAACGGCGTTAAACCATAACTAACAGCAATCAACCGAGCCCTTAGATAATAAACCATCTACAACTGCATGTTACTCGTAGTGTACTGTATGTTTAACCCTTATAGTGCTGGAACCGACTTCATACTTATCCAAACAGGTTTGATCGAGGCCATCCGCCAAGTAAATTAGCGACTGTCCTATGATCTAACCTGTGTGCTACTCAGGGTATCATTCCTCAACAAAATGATGCAGACATTTAAGATTTTGGAAAGCAGAAGACACAAAAATCTATTTTCATTAAATTTCCCAGCATTCTAAGGGTTATTCTCGTGTAGACATAAAGCAGTTATCAGTCCTAGATAACGGACAGTTACATGTACTTGCACGAGACCTCGTTTTAAATTGATATCCCCTTTATTAGGTTTTGTTACTGTTTCAAATTGAGAGAAAGAGCAGACGAAAATGAAAATGATATCAGAAAACAATTCTTTTTTTTTCTCTTTATTTTGGTGATAATGGATTTTAACCATTGTGTTAACAACAAGAATTATTGATTAAGGAGCAACTGCTCATTTTTATCACAATAGTATCATAAGTCAGCTGCGGTGAATGCATCAAAATCGGATATAATGAAGTAAGGGTTGTATTCAGTACCTTCATTAGCGATTTCGTAATCTTATAAACACAAACAAACAAACACAAAACAGAATTCGTTAAGTTAAAAATAAAGACATAGAGTCGAAATAAATGAAAACTTTTTTAACTAAAGCAAAAAAGCTCGTTCTATGTGACGCAATTATGTTGTTGGTTAATTGAGTACGTTGCTTTAAATACGTTCAAGATCAGAAAACAAACATGCAATAGAAGCGTTGAATAATGTGACATTGTCCTTTACAGCTGTTTAATTCGGTCTCTATTGCAGACGACTTTGGCTATACAATGTAATTCAATTATAAGTCAATGTACATGTTTATAGCATGAGAAGTTTCGTGATATAGTGTGGGCTTCAGGTTTTGGGTTTTTATACAACAGGCATCACTAGCGTGACTCCACCCCGCCCCATGTTATAACCCCTTACTCCAAAAGAATCTCGTTTTACTTCACCTGCTGCAGACGACTTTAGACACCAGTCTGAACAACTAAACAAAGGATAAATTGCCCGTAATGAGCATTGAATCCTTTTGTTACAATGGTATCTTCCTTATTGCGGACTTCAGTGTTGGGTTCGTTTAAAACAGGCACAATGTGCGTGACCCCCTCCACCCCCTTTGTACTGTTGTATTAAGCCCTTACTCCAAAATATCTTTTTTACTTCAACTAATGCAGAATCGTATCGACACCACTGTAACAAATGGGTTTTGAGCAATTTATCCTTTTGTTACAATGGTTTCTGCCCTAGTATATTTAGTTTTTTTTCTTTCTTACTATTTTTGCCGTCTGATGCTTTCTTTCAATTTGGCTCTATCACACGCAATATCCTTTAAAAGGGAATGGGTTAACCCTTTACCAAACGCCAACTTTTTGGTCGCCAGACAAAATTTCGAAATGTGATGAAATTGAAAAACTATTTTCTAATAGGGCAGAAAACATTGTGAGAAAAGGAGAAATTGCTCGTTAAGAGCAATTTCCCCCTTTTTCCCACAATGTTTTCCAGAGTCGTATGCAACACACTGGTCAAATATCGTTATTGTTTGGCAATGGGTTAAACAAATACCAAACACGATTACAAATTATACAAAGTGTGATGTTTGTGACCGAACCAACTAAACCAATGAAATGTCGAATATTTTTATATGATTTCATCGCCTCAGTAAGTATTCGTTTATATGATTATACAACGTTCGTTAGTGATTCATCCCGCCCCTCCCCTCATTCGTTAGACCCTATCAATGATCTACTTAAAACGAAAAGAAATGTTGCTGACACAACAAAAAGACACTTATGCAAATGGTACAACCTATGAACATTTACATTAAGATCAATGTAATCGAAAAACAAATGATGATTTATTTCCCTTGTTATAAGAAAATGTTTATACTTAACACCCGACTTGGCTTTTACTCGTCAGTCTGTTTCGATGACTTCCGCTGTTGCTTTCAATTTGGACCGTTTTCAATATCTAGAACATGTTCTTTCGGAATAATTAACAATAGCTAGTACCTAATGAGAAAAGAAACAATTCAATGGTCGTGAACCTTTTGACTTGTAATCCAATGCAAAGCAGTTAAGGAACTGACATAATGAGCAATGAAATATTCGCTGTTTCAGTTTTTGAAAAAGGAATGCTATATTCACCAGTTTATGTGTCACTATCATAACTGTTTTGTTCTTTTATCTATGCACCACGACAATCAAATCGTGTGAAATGAGTAACATTTATTGCAAAGGGTTTAGCCATATTGACTTATTTCGCAGCTGGTCATAACTTATATTTACTGGTTTTATCCTTATCTTCATATCGACTCGATTTGTAACACCTTCTACAGACGACTCATAAAACCAATGTGACAAAAGAAGAAATTGCTCGGGACGAGCAATTTCTCCTTTTGTCACAATGGTTTGCACTAAATATCCACTTAATCGGATTGAGAAAATCGTAAATTTAAACATTTTTACTTGTCGTCTGCTGTTGCTTGTAATTTGGACTTGTCACTAAAAACCTCCCCTCATGGAGGAATGGGTTAATCAAAATATCAATCATTTGACACCATCCCCTAGTTTCGTATTGATAAACAAAGGTTGCATAGATAATGTGGATCTTAACGTGTATCACAGCCTCCCCCTATCTTTCATTCATTCATACACGCATCACTGTTGCATATGGACTAGATATATAGGAGGTGGTTGAATCGGTAAGTTTATTATGGACCTATTTCAAGTTATTTTATTTCATTACTGTTTTGAAGGAAGCTTGAAACTTGTTAAAGTTACGCTCGATGTCTGCTTCCTGGATACTAAATCGATACTCGCTCCTATTTGTTGACTAGTCCCTGGAATTCTCACCTCCCCTAAAAGGGATCAAACCCGGGACCTTCGGTACAAGCGGCCGAGTGCCACGTTTAATTCATCTCTTATTTTGGTCAGATACGATGATATGGGAAAGCAGTCAGTAGCTTGGAGGCAATATTTTTGTACTTTTTTCAGGAGCGAGTTGAAATACCAAGGACTGTCTTTCGCAGTAAATTGGGAAATTGCATCGATGAAATTGCCAAATTTTGAAACCGAAATACTTTTGCAGCTTCGATTTTTTTTTTCGGAAAAAATGCATGATTTAAAGAAATATCCAATAGGGTAGGGTCCTTTAATAGGCTCCTGTTGTATAACGCGAAGAGCCCTTATACCAGCGAAACACTCTACTAAGCCTAGAAAACAGGTTTCGAATATTTGAATGAAATGAAAGCGATAGGATTTGTACGTCTCTCAGGGTTGAATATCGCTGAACAAATACGTTCATGTGGGAAGGCAGTCAGTGGCTTGGAAAGAATATTGTGCAGTAATGGTGAGGAAATGCAAAGGACTTGGATAGGTTCGCTATCTGTTGTGATAATTCTGAAATTCTGTTGAAAACGCGATAAAACAGACCTAACTCGGATGATCCAGATGATCCAGAATGAAATATCTACGTCTGGATAATTTGGACTAGATTCAGAATGTACAACCAACCAATTTGGACAATTGAAGCGATACTTGTATTTTGATGTGAACTAATCTGGTGTTATATCGTTCTCTATGTTTATTTTGCATCGTTCGTTGATTTGGTCGTATCAATTAGACATATGTTAACACGCCATTGAACACATGAATTTCTTTTGCTTGTGTGTGTCTAGTAGTGCTGATCTAATGGGTATCTTTATTGAATGATGTTCAACGTACAAAAAACTACAATATCTAGATTTATCAAGATTTCTTATACACGTACTTAGCTACGATCAGAGCTAATGGTTTGCATCGACTGTAAAACGCAACCATGTAACTGCAATTTTGAATATGGGCTTTACGCCTCTTTCAACAATGGTTCAGATATATCCCGGCTCTTAGCACTTTCATTAATAATCTAAACGCCTAGCTGGGTTGCGAACTCAGGACCCATGTAATCTAAGTCAAATACTCTACTGACTGACCAAGACAACAGGCAGATAAGATCAACTGATCCAGAGGCGTAGCCAAGTGAATGCTTCCATTTTTGATTCCCATTGCCTCTAGCTAGACCTACTGTGTTTATTTGTAATTATTCGAACCACCATAGTGATGTGATTTTTAAGATTACCAACAGCATATGTTATAACTGTCGTACTGTGGAATGCGTCCGACAATGTGTCAGATACTGCTTTAATCCGGATCTACCGCCTAAGCGAGGCTTGATGTTGATGCATGCAATCCGTGAATAATTTAATATGTAATGTCTGCAAAAGTGATTCATGTGTGTTTTTTCTACGAAGATAATATAATTAGCCCTTTACGTCTTGTAGCATCTTATTGGCACATTTCTACATTCACGTAGGTAAGGAATTCAGAAACCACTCATACAAATGAAGAAATTACTCGTTTCGAGCAATTTCTCCTTTTATAAGGGTGGTTTGAGCAGAGTTTTATAAAGGGATTTCGTTATTTCATTTCTCAAAATTGTCATCTGGTTTTGCTTTCAATACGTAACTATCGCGTCTTCAATATAAGAGAGGTTATGCAAAAGAGGGTTTGTTTTTCTCTTTGATTTATATTAATGACGCTGTTCAACTGGTTCAGTCCAGTATGGCAGTTCGTGATTGAATGCATTCGATTCAGAAGCAGATGACAATGTAACCCGAACTTCCGATGTTTTGCTTTTTGGGACTGGTCCTAATTGATAGCATCAGCAGACGACGACTAAAAAAATTATAGGGAAGCTTGTGATGTGATATTGTTTTCTTTTTAGAACAGTGCATCGTTACCAAAGAACACTTTACTCGATTAAATCCTCACGTTCTCATGATATTTTCTCGTGCTTGAGCCCAAGATTGAAACATCAATACGAACAGTGTCCTATTTCGCCAACATGTTTAATTTACATGTATATCGTTCGCTACAAATGCGCTTAGAAGCTACAGGGGTCGCTAACGAACACTTTGATTTACTTGTCCACAAATGCCAAATACTATAATTGCACTTGTCCGTAAAAAGAATATATAAAAAATTCCAGTAAAATACACTTGTCCGTTCTGGCTTTTGGACAAGCTGGGCAATACGGACAATTAACAATGTATGCCTGAGATGGGTTACGTAATACCAAAACTTTAAAGAAGAAGCTGACTTCAGTGTTTTAAGACAAAGCATATCTAAAACAAACAATGTATGTGAGCGCGACATTGGATTTCGTGAATAGTATAATATGTATTCTATTACGGTTCCGGTTATTGAAAAACCTGTGGAACATGCTAACTCAACTTGCAAAAACAACCAGTCTGTTAGTAAAATGGATAATATTTCTTTATATAGGCCTTTGTTTATATTTACATGGTTAATCTGTCCTGCTTCAAAATATGAAGTTGTTTGCTAATATGTTCTATCAACCAATAAAATGTCTGCATGTCCGTCCTATTTGGGCTTCTTAAATGGGGTTTGTAAACTTTATATTTTTGGAGTTTTTTGTGTGTTTTGGAATGCATGTGGCACTTCGTGTATTTAGAGACAAAAATATGCAGATCTATATTTACATGGACTTTTTTGTTTTACTGTATTTTCACTCATGTAAAAAAAGCATTTCAGTTATAGGCTATTACGATGCCTGACTTTCCATGGAAGTAGACTGATTCCAAGCTTAGCTGCCAATAAGGGGTGTTAAACATGGATTGCGTATCCACATGTAAAGAATCTTGCAAAAGAAAACACGTGGAAGTCGATAGATAAACATACTATTGTTTCCCTACCCCTTTCTTCGATGCCCCATTTGAAGTGACGCTGTCATTTGTAATCTCAAGCCTTTTGCTATCTCAAGATTTGACAATCAGTAAACGTTTCTCATTGCAGGTTACACAGGTTCACGGGTAGATATATATATTCAGTATCCGGCTTTGGTGCGATAGGAATCCAGTATCTCGACCTCCGAACGTTACCCAGCCGGCGTTATCCAAGGCCAACCAGGGAGGTTGTGCGGGCCGGCTTCGGCATATGTAAAACACCATGAAAGAAGTAAAGCTGTATCGTATACGCCCCATCTCCACCTCCTTTACTACTCGACAGTGGGCGCCCGCCATGTAGATTCGAAATCGCTTTATTTGTATTACAAAAGTGTTTTAACTGTTGTTAGCAACAATATTATTGGTTTTAATTTGCATGCTATTCAAGATTAACCTTAATTGACAATGCAGCGAGTGTTATAAAAGTTCCATCAAAATAAATTACGATATCAAATAACAACAACAACCTCATTACAAACAAATCGGGACACGCTAAACTCCAACCACCAAAGGAGCAGATCGGTAAAGAAATGACGACCGTTGAGAAAAACCAGAACGGTCACGTTGAAGATGCGGATCATGGGGACGTCGAGTCAAATGCCTCTGACGACTCCTTCGACAGTGTGGAGAACTACATCCCGACCCCTCCGGACGGTGGGTGGGGCTGGGTCATTGTCGCCTCTTCCCTCGTATGTAACGTGATCGTGGACGGGATCGGCTACTCGTTCGGCATCTTTCTGCCCGAGTTTGTTCGATACTTCGGTGAGTCCCGGTCCAAGGTGTCGCTGATTGGCTCTCTGCTCTGCGGGACGTACCTCTGTGCAGGTAAGAATTGTTAAACAACATCCTGCGAAATTAGAGTTCAGGGCATAAATATCTTTTTTATATCAAAGCAAGAGAAAACATCGTTTTGAACTTGTGTGTGCCTTGAAATTGGCTCTTCACGAGCATATTCACTTTTTGTCAGAGGGTTTATGTTGTTTCAACCTCGAAATGTCACTCTGGAAATATATGTGCTTACGCTTAACCAACATAACCATCGCATGTCACCATCTATACACCCATCTATATAAGGGCAGGAGTTAGGCGGAAACTGTTTTAACCAGACCTTGTTCTTTGTCTAGTGCACTCGCCTTACAATGACCTCATTTGACCAAGGAAAGCACCCCTTTAAACCAGCAAGCGTTCCAAAATGACATCTAGAGGATTTGTGTCTCTGGGTTCAATGGTTCAATGCCATATCAACACCGTCATCTCAGAATGTAACGTCCCAAGCAAAGATACGTTTTAAAGGTACAGCCACATCCTATCAGTGAACGCTCTGCATTTAACTGATCAGTTGTGGTGTCAATAACAATTTCTGCACCACAAAAAGATATTTAAAAAGAACTATTGACCATTAAAATTGATTGACAAATATATAAATAAATCGATATGACCAATAAGTCTGAAAGTTATATATAACATAAAAAAAAATCAAAGCCCAAAAAACAATTGACCGAATAAATAAACATAAATTCATAAATACATCGATTTATTTCAGGTCAGTTAGTTAGCAATATGACTCACATGTCTGAAGACTATTTCTTATATTGAAAAGACCAACAAAAGAAATAATGGACCCAATCAATAAAGGTTTTTTCACTTTCCAGTGCGCATGCGCAAAGGTGGGACAAATGGTCCGCCATTCGGAACACCTCGGCCATTTCTTAAAATAACCTCGGATGTAATGGGGAGCCATTTTTGAAAGTAGGTCAGCAACGAAGGGCCAATCGTATCAACTCGGCAATCCCCGTCACAAGCCGGGGATTGCCGGAAAGAGCTGATTGACAAAATATGAAACAAAGATGTGTACATATGATCATCTTTAATGAAAAGGGTAAAAATACCATTCAATTGTGATATATAACCAATTTGCGTGTATCTAAATACATATTTAGTGCCTGTGTGCATTTTGCGTTATCCGCCGGAAATAAGGCGAATTACCCCAGGATTTCTGGTGTATTCATGTACTGCCTACGAGGTATATCTACCGACTTGTTACGGGGATTGCCGAGTAGATACGATTGATGGTCCGCAATATAAACATACAAAATTGAGGGGACACTTTTACTTCCGGTCCTAAACTTCGTTAAAATCTTCGTGATACCTCAATAAATCAATAAATACATCGATCTATTTCGTGTCCGATAGTTAGTGGTTTGACCAATAAGTCTTGGAGACTATTTCTTTCATCGAAAATTAAAACAAAAGAAACAATTGACTTAATCAATTAAATCTATTTATTTTGGGCCCGATAGTTAGCGGTATGACCAATAAGTCTGAAGACTATAACTTACCCGAATCAACAAATCAATGTATCAATACATCGATTTATTTCAGGTCCGATTGTCAGCGGTATGACCAATAAGTTCGGATGTCGACCGGTCGCCATGACAGGAGGGCTAATCGCCACCATCGCCTTCGTACTGGCCACGTTTTCCCCAAATATCAACATTCTTATATTAACATACGGCGTACTCGGTGGTAAGTAGATACCGTAAGGGTCTGTCATTTGTTTAATTTTATAGTATTTCAACGATTTTACCATATTTTCAGTTGATTACGATGTAGTTATCATCGCTAGATTTTACCGAGTTATACTTGCTTTATTCTTTACTCATTTCTGCCATATTGGACTATGTGACTGATCCAAATTGAAAGCTATACGTTTCGTTTGATTTAAGGTTGGTGAACATACTGTTACTTTGAGAAACCAGATAGAAGTAACCTTGACAAAATAAATTATTTCTAGTATCTAGCAATTCCTGGAAACTGGTTTCCAAAACATCTTATCCAAGAGCTATTACATTGAACCCATCGCATGGAATAACAACACGTTTAACCACGTCTCAGTCCTTCAACCAAAAATACACACAACACATCATGAATAATAATTATCAGCATTATACCAGTATTTTATCTCTATATGGATCCCAAATCACCAGCTGTTAATCTATCAGAATAAAAGCCCAACAGTATCAACACGTTTATCAGATAACCTAGTCCAATGCCCCCAAAAGCAGCTGGAGGTTCAAAACAATAGTAGGTATAAGGGTCATTGAGTTGTTTGAATATTCGTGTATGCCAGTGGCCCAGGGAAAGAGAGTCGGTATCTAAACATGGTACACGAGGACAGTGTTAATATTCAATTTTATGGCGGCTTCCAATTACAACAACATGGAGTTGTGTTTAATTCATTCTATGTCGGCTTCCAATTACAAATACACTAAGTCCGCAGTTGTTATTTAGAAATGATCAAAGACAAACTGGAAATGGAAAAGTTCATTTATTAAATGAGTAGATTATGCCAAAGGAATGATTCCTTCATAAAGAGCGAATCTTCCCTTTTCTGCAAATGTTCCAATAACTCTCTGTTGGTCGTTGACCGGAATGTATTACAATGAAGTAATCGCTTTTTATCAGGATGTAGATACATCACATGTTAAATGAGGGGGTTAACTCGGTACGGTATGCGCAACAAAAGTTTTCTTCAGCTAGATTGAAGACTTGCAGTGCATGTCTGTGATGGAATATGTATATCATATTTCCTTTCACCCTATTGTTTTGCTAGCCAAGTCCTTTGTTCTTTACAAATCAAAGGTCTTGTCCCACTGTGTGTACTGAGATAAATTGATTATTTGTCCGCCTCTCAATAGAAAACAGGATCCCTTTGTTCTAACATATGTGCACTAGGTAGCCTCTGCATATGCGAGTACACTGAGAAGGCTGAGATGTTTCCGCCTTTCTCATCAATCGGAAAACATGACTTTATACAACAGATTTTTTTTTTCAAGTCGTGAATTTATTGTCAACATAAACACACATGTTCCATGGACAAAAGGAAGACAATATAACCATTTCGTCTAATCAATTTAATGCAATACCATTTTATTCAGCTCTTTGTGATCAGTTATTTCTTGTTAGAGAAAAGGCGGTTGTTTGAAATGATTTTGTTCAGTTCTTGCGAGAAAATGCCAATAATTGATAGAATGATTCAACTGAAACACTTCCTAAACTCCAAATAAGACCAAGTATAAGATGCCTTTATATTTCTATTCTATTTTCAGGATTTGGGTTTGGCATGATTTACCTCCCTTCAATCGTGAGCGTCGGTTACTACTTCGAGCGAAAACGAGCGGTGGCGACAGGGATCGCTGTTTGTGGTTCCGGTGTGGGAACATTTATCTTTGCACCATTTTCAAAGTTCCTCCTTGACCAGTACGATTGGAAGAACGCTCTCTTCATAATAGCCGGAATCGTGTTCAATGCGTGTGTATTTGGCGCCCTCATGCGTCCGTTGGAGCCTAGGCGGAGGAAGAAGAAGAACAAAAAGGAACCGGACGTAGCGAGGGAAAAGAACATAATTGACCGGATGAAGGAAGGTGCTAAGAACACACGCCGTAAGAAATACACTTCGGAATCGTCCGGAATCGGCACAACAGACACAACGGAAATACTCGAGAAAGTCCGACTAGCGAAGCTTCAGCGAGAGCAGTGTCTGCAAGAGACCGAGTCGGAGATCTGTTCATTACCTAGTCAATATTTCGAAAAAGATAAACCCGTACACAGACAGGACAGTATGTCGAGTCAGAATCACACACGTTTCCAGAAATTGTCGTTTTCAGATAGGGGAGATAACTTAAGCGCGAAAACCGCGAGTCCAATCTCATCACCAAAGGTCATGGTCGACAATGGCGAAACTGGTTCCCCTATACACTACCCGGAATTAATCGATAACCAATCGGAACCAGGCTCGACGGCGCCATCGTCGCCGATTCGGGCAACCAGCCCCGACGTCAGAGACGAATCTCCCTCCAAGAAGAGAATATCAACGACGAGCGATGGCAGCCACGGGAAGCTGCACTCGCTGGATTTACCAAACGGAGTACACGCTCACGAAGTCCAGCCGTTGATAAAGGTTGGGAACGGGGGTGTTCAGGATACCAAAAAGAACGCCGCAAAAGAGCTGATGGCGCGCTCTGGTGCCGCCGGTGCAGGGGGAAGCCGCCATCTTCTTGGCGCGTCGATGCGCAGCATCTCCAGCAAAGACTATTCTAGACCCATGTATAAGAAAGACATTTTCTACAGCGGAAGCGTGCTAAATATCACCGAATACAAATCACAGCCCGATATGACGAGCTACATCACGAGTATCACAAGTATCCCGGGAGACCTCGGTCCACCGGAGTCGAAGCTTCACAAGATTTGCACCTGTCTTCCGAAGCCCGTCGTGGACGTTCTCTCGGAGATGCTGGATGTCTCTCTACTGACCAACGCCGGGTTCATGTGCATCTGCCTCGGCAACATCTTCGCTATGATCGGTTTCTACGTGCCTTACGTTTACATTGTTGACCGCGCACTCATCGCTGGGATCGATAAAACACAGGCTTCGTTCTTGTTATCTGTGATAGGTGAGTAAGAATATCATGTATTTTGTATATGTCCAGATAAGCCTACTATCTGGGTCCGTTAATGCATTGTTATTAGTATCCAGGAAGCAGTCTTCGAGAGTGAAGCTTCCTACAAAATCGTGAAACAAATAATATAAGATTTTTTTAATAGCTACTTACATCACAATTCCTATTTTGAAAGTTTTCCTTAAAAGCGTTCCAACGAGCACCAACAATAAAGGACTCATTAAAAAGAATAACTAAGTTAGATGTGAATACTTTTATAATCTAGACCTCTGAATGTTTCTCCTTATTTCTCCTGTTTTGTTTAAATATTAAAGACCGCTATTTGTGTCTATGTTAGCCCCTCGAAGCAGTATAATAAAACGGGTGTAATTAAAAAAAAAATTGCTCTTAATAATATGTTGGCATCCTTGGCTAATGCCATCCTTTTGACAATCGACACAGTCTTTATATATTAAATATTTAACATTGCAGTTGCTGCAAAAGCGTTTATAGTTGCCAATTATATAACAGTTTACCATTTTCAAATAACTAATGTTGTTTTTTATCGTTACAGGTATAACTAATACGATTGGCAGGATTTTGTCAGGCGCGGTTGCGGATTTCAAAAACGTGAATAGCTTGATGTTGAATAATGTCTGCATGCTGATAGCCGGCGTTTCCATCATGTTAGCACCGTTTGCAGAGTCTTACGCGCTCCTGGTTGTATTTTCATGCGTGTTTGGACTCACGACGGGTACGTATTCGGTGATTGGTTTTATATGTCACAGTAATTCAGTTATTCGTCGATGAGTACCTTTTGATTGTTCTTTTGCCTCTAAATAAGAATAGTATTTGGATTGGCACATGTGTGCATCCATTGACATGCTAAAATGTTTTTATCGTGTGTCACTAAGAATTCAGTTATTTGTCGATAGCCGCCTCCTTTATATCATAAAAGCTTAACTGTCAATAAGTAAAAGGCATTTTCAAAGGAATGTATGAATTCAATGATAAGATACTTTGATAGTGATTATTTCTCTCATATCGATAGTTGTTTAATGTTTGAGTCCATAGTCGCCTCTAAATTTTTCCAAATCTTCATTACCAATTGTATTTTGCCTCTCAACATGCGTGCACCCAATAACAAGTTTGATTAGATTTATTGTTATCGTGTTAACGGTAATTAAGTTATATGAGACTCTTAATTGGCCGCAAAGACTTTCTGTCAATATATATCTGGACTCACATAAGGTGCGCATCCAGTGAAAATATTGTTTGGTAGGATTTGTTTTATTATGTCAATGGTTATTCAGTTATATTACAATGTTTGACTCTCAATTAATTCCAAGCTGAACCGCCAACAAGGGTATGCGATAGACTTGAGACACGCGCTCGTTCAATCAATAGCTCTGGCATTGCCACAGTTATGATCTTACCAACCATCTCGTATAGACTAGACTGGTTTCAACACACATCCAGCATAACACTGAGATAGTGACATAAAGGAAACAATTTAATCTGTCGTAGTTGTTTGCAACAAATATTACAAAATAAATGGTATTTGTCCTGCTTTATTCGAACACCCAGATGGTGTTCTTTATTTGGAGCAGTGATACTTTTAATGCGGGATGATCAACATTTTGACATGTTTTGCCTAGGATATTATGATATAAATGTGTTATTTAAAAACCCAACGTTAATTGGTACATGGCGGTAGAAAGAATTGTTGCTTCTGGTTTAGATTTTATAATATACGAACAGTATATACGTTGTATTACAGTACTTTGCAAATTAAAGTCTACGAAAGGCCTCAAATTCACCACTGTCATAAGTACCTATCATTAGAATCTAAACCCGCCAATCAAATGTCGACCTGCCTACATGTCATGTCAATAGGGTATTGAACTATTGTTGTTTCTTAAAGAAAACCCAGGATGTGTTTTGTCCTCTATCCATATGTTGACATATTAACTGTTTATGTAATGTTTTTCAGCTGCATATATTTCTCTTACATCGATTATTATTTGTGATCTACTCGGCCTCGAGAAATTAACCAATGCATTTGGTTTACTGACGTTAGCCAGGGGAATTTCGTCCACTTTAGGTCCCCCAATCGCAGGTGAGAAAAGGAGACATAGATCAGGAATGGCAGGACCCAGTGTTTGAATGTATACGTGTGCGAATATATATCAACTCCTTGAGTACTTTATCCTTACACTTCAATAACGTCTACCACGTTAATTGCCTTAAACCATCTGGACTGTTCGTCTAAATCAAATTTTGTTTCACTGATATCCTTTAAGTGTTTTTTTTTTCATTTACTATACATGTATTCTTTTAGGATCATGTTTTCAGAAAAGTTCGATTTTTCCTTTCCAATTCATGATTATAACGTTTGCGTTATATAAAAGTTGACCTTGCTAAGAAATAATACTTTAAGGATTAATGTTTAGTCTATGTTTAGGGCTAAGCCAAGGATATGTACTCGCATAGGTATTTTACCTTTATTAGTTATCTATAAAGTCCACATTCGGCGTTGGTTGCATGGTGTCTAACCACACTGGTGATCCCAAGTTGTCATATTAATTTTATGTATTTGATGATAAGATCACATTCGCTTTTATGTATCTTTCTGATCGAGATATGATTACAAGAAAAAAGGGAAACAACGATTCTGAACAATTCCATTTTAAAAAATAAGACAAGAAAAACGTATTTTGGACCCAATCAAGATTGCAACTAAACTGGAATTGTTTTAAGTATAGAATATCGAGACAAGTTTTTCAGCACTGATATATGTATATCTCGATATTCAGAGCATCGGTGTGGTTAGATCCGTGCGGTTTTGATGAGAGAGTCTGTCATTGAAATGGCTTACTTTTACATCAAGCACGTTATTATTATCAGTTTTTCCTTTGAATATGGTAATGAGATTGATACCTCTTAGATTAAACCCATCTACGTTGTTAAAAAAAGTGTTTTACAGAAATAACAACGATTTCGTGCAGCCAGATTGGATGTGCTGGGATTTTCCCATGTTGTTATAACACCTACTAATATTAACAGCACGAAACATAAAGAAAACGCACCTTTTTATTTGGGGACAACAAAAAGGGATCATCAATACCATATAAAACACCCATCTTTCAAACGGCAACGGTCATTTAAATCATAGAGAGATCAAGCATTGGCCAATATCAAAACCGCTTTGTTGTTTCATTGCAGCTGCAGTTAGTATCCAGACCATCTTAGCTAGAAAGCTAGACACCATTACTATCTCAAACTGGCAGCAAGCTATGGCATTGTTCTCGTAGATTTATTTCTACTTTGTATCTTTCAGCTGCTTTCATATCACTCACATCTATCGTACTTTGTGATCTATTGGGTCTCGGAAAATTGACAAATGCTTTTGGTTTGTTATCCATGGGTCGTGGAATTGCTGGGATAGTAGGCCCACCTATCGCAGGTAAACATATAGCTGGCCTTTCGAGGTGAACTATTTATGGCCAAAATCAAGAGTAATGTAACCCTAACCCGAAGCGCTTTAGGACCCGATTTATTGATGTCTGTGATGTGTTTTGTAATCTAGTAAACGAAGGTGGTGGGAATTGGTAGTTATCGTTTTCATGTGTTCATCTTCAGCATCACCATCTGTATTCATGTGCAATATCTTCGTCATGTTTTCACCAAATGTCCATGGTACTATATTACCCATATTTAGATATTAATCTGCTTTATATATAAACGGACTTGTGTAATAAACGAAACAAATAAACATATAAGCTACGTAGCAGAGCTTCAGAAGAGATAAGTATTTTTCGTAATCTTCTGATTGGGCCATACGTTTGGAATGTCTCAATAAGAAAAACGAAATGACACCAGATAAGTTCGACTTAGACATGTACTACAGCTGTTTTATAGACAACGATTACTTTCTTTTGCTGATGCTCTGTGAATATTAGCACATCTGTTGACACATATAATGATTCAACATTGAGTCACCATCAGAATGGTTCAACGCTGAGTCAACATTGTTTTGTATATAAAGGCTTTCTTTGGACTCACCATTGCTAGACTAAGGGGCCGAAATGTATTGCTAAAGGACGGCCCACAGAAACTAGAATCGCTGGTAAGGTTCGAATCCGGGAACCCCGATCTTAGTCCGTCACCTCTAACACGGGGTCACGCAGGTCCAATAACTCTTTATAAGTTCTTTAACCGTGTCAGATTTTTAGACTGAACGCTTTTGCATTTATTCCAATTTCTTTCTGAATAGTTTGGCCATCAAACAAGTTTAAAAATCTTTTAAATGTTGTTTGTTGATGAAGGTCGAATGAATGAACAATTGCAAAGTTGAACTTTTGTTATTGGTTTCCATCTATATCCCTAAGTTTTTATGCGAACGAAATGTTTCTTTCATCAGTATCTTTTTTTTTACTTTAATGCTAGTCATTTTACAACTTCAAATGATTTAGAACTCACAAAATAAACCAGATTTAATTGCGTTCCAGGTATTATTTTTATTTATATGAATGATATGTAATAATTAAACCTAACTAAATTCAAAGCAGGTGATGCAGCAGGTGTTAGGTTGTATCTTTATGTAAGGTTCATTCGTCTAAGAATAACATTTCTTTGAGCATAACATATATGTATGCCATTAAAATATCTGTATTTCGTAAGCATGATATATTCTGAGCTTTTTAACATAACCCAACTTCTTAAATATTATATCAGATATTTGTTCTTGTAAAATAAAACTTTTAAACGAATCTCTGAACAGTTAAGAGTTGATCTTAATCATAGTCTAAACGAAAATGTTCTTATGATAGTACCATTTGAAGAACGATGTTCAAAGCTGTTTTCAACTGTTATATGCTTTATCACTGCGATAACGCACTAATTCCTTCTTGCTGGACTGGTAGTATGGCTTAATCTAATATATGAAACGATTAGACTAATGACTAAGACAGGGTGAATTCCCAGCGCGATTTATATTCATGTACATATATATTTTTAATTTCGTGTGTGAAATAAACTATACAGTAAGAAATAAATCTAAAGTAAGAAATACAACATGATACATACGTGGATCGCCAAGGCGATATCTATAACATTAACCTAATTAACGAGATACTATGATGTGAAATAAATATTTCGAAAGCGAATTTTGCAGTTTAGATCCTATCTTTTGGCAAGATGATAATGTTCCTACACAAGTTGATATAAACTGAACATACTGTTATGATTTAAACGAAATAAACGTAGTTTCAGAGAAGAAAAAAAGATCACTTTATTCAAATCATATTGCATTATTAGGGATGGCGAATTCTCGTTTTTATTTACTTGGCTATAAATTCGAAACCATTTCTGCATATGTACGTATAATGGATATATTCAAGATTTTATTCAAAGTTCGCTTGTCCGTTTAGACTTTTGAACAAGCTGGACAAAACGCATAATTGATTTTGCCACCCCAGATATTTGGTTATTCATTTTTCAAAGTATCGTTTCATGCAGATGCCTCTTTCAAGCATCTGCGATACAGATCGACGGCATACCATGACGTTTAGATCCCATTATATGGGCAGTATATCATGCTTTCTAACATGACTTCATATTGACTAAACATAACTGTAATTGATATTTAATAAATGTAGTTAAGTATAAATGATATCTGTATTTAAATTGAATTGCATTATTTATTATTTATTTGATACTCATTTTTATGCTTCCTTCATGCCACTATGATACAATGCGATGACGTTTTGTTCAGGGCTTAATTCACCCCAAAATATATCTTTTTCAAGAAAAAACAAGAAAGAGAAATGGCTGCAGTTATTTTTACAAATATGTTGAAGACAATGGGTAAAACAGAAAACAAAGGCCAACAATCGCCTATGGACTTTACTTCTATATTTTACTGATGGCTATTGATTACTTAAACTTCCATTATTTGCATTTGAATGAGCACCTCAATTAATTTTATCAATTATTAATTCAATTGTTTTGCACTGACAGTAAAACCGGATTATGTCGATTGACTAGAACGGTGCATTACTAAGTGATCCTAACTAGTTTGCCATTATATATTGGAAATAATGCATCCGTCGTTTATCGAGAAAAAATGAAATAACTTACTTTGTCATTTTATCTTACATATTGTGTAGAAGGTTGGTATTATTATATGACGAAGCATTTCAAGTCATCGAAGTCTCGAATTAAGCAGATATTAATGGATTTTTGCTTGAAATATCCTCTTCCATTGTTTTTCGTTATTTTTGTTAAGATAAAAACGTAGTGAACTCATTACTATGTACAATGTCTCTTTTTCAAAAGTCACTTTCAAAAAGAGATGTGTATAGTCATCAAAGAGATTCATTTTTAAAATTGGAATTTGTGCCTTTAAAAAAAATCCACTGTCTATATTATAGATCAATGAGCGTTCATTTAAACTATAAACGATTTTAGCAACAAAGGATACCACGAACAGCGTTTCTTTATTTTTTAACCAGCTTTTCACAGGCTTGTTGTTGGAGATTATTCAAACGGAGAATGCGATTAGATTTAACAAGTACATATATTACCCAGTCACAAATGTAACTAGACTTTAAACAAAATGTTGCAAAAGTTAGAGAGCATCACAGTCTGCAAAGTGATGTCTTTCAGAAACGGATCGACCATTACAAAAGGAGAGAGGAGGAAATGTTCAATATGAACTTCTCTTGCTGCTTTTTACTATGATCGCACATACCCTTGTTAAAGTGGGTGAATATAATTTTCGACTAAACATTTTACTACAATTATTTATGACATCTCTGTTTCTATAAATAGGCGCTGTATTTGCGGAAACCGGGAACTACGACGCTTCCTTCTATCTAGGAGGCGGGCTTTTCCTGGCTGGTACCTTGCTGCATTTCGTATTGTTTTTGCCCTGTATGAAGAAGACAGACGACATCGACATCGTGATAGAAGCTAAGAAGAAGGGCGGGAACCAGGAGATGGTGGTGTTAAAGAACGCAGGAGAAGGCACGGGACCAGCGGAGGTGTGAGAACCCAATTAATAAAAGGTCATGGTCAAAGTGTAAAGCGGACACCAATATGTTTAATCGTTTATAGGAACTATAGTGCGTGTTGAAATAACGGGAACCGAAAATAACGGTCAATTTTTTGTATTTTCCAGTTATAAACTGCGATCAAACGCAAAAGACGATCTCTGGTGCCCGATTGCTAGTCTCCTGTGTCTCTTTCTGTTTCGTGCAAAATTAAGTTTAGGTTCCAGCATCTGCGCATGTGCCAATCTCGATACAAAGTTGTCGTTCATTTTTTCAAACTTCATAGCATACACCTCTGATGTGTATGTGGAATTAAATATGAACGACAACTCTGGATAGTATTTGGCACAACCGCTCGCTGCTTGCGTTGGCCAACGACCATTGAAACGCGCGTGATGAAGACAATTTATTTACACTGTATGAA
This sequence comes from Cerastoderma edule, assembly GCA_947846245.1. Taxonomy (NCBI): domain Eukaryota; kingdom Metazoa; phylum Mollusca; class Bivalvia; order Cardiida; family Cardiidae; genus Cerastoderma; species Cerastoderma edule. Next base: position 12,252,810 of record OX401409.1, on the reverse strand, counting down.
TAATGTGAAAATATTGTTTTTACAAAATTTTATATTGTTATTGTTGACATTTGAGATCTCGTGTGTTTTCTTTTTCTTTTCTTGTGATCTAGTGCATGTGTGGGTGAATAAACCGGACGTTTTGGATGTGCTCAGTGTTCATTGGCGAATTTACGTTACGCATTCCGAGTGATTTTCGGTACGATAACAATGTATCACACGTTCGTTACCATGCAATAGTTAACACTCGTGATAAGAATGTTATACGAGTTGATTGTCTATCTGTAAGCAAATAAGCGCGAAAGATTCACATTTGGGCAGTGTGTAATGCGAAAGTCTTCGGCTCTCTGTATAACATATATCCGTTGATAAACTGTAATCCGTAAACAGAAGGCGAACCAGAATCGCTACAGTTAACAAAAAAGAGGGGCACCTTGTTTAAATGGCAGTCGTAGCGGTTTTACATAAAGTGTGACGATTTATTAAGTTCATATATATGTCCATGCTTGCATCAATGTTGTCTGCACTGATTATTATCAACATCATGACTATGGTAGACATATGGCTTTTTTTACGTTTAATTCCCCATTCTCTGCTGCCTTTCTTTTCCAGCACTTTTGGTGTTATGGAAGAGTAACAACGGAGGTTAAGTTTGTCCTTTAAGCTATGAACTAGAATACATCGGTAAATCAAAGTTCGAAATTGTTCATGAATTATTGAATAATTCGGCTTGAATTATTTGGGACCAGATCGGAATACATAGAGGGGTATGATGTATTGATGCCGCTCTTGAACATTTGCGTTTTTTGTTTCATTTTATTTTGTTTATGTGTGTTACCTTTTTGGCGCCACGATTCCTTGCAATTGTACAGTATTCCACCATTTGTTATTCATGTCATTATTTCAGTTTTTTCTGTTCTATTATTTATATTGTACCCACCATTACTTAGCCATTGTAACGAACTTTTCTTAAAAAACTTTTTCAATAAGGTTGGCAAAAAAAACTTGCATATTCCGCAGTGTTTCTTATGTTATCACAGTGCTTTTAGAGAGTTCATTTGTGTCAAAGATGTGAAATGGCTTAAGCCTAAAGGGGATGCCAGATTTCATATGCTTTAATGTTTATGTGTTATATGTATCACGGCATTCCCACGTCTCCAAACCAGTTCACGGGCATGTGTTGCCCAGTGGTTAAGATGACTGTCTGGCTTCGCGGGAGTGTCCTTTTCGTGAAACTTTAAAGAGAGTCCTAGCCGAGTACTTGTTAATACAGGAGAGCATACCTTTCTTTCGGCGGCCAGCTTACTTTTGGTGTCACATTGCTTACCCCTGTTACCAAGAATGCAGCGGAGGGGGAAGCCATTATTTTTTGCCTTTGTGTGTTGAGGTAGGGACCCGTGACGAATGGTGCTCAATGTGTGTTTGTTTATTCATGTATCGCCACTTTGCAATAAGATCCGTAGAATTCCGGTATGATCTCATTGTTTTGCTTATCTCAACTCACTACCAAACAATAACGACATTTAACCACTTTGTTGCAGACGACTCTGGAAAACATTGTGGGAAAAGGAGATATTGCTCGTGACGAGCGATTTCTCCTTTTCCCACAATGTTTTCTGTCCTATCAGAAGATTATTTTCCAATTTGATCACATTTAGAAATGTCGTATGCAAACTCGTCGAATTTGGGACAGACGAAAATATTGAGTTTGGTAAAGGGTTAAATAACTGCTTCATGAATACTCGCTTCAGTGCACCTGCATCGAACGGCTAATGGAAAACATTGTGGCAAAAGAAAGAATTGGCCATGTCAATAAATTTCTTCTGTGGTCACACTGTTTTCAACCCATGGCCAAAAAGCGAAAGTGTCATTTTAAATATGACATCCGATTTTGTATTTGAAAATCCATGCAATAACTTGTTCCAAAACATCTTTGTGGCAAGTTCGGCTGCATTTTAAGTATAACCTGTCTTGTTATTCGAGCCGTTTATTGCACGTGCGTTAATGTGGATTATCATAGAGGTTGCATTTAAGTCATAGTCATGTCAAAAAGGTTGCTTTGTTATTTTGAGTGATCACCAATTGTATATAAAGTAGTTACACTGGATAAACACATAACTATTGTTTTGACTACATGGCTTAATTTGTAGATGTTACAGAGAAGGTTACTTTCCTCCTTGGCCATTGTTTCTACTTCAATTGCACGCTTCGGATTTCTATTAAGTACATCAATATCATCTCAGTTCAAATGTATATGAACATTAGCTTTGGAGAGAACGAATTGTTATTTCAGTTATGTGTCGAACCTTTTGATAGACGGGTTTTGCATTTTTAAATTTGCTCCAATATCTTGAATATCATTCCGGTTTTTTTTTTCTCTCTTTTTTTTGTCTTGTTCTTTTTCTTTTAAAATTTATTCGATGTCTTATTTTAAGCAGTAAATGTTTGTTTGATCAATAATAGTTGAACATTTAAATCCATCTTGAAACAGTTCCAACATCAAGTCGTTTATTGTGTTTTCATTTAACGCCACTTTCTATCATCTTAAGGACTAAAGTGCGCTTATCCATCATATTTTTCTCCTAGTATCACCCTGTGTCTTACCGACGTTTACAGGGATTGTTTTAGCTTATCACCCTCTTTATGTATCGTCTGCTGGTGCTTTCTGCGGAAACCCCTAAATTACTGCATTCGAAAATATGATAGAAAACTTAGTTTCTCGAAGTTGATCTAATTGTGTACAGTGATTGGTCGTTTTTGTAACCAGATCTCAGTTGAAATAAAAATGGATAACATTTCGATACTAATGATGCTTGCCAGAGTAAACGTTTGTCTTTTTTCCTACTTTAAGACAGTTTTTGCCCGTTATCAAATTGTCTGTGGAGAATCCATGATTGTCGGAGGCATTTGCTTTTGGATTATTATTGTAAATGAAATAGATTAATACCCATAGAAATTTCTGCTTCTGCCACGTCACGGGAAAATGGGCACTCGGACATAGCAAACATTGTATCCCCAGACCAGCCGCCACGTCACTGACGTGGCGGCTGGTCTGGGGTTACACTGTTTGCCATCTTAGAGGACATCAAGTTCTATCTTTAAATAAATACAAATGATATCTGTCGTGACTAGATGCTGGAATAATAGCGCTAAGAAAGAGCTGAGTCAGCGGTTTTTATTTATGTCCGAGTGCCCCTTTTCGTGTGACGCGGTCCATTATGTGTTTATTGATGATACGATTAACACCATCAATGCTCATACTCTAATTTCACCACAATTTCAACCACAATGTCAACTGTTGTCTTTAAGCTTTGTTATAACGAGATGAGAGGAATAACGCGGATGTGTTATTGTGTGTGAATATTAAACAGTGTGTATGCATATGATATCGTCGTCGCATTCTGCAATGTTCAATTTATTAATGAAGATTTGTTAATGTCGATTATTATAGAGATATATTAAATATATTTAGCAAGATTGTCTTCGTTTGAATTTCTTTGGCATGCCCTTGTTATATCGAACAAAAATTAAGATAGTACCATTTTGAATATGGGGAAATACAACATACAATTTGTAAAGATATCCTCTTTGACCAATGCTGGGTGGCACCAAATAGGTCATTGACCAATACTGTCCCGAACTAGATATCTCGTGGTCAGCACTGTCCGCTCTTAACATTTGCTAAGTCAATGTTTTCCAGCAAATGTCAAATCTTTGACCTACATTATCAAGCATAAACCATCCTGTTGACCAACACTATCCTGCATCAAACTGTTAATTGACTAACACTGTCCTGCATTGAACAGCTCGTTGGTCAATACTAGCCTGTGTTAACAGCTCAATGGGCATACTATCCTGCATATTAAGCTCAATGGGCATACTAATCTGTTTTTTACAGCTTGTTGGCCATACTATCCTGCATTATTCAGCTCATTGGGCATACTATCCTGCATTATTAAGCTCAATAGGCATACTATCCTGCATTATTCAGCTCAATGGGCATTCTATCCTGCATTATTCAGCTCAATGGGCATACCATCCTGCATCATTCAGCTCAATGGGCATACTATCCTGCATTATTCAGCTCAATGGGCATACTATCCTGCATTATTAAGCTCAATAGGCATACTATCCTGCATTATTCAGCTCAATGGGCATACTATCCTGCATTATTCAGCTCAATGGGCATACTATCCTGCATTATTCAGCTCAATGGGCATACTATCCTGCATTATTCAGCTCATTGAGCATACTATCCTGCATCATTCAGCTCAATGGGCATACTATCCTGCATTATTCAGCCCATTTGGCATACTATCCTGCATTATTCAGCTCATTGAGCATACTATCCTGCATTCAACATATCAAAGGCCATAATACCGTACATTAAATAGCTAAATGGTCCATACTTTTCTGCATTAAAAGTTGGGTAATGAAAGAACTGGAGTAAACAAAATACAGGCTAATGCTATCCCACATCAAAAATGATGTCGGTAAATATATACTTAACGTATAGAAAGAAGAATAAAGCGATGATAGGGTTTATAAATATGTTATGTATTACATACAAATAAAAATCTCTAGAAAAAAAGAATATAAACATGTTTTATGAATCTGTAAAGCATAAGTATCATCTTACACCTCAATGCGACACGCATTTTAATCTTTTACTGTTGTAATGAAATACCATTGAAAAAATACAAAATACAAATATACTCCATTTGCAATGTTAAATAAAAAAAAAATTGTTGCAACATGAGACTTCTTCAATCAATGTGATAAAAAAAGAGGACCTTTTAGTACCTTTTTTTTCATCTTCCAATAACGCCATTTTTTTTCATTCCATCCCATCTTAAAATAGTCGTATTGTATTGCATTCAATTATAAAACAGCACAAAAATATTCTATAACATCTTCTTTAAAAAAAAGTATTGTATTGCATTCAGTAATGAAAAAGCACAAGTCATTCCATTGCATCTTAAAACAGTCATTTTGTATTGCATTCAATTTTACACGAACAAGTCGCATTTTAGGGAAAATGATTAAATCAACTATAAAACAATATAACAATGATTTATTGTTCTATACGAAAGAATCCCTTGGCGTATTCCATTTTGTCCACACTCTCGGCTTTCTCTTTGGAACGCTATAAACGTCCCTCGGGTCTTGAAGGTCAACCACAAGCTTTCCATTTTGGTTACTTTCCTTTTTAATGTTTTGATGCCTCTCTTTCTCTTTCCTTTTAATGCTCGAGGACTTAATGTTATTATTGTACCGACGGGACGATTGAAATCGCTGAAATCCGTCATTTATATGCCGGTACGAATAGTACCTCAAGATGGCGGCATGTTGTTGTGAATTCGGTGTTTCCGAATCGCGCGCAGTACCCGCGACGTCATTCGGAGAGTCGAGCGTATCTACGTCATTGCATGACGACATATTGTCTGTTGATGATTGGAACGACATGACAGAAGAAGCACGGCTCGTTCGCCGGGAGCTACGAATCTGAAACACCGTGTTTTCTCGCGGGAGATAGTTGTTGATTAACGAGAATATGTCTCGATTATCACCGAGGTTGTACGATTGGGCAATGGAGCCGGCTAGCTCCTGGGACTGTCTGCTCTCGTACAGCCACTCGGTGGCGCTGTATGGCCGATCCAAGTCACGTGTCACCGATCTGCGCAGGTCCTCATGAATGACGGAAGCTGTGTCTATTTCGGCCGCGATGGAGTTCCGAATATCGGTGAACTCCGCGATAAAACTCTTTTCACTGCTCGAACTTAACAAACTATGCGTCCGCCTCAGGTTTGGTGGACGGCTAGTGAAAGTGGGCGGTTCGTCTTGCGCATGCTCCGCGTCGTTAGCGCCACCATCAATCCGGTAGAGGCCACTTCTGTCGGGTACCGCTCCCGGTCGAAGTGTCTCGTAAATATCGTCGTTGCTAAGCGACCTGGCCACGTTACCGAAGGCGCTCTGGTGCCTGGCATCCATGTCCATCGGCAGCATGGTGAGTTTGTGTTTGGCCAGATCCAGGTGGTCTTGCAGATTCGTGATCAGCTCTTCTTTCTGTAATGAGATCGAATATCTTTGCTGAAATTGAACAAGGTCTAGTTGTTTCCGCTATATGGAATATACCTTACTATTGTAGTAGTCATACGTATACGACATTGACACCAGCTCCTGCAATCGTATCTACTCGGCAATCCCCGTAACAAGTCGGTAGATATACCTCGTAGGCAGTACATGAATACACCAGAAATCCTGGGGTAATTCGCCTTATTTCCGACGGATTACGCAAAATGCACACGGACATGCTCTTCGTTGCTGACCTACTTTCAAAAATGGCTCCCCATTACCTCCGAGGTTATTTTAAGAAATGGCCGAGGTGTTCCGAATGCAGCTCCTGGTCAAAAGGGGGTACGCGTAGTTTTGGGTTTAATCCTTGAAAGTGAAAGTTGTCTCGACATGACTATAAAAGTGTTTGACACCGGTGTCAATCCAGGAATCAAAACAATCCAGAAAACTAATGACTTACTCACTGAATTATCAACTAACTGACTTACTAGCTTAGTTACAGAATGTACATCTTATCCATTCAACGTTAAAGGTTGGAAAAGAAACAAAAATCATCTACGATAGTGACATGGCACCTTGGACGAAACCCTAAACTTCATGCGAGCTTATATTCACCAATGGAATATAAATGAATGTGTTCTTAATTGAATATTTGAATAAATCGTGCGTAATGATTGAACAATCTTTGAAACCGACGAAAGCCTAAGCGATAAAGACAGTCTTAGGGGTCCTGCGTGACCCAATTTGGTAAGGTGGTGTTCTTAGAACCCGGGTTCGAGCCCAACCGTTGCCTCTGGTTTCGTGGGAGTGACATTTGGCATATAACTTCAGAGACCTAGTCTAATACTAGCCTAATAGTGATGAATCGGTGAAAGCAGTTACCTAACTAAAATAGTGTTAATACGGCGTTAATTACCACAAACAAACCCAAAACTATCAAACAAAAAGATAGCCTTACCTCTAAGAGAGAATCCTTGAGCTGTTTATTTTCCTCAACAATATCCTGGAGACCCTCGTCCATGTAGAGGTTACCGTTCACGTCTCCATCCTCGGAGAGCTGATTGGGTACACGCGAACTATCGTCTTTTAACGTGGCCGTCGAGATCCGCGGCGAGAGGTTCTCTGGTGTCCTCCACCAATACAGAACCTGCAGAATGGAAAAGTTGGTTCGATCAGGGTTTTTTTTCTATTTCTATTACTATTATCAATGTTGTGTCATTCGACTTTTAGACGCACACAAAAGAAAAACATAACACACTCATTGCTACATCTTTTTCTTAAAAATAAATGGTCAAGCTAAAATGAGGAGATACGGACGATAAAATCACACTTACCTTAGGAAAAAACAAGATGATCTGCGTCAGGGAGCCGCTTGTTGCAATGCCAATCGTGGTTACTATGTATACTGAATTCTTGTTGCCAAGCAACGTGGTGGTACTGAGCGTCACACAGACCATGACGGCGTTGCTCAGGAACACGGCAGTGAACGTGGAGGCAGCATCGTTTAACCCAGGCACCGAGACGGTCTTGATCTTCCAGGCGAAGTAGAGACAGACGGCGAAGATGACTGACTTCCAGATGCCGATCACTGCTGCCCAGACGCTGTAGTTGGAGCAGGTGCATTCGTCCAATGAGAACGTGGTATTCGAGATCAGGACGCCATTGGCTCCCATGTCCTGTAAGGGATTTGTATTGGTTGTTAAAGCACTTTAAGAAAAATGTTCGTTTTGTGAGTTAAGATGGCGCCAGCATGTATAAAAACAATTTTTGCTATTGGAATGAAAAGGCCGAAGCCCCTTCAACGACATTTGGTATTTTTTTCTCGCTACACAATGCGTTCAGCTTAGAGAGATAGAGAGGCAGTAAATAAACGTTCTTCGGAGGTCCAGTTGCAATTTGTCCTCGCGTATGAACAAATTGTCTTCGTGGACACACAGGATTCTTACCCTCGTTTCCTTCGCAATTCTGATCAAGAACGGTTTCTATTGACACTTTTGTTGCCGATGTGGATCCTACTTGAATGCATGGTATCAAACTTTAAGTCAAAGCCGTCTGTATCTTTCAATTACTTCCCAAAAGCTTTTTGATTTGGGTTTTTTTATCAATGTTCGCGTGTTGTTAATGTAATCTTACCTGTATATTATACACGAATCTGTGGGCTGTAGATGGGTCGATGGTCTGCCAGAGGGTGAGTAATGTACAATCCACAATCAGCATACACATGATCATGAACAGGAGGCGAACATCTCGTATAACCTGGAAAACATTGTTAAGGGTATGTTTGGAAATACAGAATTGTTGGCAATGTTCGTAGATATAAAATTGTTTGCAATGATTCATTTTACCATTTTACCATTCATGTACCATCGTTTTTAAAAACTGTTTAAGGTCGATTGTTACTGACTCCATACAGCCTTCTTGAATGATCGAGTCTTATTATCTATATACATAACAAGTACTTGCACCGATTGAAGATTTAACGAAGATTTTCTCCTGACGGTTTTCCAACGCTATAATGGCATTCATATGATATCACAACGAAACGTTCCAGTTTTTGATATTTTGCCAATTTTGTAAGTTGCTACAATCATTTTTAAACCGGAACACAAACCTCACTGTGATAAAAGGTTCAGAATGGACAGCACGGTAGTTTGTGTATACATCAATCGGAACTACTCGGGTATTTCCGTGAGCTGTGAAATACACCTCGGACATAAGTGTAGGGTTACAATTTTTCGGGTAAATCGGCATCCGGCAATTAATACATTTTCTAAGCGTGCTAGTTAAGTAGTTCAATGTGTATGAAAGGGTTGGACATCCTTTTAAATAATCTTTTTATCAATAACTCATGCCAAATGGCAAAATTGTGGTTGTGGCATGTAAAGTTGTTTCCTCAATCAAATTTAACGACTTTTTAGATTTCACATTTAAGATCTATTTTTAAACACGAAAGTGAAGTGACGTCATTCCGCTGGGAACCAATATGGCGTCATCCCTATTATTTCAGAGGTGTTTTCATTTGATAAACCCGATGTGTTCAGATTTTGTATACATACCACTTTCTTGGCGAATCCATATTTGAATATTTTGCGGACCCTCCATGTCTTGGCAGCCACTGGGCTAAATAAAAGTGTAACAGCGAAGACGAACAACCAAACGCGAATCTGAAAAAGACCAATTTAAACATATATATAACTGTGCTTAGTCTGTGCTTATCAATTAGAATACATTGATTTGATCCTAAGAGCTTATTACCACTTTCACAAGCAAAATTTGGTTCAATACGAAACTATCCAATTGCAGCTTTAAAAAGGAAATTGTACCGATATTGGATACATATAAGGCAAATGCCTCAAACAATGCTTTAAAGTCCCGATTTTATGTATAAATATATCATATCCGACAGAGAAACAGTCTCGTTATCTAAAACATGTAGTAGTAATTTCCCTTACCTGACATAGTATCGAGAGTGACGTCATAGAAGAATCCACGATGTATTCGAGTCCGTACAGGAAGCAAACAACGTTCAGAAATATGGCGCCAAAACTGCTGATTATGTTCATCATCGGACTGGACATCTTGACGATTCTGGTTAAGAAGTTAGAAATGTGATTAACAAACACACGCTTGACACAACGGAATCAAGCTGTAAGGCTTAAGTAAATAATTCACGCTTTTTGGTCAATGCTTGAAAGGAGTCAGCGGCGTGAAATGAAAGTTGTGCAATACAGATGGGGAAATACTTGTACAAGGAGCTTGAAAAGTTGAGCTTACCCCGCAATATGTCTGATATATTGATGAAAATAATGTAGAACTAATAACCAGTCACTGATTTACTATTGTCTTGCACAAGATCATCCTCTCGTTACTTTACTTTAGATTGAAAGAGGAACTTTAAAAGACTTTAACGAAATGGCTGCCTTAGTCAATGGCTTAATGGTCACTACGGATGCAAAGTTTTCCATAAAAACATATGCAATGCTGTATGCGGCTTAAAAGACAAGCTGAATCGATGCTCTGCCTCAAGAAGCGATTCAAGGAGCTTTGAGTCATGTCTTCTTCTTTAAAGTGAGCATCCATGCGCATTGTCTCATAATTACAAATGGCTTTCCTATGTAATACGATGGTTGAATAAGTAGATAAGCAATACATATATTTCCGTAGTCATGACATCGTATTTAAAACATATTGGAACAACTTCATTGCAATGCTTTAATTAAATAATGTTGTTTCAATTGCAATACTTTTGTGTCAATAGCCCGTATGTATTCACAAGTTGTTTTGTGTTAACTGCAAAACTATTGTGTCAATGCTCAACATGTATACATGAGTTTTTAGTAAGCTATAATGCAAGTGTTTCTGTAAACATACACGAGTTTTCGCGTGCCTTTCACGAGAAGGATTAACACGAGTTATTTACCCCCGTGATTAGTACTTACTTGTTATTTCGGTGATACACGTGGAATACAAGAAACGCCAGCGAGACCATCATGCCTAGCGTGGCGGCGGCTGTGGCGACTATAAATGTTGCCAAGGATACGGATCGGACCTCCATCGTCCCGAACACCGGGCTGTACCGGAATCTATTGGTATAGAAAAGAACATTTTATCAAGTGACGAATAAATGGTGATGTCGACGTAAAAACACGTGCTCTAGAACTTGCAGACGTATAAACCACACCCAGATATACCATTAAAGTATTCAATTGAATGTTCAAAATATTTCTTATTTTGTTTAAACAACATGTAATGCTTAATCTTTTTTTCGAATAACAACAACACCGGTGCTTTGGCACAAATAACACGTTGGAAAGGACTTTTAATACGCTTTAGGCTTTCAGTCCAATCCAATTTTCTTATTGTCAAAACTCTCTCATATATGATAGATATACTATATCAGAATTGAGATATAGATATTTTTAACTAAAGTATTGACTATAAACGTTGTCTGGGTTACAGCGAGGACCTCCATCTTCCCGAACACCGGATTGCACCAGAATCTATTGGTATAGAAAACAACATTAGATCACAAGATAAGGATTTGACTGTGTGTAACAGAAACGCATGACCTTTATGAAGCAAGAGTTCAATCATCCGTGAGCTTGCTTACCCATAGTGCTACCATGCATACGTAGCGTGTATTTATTGGAAACACATGCGATAGAAAATCAACCTAGGAAGCCGCCTTAGTGATTCTTAAATATCGTAACTAGTTCATTTAGATGAAGCATATTTGACGTTTTCGGCACAGGTCAGGAAGTTAGTACCCGTGTGATATGACTCCTTATCCTTTTGGATATCAAATCGCTTGCAAAGTTTGCAGAGGTGTCCGAATACGTTATGGACATGTCTAAGCATCGCGAGTGTTTGTAGATCCAAAGTTCTACGTAACCATTGCCCAGTTTAAAGCTTCAGCTCGGCAGAGCTAATATTCAATACAGGATAAAACATGTTTCAATTGAAGTAAAGTGTTGGTCATGTGATATCCTTGATTAATCATTTTTGAAAAACAAAAAGGACGATGTTAGTTAAACTGACCCATTTTCTCAGTTTATGTCCCGTTTCTTTTGTCAAAACGGTTGTTTGTTTTATTTCAATATGACACTTAGTTGCCAAAGATGTTTTATGATTATCCCTTTTGTCTCTGAAGTAGGGGCTACTTGTAAACCATTGAATTTGAGTTGATTTGAATCATTCGCATGGACGGATTCAATCGTACGCTGACTAACAGTCATATCACTGATGTCAAATAGCTGTAGTTAAATCAGTCATTGTATTACAAAACATGACCCCTCTCCGTTTGTGTAAAATTCGCTGTTTTGGTAGAATTGGATTTTCATAAAAGGTACTCTCGGCTGACTTTCGGAAAGTCAACAGTTCTACCCCGATTGACAAACTTTTGTGGGCAGAAAAGCTAGTGGCACTCCTCCATCGCTAGAAATCCCGGCTTGTGTTGTAACTGTCGACGCAATGTAAATTCATAACAAAAACACGTTGTATTGTTAGAAGAAACGAAATTCCAAGTTGTTGAAGACACAGATAGATAGAGAGTAAGGTATCTAAACTTAAATGAGCGGGACAAATAAGAGAGAAAACATATATTGATATTATCTTAGATTGGTTTGCTATAAAACTCTGCTTTTGAAAGTATTTCAGTGATGCCACGACAGCCAGTGAAGATATCCATGTTCCTGGTATTTTCTCATCGGAACTGCACATCTTTTCGAGATCTTTTCTAGAGCTATAGACTGATGTCCAACATGAACATGTCTCTAAATGCAAGTCAATTGCTATATTTACCATTGCTAACGTGTCAGGCATTTGGTGGTATACGTAATCAAACATGCTGATATAATTCCCATTATATATACACGTTTAAAGGCACATAAAAGGAGATTAATGTTATATCAAACTATTTTATTTGGTAAACTTTTGATCAGATTAAATCAGTTATCACAAAAAAAAAACATCAGCAAAACTTGAACGTGAAAGTCAACCAGAAATAGCCCAGATTAGCAAATTTAATAATTCAGATTGCCTCATTCTTCACCTCTGACCTTGACAGTTGATACACAAATATTTGAACCGAACAATCAGAATTAGTTATTTTGAATATGTAAACAAACAGGTTGTTGATAAACATGATTGAATTGGAGACAACTATATTTCAAGCACAAAATAACTTATGTTAAAGGAGTCTTTTTCAAAGGGTCTAAATGCATTTGTAAATTAGTTCTCATGACCTTTATGAACATAATAAAAGAACTCAATATATTTTTTTCAGTACTTTATTTGTATTTATCTCCTTGTAGGTGCCTTTAAACATGGCTGTACTAGTAACACCGAAAAAAGAAAAGGGGGGAAATGTTCGTCAAGAACAATTTGTTCGTTTGTCGCAATGTTTTCTCCAAAGGATCAATAGGAAACGTTAGTAAGGATTTTTTCAATATCAATCTGGTGTAACTTTAAAGCTATGTCTGAAAACAAGTTATGAATGTGGAAAGGTAAAAAGAAACACGAAATAATCTTACCTGATTTCATATAACATACTACTTCAATAGGTTTGCATATATTCCGGAATATTCAACCTCCCTTAGTGTGCTTTTGTAACAGCATTCATAGATCTCATCAGTTAATTTCTTGACTTGTTTGTTTTAATTACAATGATGTGATATATCTAAAACTCCTCTTTCTTTTCAAATATATCTCCAAATAATAAAATCCTAAGCCTTTCACTATGATAAAGAGTTACACAATCTAAATTTATCAACTTCAAAACTTTTAAACTTTCAAAAAAAGAAAATAGAAATATATTCAATGTATTGTAGTTCCCAACATAATAATGAAACCACGCATATCACGTTTCTCTACCAAACTCTGTATGTACATGTACATGTAAAAGAATTCGGGTCACAAGCCATCTAAATCACTGACAAATCTAACACTGTTTAACCATTGTAAAACGGTTCGCCTTTTTATATACGAGGTGTTACTTTTTGCGGACCAGTGCGAGCGGCCTTATCAATAATTGATCAAGCCACTGGGTCATCCCTTTCAAAGATAATTGATTAATTACAGGACGGGGTGACCAATTATTCAATAACCGTTCGTGACTTTTGGCACTGCGAGGTGCCATAAAAAACACCAAGTTGCAATTTGTATCAGCGCAGGTTGGGAGCATCCGGGGTATTGGAATGTTTATTGATTTATCGTGATTGATTATCACATATTGTTATGAAACGTTTGTGTCTAATATGTTCCAATTTGTAATTATGATTTTTTACAAAACATGTTGATTGAGAGTTGACCATTATAAATTATCATACAATATTGTTATGATGCTACGGAGACATGATGTGCTGTTTTTAAATACGCAAATGGATAGGAAAAGTCGCTGTAATATTTGACAATCCATCATCATTATGAAACGGTTATATCAAATATGCTCCAATATGTAATTAAGATTATTTACAAAACAGACTGTTTGAGAGTTGACCATTATGAATTACCATACAATGTTTACATGATGCTACAAAAGGCATGCAGTGTTTTTTTTAAATATGCAAATGCATATGAAAAAATATTATTTAATTATCCAACATTATTATGAAACGGCTGTATTCAGTTCAATCTTACAAAGCGGTAAATAGCACAAAGCATATTTATAGCCATTACAGACTTATGAGAGGAAGTTTATTTGCGAACAAGTATTATCGATGGTTTAGAGAAAAAGTAATACTTTGATGTCCTTGTCTACTTTTGTAGGGCATCCAAACCGATTTTATTTCAACTTTCCTTTTATGTGTTAACTGGTCAATTAAAATATGTATAACATAGTTATATCTATTCAATATTAAACATCAAAAACATATTAATAGCTTACGTATGGTTTCCAGATAGCTTAATATGCATACTTGTATCATAGAATAAAAGGGAAATAAGATTTCATAGAGTTTTGTGACATGAAGAGAACGTGCTCATTTCTAATGATTTGTTGTTTTGTCGCAATTGTTTACAAACAGCATTCCATTTATGCTGTATGAAGTCAAAGCGACACGATTTGTTCCTACGTCACCACTGACCGTTTTTGTCAAAGGTGCTTGTTCACAGAAGAGAAAGTTAGATCGTCAAAAGAAAATGCCGTTGAAACAATAAACTCTTCGCTTAATTGTTTGCCATACAACTGAAAGGAGCTATTGGAAGCATATTGCTTTTCAGTACAATAAAATAAATTTTGTTTTAAGCGACAGTTGTAAAACGAGACGAAATATTGTTGTAAAAGACGGCCGACGGCTTTATTCTGACACAAATACCTCGGAAAGCTCTAACAGGTGCTTTATAAATTGCTTGCGTTTTGGTTAAGTTGAAGGTAGCATACGGCTTAATAACGTTGACTGGACTGTTAAAGAGTTGACTCTTTAAACATTATTGACGGAAGTATTTGGTTTGTAGCAATGCTTTAATAGCAGTATAATGCAAGAATTATTTCTTCGTTAGAAAAATCAACTACGACCGCAGTGAGATTACTGAAATACATTTGAAAATGACTTTAAACCCAAATACAACGTAAATTTGATACTGAGAAATGAAGGTGATTTCACCATAATTTTACGAGTTTGTCTTTCTAAAGAAAATGAAAACGAAATGTTTTATCAGTAAATACCCCTAAGTCGTGAAAAATGCTTATCTTATTTTCTAAAATGCAGTAAATGCCTTTTATTGGCAAACAAGGGATACATTAGACGTGCAAAAGACATACATAAGAAAAAAGAGAACGATGATGAAAAACAAATCTTACGTGTATTTATGAAAAGGTATTCCGGCGTTGAAGCATAACACTATCTTAAAATCACGTGTGCAATCACTGAGTTTAAACAAACGCAGCAACTTTATCTATGTCCAACACAAGAGTGAAATTCCTCACTAATTCCTCAATAATTCCTTAAATAAAACCCTGAATATTTTTCTATAGCCAATACCAAACAGCGCTTATCAACTTTCCGTTTCCTTTGACTGATATGTAACATGATAATGAACCCTTTCTACTTAATGATAAACATATTCTGGAATTTACAACACTTTTAACATGCATTAAACAAAGAAATTGCATCTCAGTTGAAGAATAAAAAATGTTGATTTTCTAATCAAGAACATTTTCAAGTTCTCCTTTTGTCTCCATGTTTTTTATTTAAGGGTTTCTTTAAATGAATGCTAATATTTGTGAATTATCTAAGAGAAAGGACATATTAGCCGGTTCGAAAGTCGACCTATTTGTCCCATTGTTAAAGAATACGAGGCGAAAGTACTCTGAACGATTTGCTTACACGCACGTTTTAACCTTTTGTTTTATTCCACAAAAAAGCTCACATTCTTTGATGAATGTTTTATGTTTTGTCTTTTCGCTTAACTTAGCGGATTTTGAGGAGCGGTTTTGTCAAAGAAAAAGAGGATGGTGTGGGTCAATGAATATCAGTTTTTGTTCTTCATATTTTTCTTGATCTTATTTTTTGCCAAAACTTGTTGTTCTTGTATATCTTTTTTGATCTTGTGAATCTTCTTCTTCTTCTTCTTCTTCTTCTTCTTCTTCTTCTTCTTCTTCTTCTTCTTCTTCTTCTTCTTCTTCTTCTTCTTCTTCTTCTTCTTCTTCTTCTCCTCCTCCTCCTCCTCCTCCTCCTCCTCCTCCTCCTCCTCCTCCTCCTCCTCCTCCTCCTCCTCCTCCTCCTCCTCCTCCTCCTCCTCATCCTCCTCCTCATCCTCCTCATCCTCCTCCTCCTCAACCTCATCTTCTTCCTCTTGCTTAGTTAAAAAAAATTCTCCTCCCCTTATCTATTCTTTTTTGTTTCTCATTCTTGATTTTCTATCATCTTTCTCTATTTCATCGTCTTCTTCTTCTTCTTCTTCTTCTTCTCCTTTTATCTCTTGATATTCTTTATGAATATCATCTTATCCTTCATCATCATCTTTTTTATATCATTCTATTTGATAAATCGTCCCCAGCCATAGCTTAATTCGGACTGCACCAACTCATCCTAAATTATACTTTCAGTCACAGTGGTATCTAGAGTTTGATACGCCACACTGAATCAATTATATGGTGTTTAACGTTGTAGCAAACAACAACAGCAAAGTCAAGGGTACATATATTCGTTCTAATTGTAGTCGTTGAACACAGTAGTACTACCATTAAAAATAAAGTTCTGTTCTGTTCTGTTCAGATGATCGGATGATCCAAGCTGTAACCGTGTAGAATGAAATATCTACGTCTTAGCCCCTTTCCAAACGCCAAATTTCCAACTGTCCCAAATTGAAAGAGTTTGCAGACGACATTACAAGATGTGATTAAATTGGAAAATAATCTTCTGATAGGGCAGAAAACATTGTGGGCAAAGGAGAAATTGCTCGACACGAGCAACTTCTCCTTTCTCCCAATGTGTTCAGAGTCGTCTGGAACAAAGTGGTTAAATTTCGTTATTGTTTGGTAATGGGTTAAGCATTTGGACAACAGTAGTACATGAGGTCCCATTATTGCCCCAATGAAAATCTATTAATAGACAGGTGGGTAATCCATTTCGCAAATCGATAATCTACCCGATATTCTGATACAAGGATATTCCAATACACACATGTGTAGTCAAGTTTGTGATCATTTAAACATATGTAGATGATACTTACCACTAACAAGAATGACGTATAGAGTGTTTTTAAAACGATTTATTCAGCACAAACGTTCCGTAGTATGTGTAATTATAGTGCTTGTGATTTGCTATAGTGCTAGATTTTCAACTAACTTCGGTAAGGATGATTTTGTTATGATTGATTATATCTACTGACGCTTCTAATTTATACACATGTACATGTATATGTTTAAACAAAGCTGTAACAGATAGGTTGAAAGAACCGTCGTGATGAATTACGAAATTTCCCGTTACTAGCAATTTCTCTTTTGATACAATGTTTATCGTCAAATCAACAGAGACATAGTTATATTTCATTCCTTATGTTTGTTCTGCCTTTGCTTTTAGTATGGGCCGTTTTCTATTCAATGAGTACGAACTACAGAGTTTATCGTTGTTTGTCTAGAGCCTAAAATCTCCTTCATTCAGATGAACGTGTGAGTGTGCGTTTTGTCACAATGTTTTATGTAAATTGTCAGTTCTCAATTTAACCCCTTACTTCATCTGTGGTATTCTAATTTGCCGTATTTGCTTCAAAAGACAAGAAAACACGTTAAAGGCAGGATACATTGTTCCTAATGAGCGTCGTATCACTGTGTCGAATGTATCGTTAAATCAATAGTTCTTTTAGAAATAGTCTTTCGTCTGTTGTTCCTTTCAAAGTGGCATTCAGTCACAAAATCCCACTAGAAGGAATGGGTTGTAACCTTCTGCTAGAGTCCTGCCAAATTATTATCGATATTGGTTAAGATTCGACTCATTATAAAACAGACGACATGTAAAAAGTAATGTACCACGATGTTTAGGCTAATATATATACTGTACTCTCTTAGACAATAAAGCTTCTTTCCAAGGAGTAATTGTCCAACTTGCATCTAAAAACCTTGCTTGGTTCTGTGGAATGCAATTGTGTTGCTTTCTTTTTCTGTTAAGAAATGCAAATATATTTTTTTTCCAAACCCAGCGCGAAGTCAGACATGGAACAAGAGGGAAAAGATCACGTTCTTCCACGAAATACAACTTCCAAAAAAGACTGTCAAAAAGATTTTACTTTGGACCCCATTCTTCTCTCATCCATACAACATGGCCGCTCACCGGAAGTGCTTATCCGAATGCGACTTCCGGTGTAACGTCACAGACGACAGACTTGACGCAGAGGACGCGGACGCCATCGAATTCCACCTGTCGGACGTGTGGCGGAAGTATTGGAAGATCGGAACAAAATCCCTCATCGATTTCCCGGAAACGCGGAAACCCCATCAGGTATGGATACTCTTCAACATGGAGCCGCCCGTTCATATGTGGGGAGATTTGGGAGTACTGAACGGGCTATTCAACTGGACGCGGTGGTATAGACTAGATTCGGACGTTCCGATTCCGTACGGATCCCGGAAAGAACTGTCCGAGTTAGAGAAGGCGGAAGCATTTAAAGAACTACGAGATAGAAACTTCTTCCGAGAGAAAAATAAGGATATCTACCTCCGAATAAGTAATTGCTACGATATAGGCCAGCGTTACAAACTCGTTGAAGAATTAGATAGATATTTTCGTATAGACAAGTTTGGTCAGTGTTATAACGGCACCCGATGCGATGCAAATGGTGCTTGCAGCGACTCGGTTCTCAAACAATACAAGTTCCATCTTGCCTTTGAGAATGACCATTGCACGGATTACCTGACCGAGAAATACTGGGAGAGTCTTCGACGGGAGCAAATTCCCATCGTCAACTGGAAACATGGTGTCTTTAAATCAGCCATACCTGGCTCTTTTATTAATCTGTTCGACTTTAAAGACGTGGGTACTGCTATGCGGTATATCAGAGAAGTGAGTAATAATGAGACATTGTACAATAGTTATTTTGGGTATAGAACGAGGTATAAGAACGAGGCGGATACCTGTAGCATGTGTGCCGTATGCCGTGCCCTACATAACACTTCGAGACACGGTCAAGTGTATACAGACTTGGAGTCTTGGGTTCGAGACGATACTTGTGCGAAAATTGGGGTAAGTGTGTTTAAGTTATTTCAATTTAAAGGGAATGACAGATCAGGGTCGTGTCTCATTATGGATATTACAGTAGATTTCCTCCGTAATGTTTAAAAGGGAAAAGAGTACCTCAGAAATGCGTTAACCAAGACGTGGACGAATAGTGAGTCCAACCTGTTAAACGTAATTGTACTTTGAAATTCTTCCCTAGTTTTCATTGACAAAATCAACTAAAGCTACCTTTTGGCGCTGTAGTTAAAGAAACCTTATATATTTTTCATTCACAAAAAAAGTTACCTTAGATATTCAATGGTTACGACAATTTGGTGAAACAGGCCATGATCCCTAGGATGTAACATTTCTAACGATAATGCCAATTAGCTCGTCGACAAATTCACGCCCTTGATGTTTTTCGGAGTCATAATAATAGGAGCTATCAAAAGCAATGTCAACAAGAATGTGTCTGTCCGACGATTATACAATACATTGTACTTTATTGGCTAAACCATTATGGAAAGTTGTGTTTGAAGAGTTTTTTCACTGGTCATTGAACCACATTTGCTGGTATATGTTTCATAGAAGACCGAGTTTCCCGAGACTCCACATTTAACAATATCATTTACAACTTCTAAAATAGTCATTGAGACATAACCTTTTCAGGTAATTCAGTTTGTACATGCGGGGGAATCACCTGTCCGACTGTATTGGACATGCACGCCTGTCGTCTGCAGAGTGTTAGACGTAACGCAGTTACAAAGCATGGGTAATCGTATACCACCTGAACCGGAAAGCTGATGGTCAACTCATGTTGGGTACACAATGTGATTATCATTGGCAAAAATAGGTAAAAAAAGCAAGGATACCTGGGCACAGCCATCTTGTTCGGACATAAGATCGGAAACATTGGTCACGTGATTCCCCCGCCTGTTGTAGTCTTCCTTTATGTTTTATAATTCAATGGCATTTATAATGGGCCAGAGGCCTAAATGTACTTATAAAATGTTCAATGTTATGCAGACCATTACAAAAGAATCGAAAATAGTACGACGTAATTCAAGATCTTAATTAAAAACTACAAATTCTCCCTTTTCTTTACAGTACTTGAACGAGATCACGAGGAACGTAAACGGGTTCATGTACTATCGGCTAGGAATTTACTGAAAACATCACTGTTGTCTCCTACCGTTGTGTGTGGAATGTAGTTAGTTCAATACACTGACCGAAACATACCGAATACCAACATCATTGAAAGTGGAGGAGAGTCGTTCATGGTTAGAACGTCGACATTGGGACTCGAAGGTCATGGGTTCAAGTCCCGTTGGTAGTGGAGTCCGCTATACGACCGTTTTAAACCTCATTCGGTTTGAGTACTGGTTATGAATTCAGGAAGCAGATTCGAAAGTGAAACATTTAAGTTGTAAGGACTTGTTTCCAAATCTGAATCGATGTAAAGAGGTGGATTTTCTTTTTATATCAAAGCAACAATAGTAACGCCCTCTTTTGGCAATCTGGATAACAGGAATGATATAACGTCCGTAAAATCTATTTTTCTACGTTATTATTTTCCTTACGGCATGTACGCTGTGTAAAGGTCAGCTCTTATCAAATTTGGTGCTAGGTCCTTTGAACAAGGCATTTGTCTTTCTTATTAGTTTTATGATAATAACGATCACCGTCAACATCGTTGTTGTTATCAGTATTATCACTGTTATAAACAAATAAAAAATTTTTTATCACACTTTATAATTCTCATCTGTGATTTTAAAGTGACTTTCTTAAAGATTAAGGTTTAAATCTCGAAAAATAAAGTCTACAACGGATACATTAACAACACAGATCTATTACGTAACATAAATCAAGAGTATTGGTACGCTTCTGAGTTATATTCTTAATTCTATGTCCGTTTTGTAAATAGTAACCTGTTAAAACAGTTAATTTTGTAAACAATGATCAATTATTCCCGACCTGCATATGCATCGAAATCGTAAGAACTTCTGTGAGTGGGACCACGAATTGTGCCGTCACTTCAACTTTTTGACGATTGCAAACTGTGTGTTGAGTGCAATCCTACAATTATTCATACTGAGTTTTTCCACTTGAAGGCATGAGTTCTCGTTTTATCATTGTTTAATTTAAACGCATGTTTTCAGCATCTTAAGAATAAATAAATTGAAAATTATCAATTATTTATTCACGAGGAATGTTACCATCCCTTTAACAGTGTGTGTTACTCACAGAAATAGTATGTAAGATAGTTCCTTTAAAGGTACTTTAAAAGACTTTGATAACAAAAGTCATTCGGATGATTCAAGCTGTATCTGTGGTCTACATCTGGATAATTTGGACTACGGTATATCAAATGATTTCGACATTGTATCATATGCGATAAAATAGAAAACTAGAAAACACAAGTGTCAATGATATCATTTCGTTCGTCTGCTCTGAACCCACCCCACATCACTATGACAACTCCCGGCGCCGGGCGCCCGTATGAAGGGGAACCTGCCTCTCCCACAGTGACGGGAATAACTTCTTTCTGTCTCGTATTGACCGTCAATCGGCTCCATCCTCCACCACCTCCAGACCCGCCCTGTCGACTTCCAGCACCGCCCCCAAACTTTCCAGCTGAAAGTATGAGTGTAAAGAGGAATATTATTACCCTTCTAATGTGCCTTCCGTGTGAGTAGCATTCATATATGGTAAATAACGAGCTGTCTGGTCTGGACATTTACTATATCAAAATAATGGCAATAAGCATGTCATTAAACCACCGACATGCTGTGTTGCAAATTGTTAACAATCGGCGTTAAATAAGAATTTGCCATATCATAAAACAATATTTCCTTAAAAAAGCAAACTACACCCATATAACAAACCTGATGAAGCCTCGGGTTCTGACCCTCCCGGTCCTGAATATCTTTCCGGAGACCCTTCCCTGTCCTTACAGACGGATGAGTATCCTCCGGCCCCACAGAAAAGGTAGTGGGAATATCCCGGGCGCCCCTCTACCCCCGGGGTAATCTGCCCGGCCGTACCGCCCGTCACACAGCTGTTGTTCTCGTATCGACCCCGACCCCCGGACGAGTGGCCGTAACCTCCCTCACCACCTGAAATATAATTGTTAAATTGATTGATTGATTTGTTTATTGATTGATAACATGATTTGTCGATTGAATTATTCATATGCTGATGGACTGATCGTTTTTGGAGAGGAACAAATAAGACGTCTAGTTGAATGAATGATTGGCTTATTGATTGGAGGATATGTGAATTGATTTGTTGGGTGAATAATTGATATATTGTTAATTAATTATTTGTTTGATTGATTCATAAACCAACTTAATGATTCAATAATTAATGGACTGAAAGTCTGCGTTAGGGTGCAGGTTCGAGACATCGACGTATGCTAAGAAATATTACGTATTACCAACTTTACCCATTGCACTCTAGGTAAAATAGAAATTGTATATCGAATGGTGAGAAATTGTCATGCCGTGCAGATATTGTTCCAGAGATAGCTTCGATATAAGCAAAAGAGGTCTTGAAAACGGTATGAAATAGAAATATCCCTACCAGCTGTGTGCAACATTTCTCGCCTTTGGCCTTTTGCTCTTGACCATGTTAAAGCAAAACGTCTTGAAAGCAAGTTTACTGTCAAAAATGTGACCAAGAGATGGTCACGATTTTACTAAAACATACCAGAAACGACATTAAACAAGACAGAAATTCCCTACCCGCCGTTTTCGTGCCACCTTTTCCTCCCTCCGCCAGGAGATAGCCTCCGAAACTGCTCCTGCCTCCGTCGCCAGCCGATCCATGTTCGGTAATTTCCGCGTTGTTTTCGTCGTAACCACCGCCACCACCTCCGATACATATGACGTCAACTTTTGTCACTTCCGGGTAGGCAAAATACACACCGGACTTCCGGTATACCTTGTAGCCTCGTGTCACTGTCCCACATATCTCGTAGCCTTATAATGGATTAAAGTGAAATTATTTGAAATTTGTTTTATGAATTTCTTCATATGGAAACGCTTACTGTATTTAATTGATATGTGATTTTGACTTAATTTTGAATTTTCTACTACTAAAATAAGCACGATAAGTACAAAAAGGGTAGGCCGCCAATGTTAATGCTGTACAAACAAACAAACAAGTAACAGTGTGACGAAATGGAGCAATAAATAGAGTTCATGTGTAACATTTCATGCCTGACAATTGAAGTCATCCGAATGAGGAATGTCAAAAGGATTCTTTTTTGCTTCGATAACTTTATAGTTGTATTACCGAATGACATTACCCATAAAGTTTTCAGAGTGACGAAAACTATGAAATCAATGTAACCTTTTAAAATAGTATAGAACCCTAAAGTTATCCCCTGATATCAGGTACTAAGTATTGTGACATAATAAACATACATGTATGTCTCCTTTAGTCAAAGTAGAGAATGCGTCAAAACAAGGCTTTGTGGAGCATGAGAGAAAAACATGACATACAAGACAACCCAAGATGGCTCAGTGGTTAGATTGGTTGTCTTGAACTCGAAGTCCCGGTTCGATACCCACTGGAGTCCTTGGCTTCGTTAGAGTTTCCTTTGCCACTTTAAAGCCGTAGCATAAACTGGTGAATCCCAGGAAAGCCGTTATATAACTGAAAAAAAAACCACATACACTCACCCAGCACACACGTCGGAATGTTGGTCCAGCGTCCGTATCTACACGTCATATCCTCGTCGTTGAACGCCCTGTGTTGTGGGTAACAAGTCACGGCCACCGTGTAACCATGCGGTACAACATTTCCCGCAACGTTGAACAGAATGTCGGCGTTTGGAATGCTGGGTATTGTGCAGAGACCTGATAAACAAAGGCAGGGTCTAACACCAGTTGTCTTTCCGCTTTCCTATCAACATTCACTTTTATGTCAAGATAGATAGTAAAAAGAGTGTGTTCTCGTGATCATAGATCGTAACATATCGGGATTTTCGTGGTCATAGATCGTAACATATCGGGATTTTCGTGGTCATAGATTGTCGGGTATTCTTGTGACGGTAGATCGTCATCTATCGGGTGTTCTCGTGACAGTAAAATCGTAACATATCGGGTATGCTCGTTGTAGTAGATCGTAACATACCGGGTATTCTCGGGACTGTAGATCGTAACATATCGGGTATTTTCGTGACCGTAGATAAATATTTGTTTCAAAAATATGGAACAGCTCACACAATTAATATTTTTTCCTATTTTGACCATAAGCGGTGCACACAGCAATTGTGGATAGATAAAAAGTCACAATTATCCTGCTAGTATTGAGATTCGACACACAACCTTGTAATATGAGGCCAACACTTATAAATACTGCCTACAAAAGGAAATTTTCAAAGTAATGTGAACAGACATGAACTTACCGGCAAGTTGTGCCCCTGTTACTATATCCATCACATGGGGTAAAGCGTCCTTACACACAGCTTCATCTCCGGATGGTAAACATATACCGTCACATCTAGTCGACTTGCATGGCGAGTCTGGTAAAGGAAATAGGTCAGATCATTACTTTTGATATAACCTTTCTTAGAAACCGAATGATATAGTATTTTGAACCGAACCATTGAAATATGACTATGTACTTGTTTGATAAACTATAATATGTTCAGTTCTGATAAAGATCACCATTGGCAGTTGCAAATAAACATATAGAATAGAAAATGATAGATCGATTACCACTTACAAGTCGGCACATTAGTGTGAACAGGCTAGAACTTTTTCGCGACTTAGTGTGAACAAGCAGGAACTTTTGTGCGACTTAATGTGAACACGCTAGAACATTTCCACGACTAATTGAGAATAAGCTAGGACATTGGTGCGATTTTGTGTGAACAGGCTAGAACATTAGTACGACTTAGTGTGAAAAAACAAGAACTTTTGTACGACTTCGTGCGAACATGCTAGAACATTGACGAGAATTATAGTGAATAGGTATAAACATTGTGTGTTCAAGTATTGAAGATAAAAAAAAGATTTTATTAATGAATGAAAATACGTGTATGTTTTAACGAAGGCAAAACGTTTACCAAAAAAGTCCCTGATAGTGTTGAGGAATAACCCTGCAGGTCTCATCAACTGTCGTGCCGGTCCGATCTGCTCAATTCGGGCTGTACCGTCCAATCCCATCCTGCAATCAACAAACGTGTTAAACCCTTGTTGTTAAGTTTGTCAACTTTATTTGATGGTCATCCCATAGAAACAATGTCAAAAGAATAAACTAACAAACAACAATGGCGTTGATTCCAAACAAATGAATAAACAAACAAGCGACTAGATAGACGAACATAGAGCTAACAACAAACGTAACTTAAGCGTGCATCGCACCTGTGGTGGAGTTGGTCCAGTATATACAATATTGAACCCGATCAACCGAACAATTAACAAGTGGATAAATTAACAAACAGAGAGCTTACAAACATACAGCTTACAAACACTCAAACTAACAAACAAACGTGCTTTTAGGGTGTATGACCCATGTTGTGGAATTACTCCAGTTTATATGATATTGAATCCGATCAAACAAACAAATAAACGAACGAATATATAAACAAACAGTCAGCTTACAAACAGACAGCTTACATATAAACATAACGAACCTTTTAGCGTATATCGCCCTTGTAGTGGAGTTGGTCCAGTATATACGATTCTGATCTCGATCTATCGTCAGGCCCCGAACTTGGGAGTATTTCAAGGTCACCACGACCGTTGTATTCAAGCCGTCAAGGTCACTACGCTGGATCAACAAACGGTCCGGGTTACGGGTGGTGTTCGTGTAGTAGATGTCTGAAACAATGGAGGGGGTCAGAAGAGGTGTTTATAAGTTGTTTATGTATATAACAGCTTAACAAGGAATTCCATGCAGTTACGTTGGATTCAATAATATAATTAGCATTTGTTACAGAAGAATTCAGCGATCAAGGTAGTCTCAGTTAAATATATGACAGACTTACCCGTACTGTAGAGGATACGACGATGGTGTTCGCGGCGCTGCAGAACTCATAGGAACTATTGCTAATAATATATTTCTGTGATGTCAGTGCACGAACTTGCTTGCACATTTTTTCATTTGTTCTTTTTACTTGTTTTAATACTTTCCATCTCAATCTTTGAATGGGCTCTTACACCATGTACATGTACACCATTTTTCATTTACGAGAACCCACCTCTATCTTTGAGTAGTGAAATTATCTAATGTTTTGATTCATAAACTGCTTCATTCACTCGTGCAAGCATACGCTGTCTCTAACATGCATTCACTCTCTAACCGCAGCAAACGTATTTACTTTCTCATTCATGCACGGACCGGACCATATCAAAACCTGGAAAGCAAAAGGGTAACATTACTTGCTCTCAGTGTATTTGGGTATTTTATATTGTATTTTGTATTGTATCTAGGGTACAATAGTAAATCGACTGAATATGCAATTAAAATGGTTTGAAACAAAAGGGATGGTTTGAATTATGTCATAGTACGGTAGACCAATCGTTACAACGGACTTGAATCACAAACAATCAGAACAGACACAAAGGCTGACCGCTAAAGGTATTTTTTTCAAGTCTTCTTCGTTGTCTCCCCTTACAGCGCAAAGCCCCTGCGGGGCATCCATGCACTTTGACTGTACAAGGTATCATATGTATTGACATATATTTACATTGGTCAACTGTGGTAACTGCCGTCGATTCAAGGTTGTCAATCAGGACCTCTAGTATCGTTCCGTTCATGTTTACTCTCAACAGGTCGCCTTGTTCAACCAGAAATATGTATCTGAAATAAATCACTAATAAATGTGTATATTTTTATTTTATTATTCTGTCGGTGAAATATTTGGATTTCACAGCGTGAAGCTGTTAGGAAATATTGTTTTCATTTTGTATTATAGACTAGTGAGATATCATTCTCCAGTAAGATTTTGATTTTTTCCCCAAGCATGTATTCATGCGCAATAGGAGACATGTCTTTCTGATAATGTCTACACCCACCTGTAACTGGTCTTATATTTAGGTCTACATAGACTTTAATATTATCATAATCTGCAAAAATGGGCAATGAACATATATATTGAAAACATTGATAGTACTGAGACAGTTAGTTCTGCAATTACGATAACACTAAAATACCAATCATATTGTATTGTAATTGTTCCATAGTCCATTGCGATTATGTCGAATATTGTTGACGTAAGAAATTGACAATCTAAAGTAAACACATTACACACCCGTTGTCAATATTCAGCGCCATACTTCTTGTATCGCCTAGAGACCGGTTCAGAATGGTAACCAGGCGCCCTGTGTCTACGTTATACGCCAATAGACTGCTGGACTGTCGGTTTGGGCGGGCAAACAGACTGCTGGGTCTCTGGTTATGGCGCGAAACGAAGAATAGCAGCCGGGAACCAGGGTCGAACTCCAAACAAACAGCGTCTGTAAATGGGAAGTGATGTTTGCTGTATTTGTATTGTTGTTGTGCATACAGTGTACACAAATCATTTTGTGATATGAAGGAAAATCATGAAATTAACTGATTTGTATCCATTTGTTAAATCTGACGAAATACGATTAAACCAGCTATAAACACCAAACAATTAAAGCTATGGATATAGATTTGATTTTGGTTTATTTCCTCTTAGATACTTAATTTAGAGAAGACATGCTACCTTTTAATTACTAGTTTTCGACGGAACCATTTTCATAATGTTGCATTAGCCAACTGGGCTACATAGTATTAAAGAGCCATCAAACGAAGGAAATTATTGAATAAAAGAATATGATTGTTGGGGGAGAAAGATAACGATGGTGTAGGTGATGATGATGATAATAATGAAGACATTGTTGTTGCTCTCGAAAAGTATGCTGCTGTTGATAATGATGCTGATGATGATGATTATAATTGATGATCCTACTACTGCTGCTGCTGCTGCTGCTGCTTCTGCTGATGATTGATAATACGTACACGAATTGGGATCGTAAACGATGACTTTTTGTTGATGACCGTTAATATCACTACGAGAGATTGTTCCCGTTTCCAAATCCGACCAATACACCTGAAAAGAGAGAGAAACAGTGTATGAACAATGGCAAGAGGTGAAGCCTAAAATCCGGGTCTTATTATGAACGCCACATATTGTTATATTTTTCATCCAAGTGGGACCGTAATGATGTAAAGATAGTTACAAATTTAGCTTAACTGTGCATAAGGATGGCGAACACGTGTAATCTCGACCCCGTCTACAAGGTCTGACGAGGAACGCCAAATATTGCTGTATGTATCATCCAAATGGGACCATTAGAATAGTCAGAGAGTTACATATTTTGGCATAACTTCCAATGGTAGACTCCCGGCTAACTATCCGAAGCCCAACGGTTCTACATCTCATGGCCAGCCTATACAGCTAGAAAAGGAGGGTAATTTTCAAAATTCATCATAACCCAGTCATCGCAATATCAGAGACATAGCTTTGTCTCTGGAAATATGAAAAATCCTTCAATAGTCTTGACAATTCTGCGAAAAGTACATTGTCCGCAGTGTACGAGTATGTTATCTTAGACTTACTCACATGCTATTAAGAAAGCTCGAGTTATAGTTAGGCTGTACGCTCCGTGGTTCCGTTTTACGAAACAACTTACGGAAAATATTTTCGTAAGTCATAACTGATACACATCGATAGTATCTTCAATGAAAGTACAATATTGCAATGTGACACGTCATTGGAAGCGTCTCAGAGAGACGATTCCAATGATGTGTTACTTTGCAATATTGCTTTGCCCAATATTGAAATAAGAGGAATTGTTGTTTTAGACTTACGCAAATCTTAAGCGTAAACTGTTTAGTAAAACGGTACCCATATGCCTAAAATACATACTTCAAGATAGAACCCGAGTTACGGTTATGCTGCCGGACATCACATGACTGAACATTTTCAGTCCTACGCAAAACCCCAAATGAACACTTGTGTAGCACCTACCATTCTACCGACGGGGTCGTAGGTGATGGCGTACGGCTGTTTGAGCCCCTGTACAGGTATGGCTATGAAACGGCCGCTCAATGCGTGAACGTGGAATAGTTTACCATAACGCTGGTCCGCCACAAATAGGAACGGGTTGAACGGACTCTCTGAGAAAGAAAAGAAAAGGATAATTGAAGACAATTATACACAGTTTATAACAGACATGCTAAGTCGATGGCCCAATCTAGGTTTGAAGCGTTTATAGGCATACCATTTTTCTCAATCAAAGAATTTTTGTTGCTGTTGAATGCATTTGTTTCTTGGTACCAATTTTCTTGGTATCAAGTTTGTCGTAATGAACTACAGGCTTCTGATAAATAGACATTATATTTTCAGAGCACTCGCCAGATGTCTGACATGATGCGTATTCCTCTGGCTAACGTTTTTATTGCTCTTCTTCCACCTCTTTTGTTGGTACTCCTAGCTCCTAGGAATTGGCTCAACAAAAAAAGGAAAAACGTCTGATAATGTTTGAGATGGTGCGAAACTATGACTAGTAGGCTCCCCTATAAAGACTACTTGCAACTCTTAAAATTAGGGATGTTTGTGATTTTGTTATTTTGGTTTCGGATATTGATGTTGCTATCAGTATCATCGGAATAATGATTGCTGTTTTTTGAAGATATCAAAGCATTCTGATGTGGTACATGTAGCTCTTCCAAAGGACGTGTCTCATAGAGAAGATCGATTAAATAGCACCTAACCAATAATTACTTCCAGATAAAATATTATTTCCATATATTGTGATTATAAATGCCGTTATGCTCTTAATAGCAAGTCGTCTTTAGCATAGATATCTCTTGCTAATGTAAAAACGCATCTAAAGGCGTGTGTGCCTTTGGTTCAAGTTGTCCAGAATGAATCATATATTGCAAGCTGAGTGTGGATATTACCTATTTCGCACCTTGATCCGTTCGTGATAAAGCCAAGTCCGCACACACATCTTTCGCTACGATAGCCGTCCAAACACAGTTGGTCGCAGTCTTTCTTACGGATGGCACATCGCGCTGGAAAATGAAAACAAGATAAGAAAATGGATGGAAGGAAAACAAATACACATTTATCTATAGCAATTGAAATTAGAAACAAAATAACATAAATTTTCTTCTGTATTTTCTCTTATTTTGTGTACATTTGTTTGTTATGGTTTAATGTCGTGTCAGCAAATGCAAATTCAATTTGTATTACAAAGCCGTGCAAAACCGTGTTTAAGAACCTACAAGGGCTGGTTAATCATGGTTGAACCATCGTCATCAGTGAGCTATTTGGGCGTATCTATAGGCCCTTACAAAGTTTCCTTAGGAGCAGCCGAAAATCATTTGAACTGCTCTGTATTCCGATTAAAGGTGTTAATCCTGTTTAAGTTCATCGTTTTGTGCTATGGATCACATATTTGGGGATATCAATATGTTGATAGGATAGAAAAGGTTCATATAAAGTTCTGTAAAAAACTATGCTTATTATCTTGTAACACATATGATTTCCTAGCTCTAGGCGAATGTGGAAGGTTACCACTATGTATAACATATATGTCGAACTGTGT
Organism: Cerastoderma edule; assembly: GCA_947846245.1. Classification (NCBI taxonomy): domain Eukaryota; kingdom Metazoa; phylum Mollusca; class Bivalvia; order Cardiida; family Cardiidae; genus Cerastoderma; species Cerastoderma edule. The sequence goes on along the minus strand of OX401409.1, from coordinate 12,222,008 downwards.
CAAATACTGGCTGCATGTAGTAAGAATGAATAATAACAGATATCCTAAGCAGTGCTATTTCATGTTATTTCGCATGGATGAAACTGGTAAAACTACATGGGCTACATATGTAAAGAATCTTTTATTTTCTTATGGCTTTGGACACGTTTTGATAGTACATGATGTGGGAAATATTGATGAATTTTTAAAGGCTTTTTCTCAGAGAATTAAGGATTGTTATACACAAAGATGGTTTGCTGATCTAAATGAGTCACCAAAAGCATTGCATTATAGATATTTTAAATCTATGTTAACTCCAGAATTATATCTTAATACTGACCTATCCTATATACAAAAAAGACATTATCTTATTTTAGGTGTTCATCCAATGATTTAATGGTTGAAAAGGGTAGATATTTAAAGATAGAAAGAGAGCAGAGATTTTGCCAACTTTGTAAACAACTAAACTTTAACATTATTGAGGACGAATATCATTTCTTTTTAGAATGCAAAAGTTACCAACTGCTTCGCAATATGTATTTTGAAAAATCATGGCTTAGACACGTAAATCAGCAAACCTTTTATTCTATTTTGGAATGTAATAATAAATCAAGTATATTCAAAGTACCAACATATCTTGTAAAAGCCTTTGAACTTAGACAAAATCTAATTGAAGAACTATTGTAATGTATTTGTTTGTGGATTGCCACTCTTGTGTATGTATATTATGTTACTGTATGTTGTACTATGGGCATATGGCCTCTGTACTTGAATAAACATGTCTATGTCTATGTCTATGTTCTTAATCTAAACCCTAAACTGTTGGGAATTCACAAGAAAAGTCTCTCAGAGGCGACTCTTATATGTTTCGCAAATGTAGATTTTATCGAGGAATTCAACAAATACTGCAATACTACTGACTGCATAACACAACTTACACATTCTTCGAGGCTGGTTCGAGATGTGATGATACGCGACGCCATAGAAATTACCCAGACTCAACCCGCGGAACGTCACCTTTCCCGCCATTTTCATACTTCCGGTCGCAGTTTCCGGTTTCTCGAAGCTGTACAGACCGCTGGATCTGTAGGACATGTCGGACACGACGATATAGTCCTGAAAATGAAATGATTTCGTAAAAATTACTTTGTTGCAGACGACTTTAGAAAACACTGTGGGAAAAGGAGAAATTGCTCGCAACGAGCAATTTTTCCTTTTCCCACAATGTTTTCTGCCCTATCAGAAGATTTTTGTCGAATTTCATCACATTTTGAAATCTCGTCTACAAACTCTTTGAATTTGGGACAGTCGAACATTTGTTGATTTGTCAAAAGTAAATACTGTGTCAAAGAAGTGACATGCGGGTCTTTTTTTTCGTTATAACGAGTGATATGTTGAAAGAGCCATTTATTCGTTAGAACTACAACAAATCGTTTGATTGATCAGCTAACATGCTATAACTACATTATTTGCATAAACCTGTTTTGTCATATACAAGTACGTTGATAAGCAATACGTATATCTCATTATAACGAGATGGTTAGACATTGTTAGCGTTAGTAAATCGTCATTACAAACCAGCCGATTGGTCGACTTATACATTTACTCTTTATAACGACGCATTATCTCGTCAGCTAACACATGCCATCGTTGTGCCACCATTAGCATATTTTCTGAATAAATAAGTAACATCTTGCTTTACTGGTCTAAACCATCTTTGTCCAACCAAACTGTTTTATCTATAATTCAGTTTCTCTGAGGTTTTAACAGCGGTGTAATTCTAAGAGAAAACATCTGATTACTGTACACCAAACAAACAGTCATACTTACATGCATGATTGCAATTCCACTGAAGTAATGGCTGCCGCCCACATAGACGACATTATACGTGTAGTTCCCATCGTCAAGTTCCCGGATCTGGATAACGGACATGGTCGTGCAGACGTAGATCCTACGGAGAGATAAAAAAGACAACGGTGGAGTGATGCATTCGGCGATTTTGTACGTGTTTAAACGTCTTCACCCAGGTCTCTTATATTACAGCGTTCCTTTATGCGATTGTTACGGATTATGTGTGATTGCATTTGTGCCCATCGTGAAGAAGTAGAATTTGCTCATGATACACAAAATTCTCCATTTGTGAGATTTATTTTCTAACGAATAATCAGTGTATTTTTTTTTAAATGATGATTTCTTCTTGAATTTGGACAGACACCATAGTGACAAAAGAAGAAACTTTGCGTCGGTATCAGTAACTAATTCAATCACAGGAGTTTTTTTAGATATATACTACTAAATTTGTGTGGAATCAAGTATTCTTAATGGAAAATGTCTCACCACTTACATGTTGGTTTTGAAGTCGACGGCTATTCCCTTAATACGGCGTGACCCAAGATCTATCAGCGTGGAAACGTAAGAACCGTCAATATAGGAAACCTTTAGGGCACCATTCAATCTCTCACTCCAGAACAACTTCCTGTAAGTAAATTGTGAAAAAAATCATTGAGTTAATTTAGAATACCCATAATCCGCCATTTTGAAACTCATTCAGTTGTCGAATTACTTCGGTTGTTCACGGAATACATCGATACTGGCCGAAACTATTCACATAAAACCGAATTGTTCCGGCCCCGATCGCTGTAAACTGAGAACGACCGAAGTAATTCGACGTTAGTATGGGTTTCAAAATGGCGGATTGTGGGTATTCTGCTTAAACCGTGTCGTCCATATAGGAAACTTTTGAGGCCCCATGTATCCTCTCATCTCAAAACAACGTTTTGTTGAAAAAGCATGAGACTAGCCAAGGAGACAAACCTGTCATCTAGAACGGAAACATTTAAATGTTCTTCATATAACCTCTCACTCCAGAATGGTTTTTTTTAATAAAGTATTGACGATAACCATCGTATATGCAAGCTGGGTAGATATGAAACATTGAAGTCTCCATTCAAGTTCCTAATCTCGGAAAACTGTATTGTATTACGTATAATAAAATCCTTGCAAGTAATTATGCCTCAACATAGGAAATATTTAGGGTACCATTACACCTTTCACTCCGAATGAAATAAGTAATGCCTTCCAGACATGAAAACATTCAGGTCTACAAGGAATCTCGAGGTACCAACTGAGCATTGAGAAATACATAGTATATTATATAATGGTTCATTTAATTTGAAGCGAAAATCAAAATATATTCAAATGAATCAATTAATGAATCAATTAATGAATTAATTAATGAATCAATTAATGAACCAATTAATGAATCAATCAATTCACCAATTACCTCCTTAGTGGATGTACGGCGATCTCCATGGGCTCATCAAGATCCCCGTGCAGCACGACGGGGTTTTCCCCGTATTCGTTAGTCACCATGATGTGCCCAAACTGTTTGTCCGTCCAGAACAGGGACTTGGACACATGGTCGAATGCGAGACCTATGGAAAAGTTGATCATGTATGTGTGTTATTTTATAAATATAACATAACAGAGATTTAAAGTATTTACCAGTGAAAAATCACAACTGTTAGTGGGCCTTTTTCATTCTTGTTGTTAAGTTTGCCAAACAAATCAACACAAAACTAACACGAAACAAAAATGAAAACAGAAAAATATCATTTATATAGAGTGACTCTATTTTTGTCAACCAACTTTGCCATTATATCGTATTTTTACCATAAAAATAACTCCTATAAACTGATGATTTTGTGTGTTAAAACAAGCAACAGAAAGAAAAAAGGACATGCTACAAGTTCAACAGTTCGTGCTACATGCACGAAATCAGAACAATATCATTTCAGTAAAGGTATAACCCCAAACGTTGCCGACAGCCAATGAGATGATTTCAGATTCACTTCCATCCTCTGTCCCGACTGCTTTGATGGCCTGAAATCGAAAGTTATAGCGAAGTCCCTCCTGGCTATCTGTTAATATGCACAGTAGATACAACCAAACATATCACGCATGACCTAGTGGTACGAGTGCGAAGATTCTACCAATCTTGAACTCAATCTCGTGGACAAAATTCGTTTTTCCGTTTCTAGAAAGGGACACATGATTTTCGTTTCGCGATTTTGGAATGCAGTGCGACTGGAAAATAAGTTTCACGCCAGAAAGGTGTAGTTTTTTAAAATTCAGATAAGATGCTATTTCCTGAGCTAGTTTCCATATTTCTTTTCAAACCCTTTGATGTGGGTGCCAAGAATCGTATCGTTAAAGGTTTTTATCATGTTTTTTGAATTACCACATGGCAAATGTCTTGATACGCCATCTTATCTATGTATATCTTTGATAACTATTAAGTACAGGAAACGCCATGATATATCAGGGACATTTTGGAAATATTACAAACAACAAACAATAGTACATTACTTTGACAAACATATTTTCTCGCACATTTACCTTGGAATTGTAGTCGAAGAAGTATATCTTCAGGGACCGGATATCGGAGGTGATGGCGCTGATGAACTGGTCTGTGGCGAAGACGCGAGTTGGCCGTTTGACTGACTCCGGTAGCTCGCCTTTGTACTCCCCAAAGTTGTTCCAAATTGTGTATATACCGTCACCCTTGGGTAACAAGAGGCCTGTAAACGCCTTGGCATCTGGGGTTATAAGATATAGACATAGAACAGAGGGGCTTCCGTAGCATATTGGTTAGAGTGTTGAGCCTGATGTCACAAGAGCTCCTCTCCACGTGGGTTCAAATAAGGACCGGGGAGATTAGTTGTCCGTATTGTCAAGCTTGTCCAAAGGCCTTCACAGACAAGTAAAACTTTAAGAATTTTACCATACAACCATTATACGGAGAAGTGCAAAAAAAGATTGATTTGACATTAACGACATGTCAATCAAAATCAGATTTCTTCACCGCTACATCGTATGGGTAGACTTGAGTTATTATCCTGGCTGACTAACAGCGAAATGCCCATGGTTCAACCCGTCTTTATTAGCCCTTCTTTATAGTTAAGAGTACTTAGTCCATGATTGGCCGGACATAACAATGTAACTAAATGATTTTTATTGCGATGTTAAATCCAGTAGACAAATAAACAAAGAACCAAACACATGGACTCGATTTTCTAGCTGTTTGATCGTAAGGTTCGTTTTTAAAGCATCATCAATTATGTAAATCAAAAAATGAAACTCCATGTATATAGACGACAACTATGTCTTTCTGCAGTACATCGACACTGTTTGCACGCCAGCTTCTTATTTGTAACAGTATTTGCAAAATCAGCAATTTGCAAATATGTTCATACGCACATACATATGAATATACAAATTCATAAACAACTTATTTTACTAACCACAGTACATCCTCACTGTTTGTTCGTCTGCCTCTTGCTTGAGAGCGTCAATACAGAAACAGTTCTCCGTCACATTACTCATTGTACAAATACCCGGACACGCGGACAGAAGGCAAGGGTCTGAAAACAGATATATTTGTTAAAGTTTGTTTGGTATAAGTTGAGCAAAAATATCAATTAGATACGGACCTATGGTATTAAAGACATGAGAAACTATTAGAATCAGACGAACATTGTTGAGACCGCATTTAAAAGAATAGTTTGGTCATGCTAGTTCATGTAATTGCTTAAATCGTAAATTATTCATTCAGATTTTTCTTTTTCTAAACTCCATGACGAGCTTCAAAACCTCGTTTGATTACCTGTTAGACTTGGGGCACTGGGGCCTTGAGAGTTATTCCCAATGATAAATAAGGACATGATGTGTTTGTCTTTTTCCACTGAACAACTTTTCTATTTGTTTACGTTGGATAGCAATCAGTTCCTTCGAAAGAAAAGTGTGTAGTTCAAATATGGAAATAACAGGTGAGCTGAATGAAGAAATATGACTGAAGGGCTGATGGCAATTCAACCAATTGTAGAGGTAGTCTCCGTCCTGACTAAAGGAAGGCCGATGGTTCTTTCCGGTTTGACTAGTCCTTAAAGGCAGTTGAATATTGGGTCTTCCTCCATCATAAATAGTCGGGTATCGCATAACCGAAGTAGTGTCGACGCTAAGTAACAACTATACAAATTGATAAATGAAAAATGGATAAATGATCTGCGTGCATAAACGATAGATAATTGACTTATGGATAACGAGTAACATGTTTGTTCTTACTGCCTCCCGACTGCTGTATGTAAGGTTCGATAACTCGCAGTCCAAAAGGTCTCTCTTCTATGCTGAGTTTAAAGCCAGCGTCGAGAAGAAGGTTGCGATGTTTGTCCGACCGTCTCTTTGAGTAGAAATGGATCTGATTGTTTTCCTGGTTAACGAATATCATCTGGTCCTGAAGGGACAAAGGGGTTGTTCTATGACGTTTTTCCTTTCTTTTCATTTGTGCCACTTTCGGACAGGCAAGACGGTGCCGTTTGACATTTTCGTTATGTGTCAGTTGCCATATAACACACAAATGTTATCTATTTGGAACTAATTTCAAAGCTTCACTTAAAACATGACGCGCCCGCTAATGCAAACATGAAACAATACTGTCACATCGCATTGATTTTCTGGGATTTCTTTTTTTTTTCATTATCATTCTGTATTCGTTTCAAGACAAACCTTTTCATGGTATCATGTTCTTAGAATTTCATCACTGACGTATTCACCGTTGGGGAAAAATTGACAAAACATGGGAAATAGTGCAGGACCATTGAATTTGCTTTAGTTTTTGAAATTGAGTATCATATACGTACAGCAACCATCTTGGAAACAATTACGACAATGGAAGAGATTGCTTGATATGCACAATTTCTCATTTGGTTACACTCATCACTTTCAATATTAAAAATGTCTTTTCACATGTTATGACTTCCGTCTGATATTGTGTTTGATTTGGATCAACCACGAGTTGTTGTATGGGGAGAATGAATTCTACTCACATTGAAGACGTCCATATCGAAGTATCGATGGTTCCCATTCACCCTGGTCTCCACCTTAGAGTTGCCGTTCAAGTCACATGACATGATGCGCTGTCCGCCACCGTCGTTCATTTCGAAGAGCCAATAGAGCCTACGAATAAACATAAACACATTCCGGTTTGAAAGTAATCCGGTCAGAAAGATTTTCCGGAGGTCATTCAGGGAGTTTTAAGTGCTTCTTGATAATTCAAAATGCTGCAGTATGCGTGAACCGTTGGTTTCGTATGATATACGAGGTTGGCTTTCCGCTATCCGCGAGATTTCTATTGTGTTAGGTAGGCTTATTTGCAAATAGTCATGACCCTTGCTTTTCTTCTTTGTAGAATCAGCAGGTGTGGAAAATGAACGAACGAGCGAACGAATGCGCTAACCTCTGCTGTTCAGTAAGTAAAGATACCGAAGCGACATAGGAAACCATCGATTGAGGAAATTGTTGATGACCGTGTTCTTACTTTATGTGCCTGTGACTTTTTTTATGAATACTTGGTATGTATTAACTATCATAGGAGACCTAACGTTAAGCCAGAATCGCTTTTCTGACGTTGCTTATGGAGGAGCCAAAAAGACAGCTAACATGTAGAGCAAATGAAGAACTTAACCAGTCAACTTAACCAGTCAAACTGTCCCGCTATTCTCAATCACTCGTGTATCAAGGTACATGGGACTAGGCTAAACAGCAATCTCTACTAGAGCAACCGTTCCTGTTAGACTTGATGGTAAATGTATGGTAATAGAATAAGAAGACGAAGTAGCAAATTATGGTTTGAAACGCTTTATAAACATAATCGTGGCATAGTAACAAGACGCCCAAATGCTTAGTCAGAATGACCAAAACAATACGCAAAACCAATGATCGAAATGATGATACCACCAAATATATTTGTCTTTAAGCAACAAGAGCATGTCAATATTACCACGGGGAAACAACTTATTAAAGAAAAGTATGTGCTACTATTCAAAACTATTTACTACACGTGGTCAACCCAAATGCAACACATTACCTGTCCTGAACAACGTCAATATGGAGAGTGGATGCTATACCGCTAAAGAACCGCACCACGGCCTTGACCTTTCTACCTCCGAGGGTCGATCTCATTAGTCTGGACTTGTCTGGGTCAGCGTCCGTCCAGAACAGAAACCTGCCCAAAATAGAGTTTTGAAAACTAGGTAAAACCATAGGGCAATACATAGTTGAATGTAAATCGACGAATTGGAGAAATCGCATGGTGATAAAAGTATTTTCTTCATTTTTCTGGAAGAATACAAAGCGTCAAATTGTACGGGGTGTTAAGATACAATACAGTGATTTAAAAACCATAGTGTTCTCTGGTACTTCCACAGAGGCAAACAGTGTACGGAATTAATGTACAAATGTAAAAAGTTTTTAAAGATTTAATCTTAACTCATATTTATCACAAAATAAAAGGTTTATTGTTTAAGAAAGGGCAATCGATTTGGACATGATTGTCTTTTTTTTGATAAACCTTTACATTCTCAAACTTCGTATAAATGAATTCTAATATATCTTACAACGTATTATCATTCAATCAAATCATATATTGTCACAGATCACTGTTATTTTAAGAGGAATATATGCCTATTGATAACGTTATGAACAAGAACTCCCAACACATTCCACGCCAAACTCCGTGCAGGATTACTTCCCTTTGCTTCACTGCATATCGATATTGACCTCTGCACGGTGTCTATAGAAAGGGAACCTACTTTAGACATGTGGGTGTTGGTTTCTAACTCACCCTTTATTCGGATGGACAACGATACCAAACGGCTCGTCCAGGTTATCAACAACAACTTCTGCGTGATGCGGGTATTCAAGGGAGGCAACCATGATGACGTCATATGCAGCATCCGTCCAATAAACGACCTCCGTCATCCAGTCTATAGCAATGCCTGAAACGGAATTTTTGTTTGTGTGCTTGTTGATTCATTTTTTTGATTGTATACTTATTCGCTTTGTTTCATTTGTTTAATAATTTATGCTTAATTGTTTGAATCTGTTTTCTTCAACGGTATTTAAATCTGTTTTCTTCAACGGTATTTCGGTTGGATTACGAGATTAGATCCACGACTCATATTCGAAGGGGCAGCATCCAAAGCTTGGCCGTCAAGAAGACTAGATGGATCGAATGGAGAGCGTCGGATATCACGGCTCTTTATCAATTTTTTTTTTAAATCTGAAAAGACAATTTTTATCTTTTCTGCAATAAATTAAGAAAACACCCTGGAACTGATTCCTAGACTCCTGGTGTTGCTTTTGGTAAAAGTCCAAATTAAGATATAGTGCGAATGCAGGACCTTTACCAGTGCAACATGTGCTGTGCTTAAAGGATTGAAAAGCATTGCGCAGGCCATTATGAGTTTCGGTTCATTCATACTTTAGGTTTGACTTGTCCGCCCTAGAAATTAAACAGTTTACTTAAACTGCTCGAATTATGTAACATAACTCATACAAACAGCTCGTTAAACGTTCAACCATATGCATGGTTATTTAAATTCTTACCGTTGACTTTCTTTGAGGTGCCTTGAAATAGTACCCACGGTTTATGCTGTCCAAATTCGTTAAAGGAGAAAGCCTAAAAGTAAATATTGACAGTAAGCTCCATTTGTAGTATCTTTCAACCTGAAAAGGGGATGTTTTGGCCAGTCATTATATGTGGAAACTTTAGCAATCAGCTCGGAGAGAGAGAGATCATCAGCAAGGCTGCAACAGCAAAATTATCTGTAGAACATGTAAATCTTGTTTGAACCTGATTAGTTGAAATATTTTGAAGTGTTTCAAAGAGATCACGTTATGCACTTTCAAGAGTTCTTTAACAGATTAAATTATGCCTCTTAAATGTTTAAAAGACATGTTAAATGGCTTGCAATGAAGCCATACAAACTGTATTAATGCCCTTACCACGATTCTTTGGCCTACTGTATCCACCATCACGAATGTCTTGTTAAGCCCAACTGCCACGTCGATGTGGGTAAATGTGAACTCGTTCGTCCGTGCTATGATCACCGACTGAAATAAGTCGATTCTATTTAAGATCGATTCAACAGCTTTTCAGTGATATTGCAATGTCCTGCCTTTAGTAGATGATACCAAATAGCATTGCCATATACGTATAAGACCTGGTTTATGCTCTTTAGAAACGTTGAAATCCCGTTAGAGAACTAAACAACGTTTGTTAAATCAACATGCAATAACTTAAATGCGATGTTATTTGATTCAATTTCAACATGCTTTCTGAAACAGGTAAGATGCGATGTTATTCGTTTGAAATCAACATGCTTTTTTCAAGGACTTTGGTCTGTTGTAAAGTGTTTGAAATTAGACATGCGTTTTGCAACGATTTAGATGCAATGTTACAGGTTCGAAAATTAACGTGTTTTTCGCAACCATTCTGATGCGGTGTAATTTGTTTGCAATTCAACATGGATTTTGCAATGAGTTCGATTTGAATTAATTTGTTTGAAATTGATTCATATCCTCAGATATATCAATTATGATATTCAATATTCATGGCTCCTGATAAACCTACAATTTAAAAACAAGTACTTACTCAATGCAAGTGACTAGTGTATTAGTTAGTGCCGTGTCTAATAACATATTCAGAATCAGATAGGATCTCTTTGCAATCTTACCCAACACACCATCAATACCGATTTGTCGTGACTAAAATCTGACCATATAGCACTGTCCAATACTTACCGACAGTTTAGGGCTCTCAACCAATGACCCTCTTTTCCAAGTGTCTGATGTCAGTTTCATGTGATGGAAGTACATGGTGCCGTGAAAATTCTCGATCCACACCAGACCTGCCTCCTTGAACAGGTTACTGTTGTAATCTATGAGATACGTCACGAAGAAAGAAGGAAATATTTTTTTTTTGTAATTTCAAGACGTTTTCAACACTATTTCAGTTATATTACGGCATTCGCTGGATATGAACCAGTATGACCAATGTGTTTGTGTCGGAGCTGGCTATTACAATCATTCATCAAATGCCATCATAATTACTCAGTATGCTGTGTAAAGTAGTATTTACAAACATTGAAAGAGAACATAGTAAAGTTTATAATAGAAAGACTGTCTGTAGACATAATCAATGGTGTGTTTACTTGTAGCGTGTCGAATAACCCATTAATGACATATACTTTCTCCTTTTGAAGCTTTCGTGCTATGAAACCAATTATGACAACAATTCAAGAAATTCTTCCTCTGAAGCTCCTTTCCCTCGGTCCTTTTCCACTGGCTCTGTATACAGGTTAATGAAGCATTGATATTTAACAGATGTAGATCTGGGGTTATGGAAAAGCAAATGAGTTTTAACAATGATTCTAACATCGTCTACATGTTATTCAGGTAGTGGAAAGCCATTCATGTTAGGAATTTGCTAAATTGTGTTGTCAAACATTTCCAAAAGTATCGTGATAGTAGTTCACGTAGCTCATGTTTCCTTTAGAATGTCACATTTTAAGGTCCGTTTTAAGGGAAAGAAACGAAAGTGGGTTCGTCTTTCATTATGGTATACTATCGGGAGACATACTTTCCAAGCCTAGCACTGGTCATTTACTTATGAGTCCTGGGTAATTAGAATGTTAAACATGAGATAAAATGATGATTAAATGTCGATAAAGGGAAACGATAGGGGAGAAGTGTTACAATCGATGATCTAGACCTACCTTCCCTCGGTGATCCCCCTTTAATCATCAGTAAGAGATAGACGATCCCACAAACACGCGACCATTTTAAAACACACGCCATGTTTGGTGTCAAAACTTGCTCCGGTACACACTCATACAAGCACATCGACCACTCAGAGTCGGTAAGTGTGTTGGTTTGTTTAGCCTGTAAGTGTTTCCGCTGATTTCATTGCACCGGATCATGCCAAACGGATCCATATGGATTTATATATAAGTGTGTGGAGTGAGATATCAAATATATCCTTACGGACCCGGCTTAAGGGTGTGGATTGAAATGAGGTATCGGACTGCATCCTGTAGGCTCATTGGCTAATTCGAGACGCATGTGACCACCAGAGTGATGGGGATATCTTAGAAAAGAGATTAATCAAGAAAATGTTACTTTTTCAATCATGGAATGTAACGAGTCAGATCAGTATACTGCATCATACTTTATTGAACACATAACCAAACACTCACGACACTTAACAATGTTGTTGCAGACTACTCTGGAAAACATTGTGGAAAAAGGAAAGATTTCTCCTTTTCCCACAATGTTTTCTATCCTATCAGAAGATTTTTTTAATTTCATCACACTTTGAAATATCTTCTGCAAACTCTTTCAATTTTAGACGGTCGAAAATTTGGCGTTTGGTAAATCGTTAAGCTAAGCGGGTCTGTTTTGGCATGATTGAGAGTGCAAATCGGAAAGTTGCTTGCCCAAGTGGTCGTTAACGTTTACACCTAGAAATAAACCTTTCAGCGAGCAAATCGTCCTCATCTTCGTGCTTGACATGAATTGCAACGGCTTTGTACAAAGCGTATGAGAATGTTGGACAATGTATTATTGTTTGGTTATTCTTTACAAGTCTAACGCCTTTTTTCAACAAACTTTCAATTATATCGCTGTCAAAGTATGTATATTGACACAAGCTAGTACCACATCACTTAACCCTTTCCCAAACAACAAATTTTTGACTGTCCCAAATTGAAAGAGGTTGCAGACGACATTTCAAAATGTGACGGAATTGGTAATTAATCTTGTGATAGGGCAGAGAACATTGTGGGAAAAGGAGAAATTGCTTGTTAAGAGCAATTTCTCCTTTTTTCACCATGTTTTCTAAAGTCGTCTGCAATAAAGTGGTCAAATGTCGTTATTGTTTGGGAAAGGGTTAAAGCAATCACTTCATAGATAAAAAATATATATTTTGAGACTTTTGAAGCTATTCCTTCACGAAGGTGAGATTCTTCCATTGAAGCACAGACAAGGGCAATACTTTTTGTACCCCACGGCGTGGTCTGAATCCGAAAACTTTCTTTCCACGATGAGGAACACTATCTCTGCTCAAACTTAGGTTAACCACAGTATGGCGTTTCCTCTTTATATAACAGGGGACAATAAAGGGTCCCTTCCCAATTGAACATTTCTTTAAAATCATGCTGTTTTCCCAAAAATTCAAATTCACATCAGCTTTTTGGTTTCGACTTCAGCAATTTCATCAGTACAATTTCCTAAGATCAACAGACCTGGGTCTCCCAAGAATTAAAGGAAAAAGGGACCTTCACAAAACTGAAGTCAAAGTATGGTCATATACGGGTTACTTACTTTTAGAATTGAATATGTAGTTGAAATGGGTAAGTCGGGTTTCAACTGTTTTGGTACCATTATGTGACCATCGACTGTCCTTGGCCAATGCGCCTTTCGTTAGCTTGGTTCTGGCTTGCCTACACAAGAAGCATGGACAGGTGTAGCATCACCACAAAACTGAAGCACCGTTGGCACGATATTTATCTTACTCGTTCTCATTGCTCAATATCACGTTTTACATCATTGGTGTGATGTAGGTGAGGTGTTTTGGCATTCATATCTAAAGAGAGAAAAGGGAAATTTTAAAACATTATAGTCAAAGTCCTTTATTTTCATCATTTCCAAGAAAGACCGTTTGACAATCACAGTATTTCTGATTTAAATAATCCTTTAATTCCCCGTGTAATAAGGTTTCTTTCTTAATCTCGAAATGAGAATGCTGCTTCATATTTGTCACCGTCATATGCTCATGTCGAACCATTACATAATCATGACCAAATACCGAGATACTCCTTTACATGGCTATCGCTTAATCATTCTAACTAGACGGAGACAGCTTTTTTACATGGATGTTGGAAAAAAGGAAGGAAAATGTGCGCATGTGTGCGTATTTCTCTCAGATAGATAGATTCTGTCCCAAGTGAAAAATATTCCCGATTGCATATGTCGCTCTGTCAATATTAAACAATAACAAAGTTTCAATGAGGAAATGGTGAAGATGGTAGTGTTAAAGTGCGATCTTGGGTATACGATCGACTCTCTTCGCATGAAATCCTTGTGTTTGATTAAGATCCCACGATATGTGATATTGAAAGTGTCAGAAGTACCGGGTCAACAAGTTAAAAGCGTGTCTTTCTCCATTTAAAGTAATAAGGATAAAGTACAAAGTATGCCGGATACGTTTTGAACTACTTTACGCGTAATAATTCATAAAACTAATGGATAGTTGCGACTTAGCTAGTTCACTGATGTCTACTGGCTACACTCTGTTACAAGATATACAAAGGGTAGCCTACTAACTCTGAGCGATTTGATTGATCCGACGTTTAAAAGATACGGGTGCGTCCCTTCATCAATCTCGGAACGTAACGTAATTTTCCTATGTTAACCTAGGTAAACAACATATACAACATACAATAGGGGTTATGATGAAGATCACGTTAACTGACAATGGCCAAAAGAGTCCTCGCTTTGATGGACACACATAATGTTTGCTAGATGGCGATAGCTTTGGTCACCTTCCTTCAGCTTTAATTAGTATATTTGGTACTTTTACTAACATCACTTATTTGGTGTATTCGTAGCATAGTGGATAGAGCGCAGAGATTGATCTCACATTGTCCCCTCTCTGTGTAGATTCACATAGCGGTAAGGCATGTTAGAATTTTCAAAAGAAGTATAATTCCAGGTGAATTACGGAATACCGATGGTTCTCTAGATCGAGTTTGAGCCGGGAGAATTATGTTTACACAATTAAAACCTCTTTCTCAAAGTTACAAATCATCTTCAACTGCTATAGTACAGATGAAATTTAAAGACTGCATACATTTGTAACTTACCGTTACTTAATGAACATATCTTGCGAAAGAAAAATGTCATTATAAGGCAAACGCCTTGGAAATGAACCAGCTTTTGTTGTGTGTTGTCGATGTCAACTGGTTCACCTTAGTCGAGTCCGTTATGTAAGTTATTATTCAATTTTTGATTTTCTGCCTCTTTCAACAAGTTTACAGTTAAATCGTGACTCGATTTTACAAATTTTCTTTATAACCTTCCAGTTTATTAATTCTACTTGAAGTTTAATGAATCTAGCGCCATGTCAGCAATATATAAGATATATCAACTACCAATGCTGTGCTAAGGATGAGTGTCTTGCCCAATGACACTCGACAGTGAAAACAAATGGCCGTTGTCTACCATCGATCCTTATCCGATATGTCTCCGAACGCCCATATTAATCATTTCACCGCCGCGTTAGATAAGTGTTTAGCTGAGTTGTTCTACACATCCTGGCGTGTGTCAAGACGGGCCCTTATGTCCTTCACTTTTTTCGTGCGTCATCAACTCAGAACCGGCAAAGGCAAATAATTATTCAAAACATTGTGACAAATGGAGAAATTGCTCATCATGAGCAATTTCTTCTTTTATCGCAATGTTTATGCATTCCAATTGATCACTATTTGATTCAATTGAAAAATAAATAAAACAAAATTCAGGGCTGGTTTATGCAGCAATATTACAAAGTTTGTTAGATGGAGATGTAAAGAGTTAATATCTAAGCTGGATGAGTCGTGTTTAGTTTTAAGTATTAAAGTCAACCATTATAGTACGCGATGCTCTTTTGTTATACAACGTCGATTAACTTGAATCACCAAGACGAACAATGGATATATTCCGAGAAGTTTTGATTTTATGCGTCTTACAACACGCTGGGGTATACGGTAAGTGCATGAAATACAATGAATACTAGTTCATTGTTTCTGTTTTTCTTTAAGCAATGTTTCAATTAAGTGTTCAGTAATATCTTGTTGTTGTTTTTTTTTTGTCACAAGTTTTAAGTAATATTGTGTTGCTTTATGAGTCACAGTCGTTGTCGTTAAAATGACTATCTCTCAGGTAGAGATCTTAATCTTTTTAATGCAGTGCTAGCTGTATGTTTATGTTATTTGTTTGGTGTCGTTTAGCATTGTTTCGAGCAAGTTTTAACTAATATGATTTTGCTTTATTGTTCACAGTCTTTGTCTTTAAAAGAACTATATCACAGACTTTGATATTTTGATATTTTTTAGAACAAAATGTATTCATATTCTTCGACTCCAATGTCTCTTGCATCAAAGGTGCATAAAGCCAAGATTCTTTTTGATTTCGAAAATTCTTAACCTCAAATGTTCTTTTACATAAATTTGCATCGATTATTAATAATCTTTAGCCGTTATAACCATAACAAAGCGGATTTAAGTGTGTTTTGGGTTGTTGTTTTTTTCTTATGACAATGAACGTTCGTCAAAATGAGTTCCTATAATCCTTCTTAAACTTGTTGTTTCCGTCTCTTCACAGGTTGCGGAAAACTTGCTCCATTTTCTCAGTACGTGGGTACACAAATTGTGGGTCAAATCAGGCTATATCCCTCTCAGGAATGGCTGCCATCTATAGAAAACAAATACTACCAGTGGATAAAGGGCAAAGACGCTCCTAAACTCGTCGGCTATTTTCGTAACAAATCGTTCATCGCCGAGGATCCCCGAATAAACGATGTCAAGTCTACCCTCGTGATAACCGGTATGTCGAAAGCGGATGTGACCATGTACCGCGTGGAATGCTGGGCAACAGAGAAGCGTGACGTTTTCAACAGAACGGAACGTGTACCGTTGACGTTACCACAATGTAAGTATTGCCAACCGCAAGAACTATCTGTTACGAGCCTGGACCGAATAATTAAGCATTGTCATTTCGTGTTTCTGTGAGAGTGCAAAACGAAGAAAACATACAAACAAACATACACAAAACGTGAAATTCTTATCTATGAGACCGTCATAAGTCGTAACAGGGATATATTGCGTTATATAACAGGGGGGCACTTTCCCAATTGGAAATGGATTTGATATCATGCCATTTTCCCAAAGATTCAAAGTCATACCAGGTTATGAGTAAAGTTTCCAATTTAGTAATTTCAGCGATAAAACTTTCCAAATTCAACAGGCATTGGGCTCTTTCCCAAAACAAGAAAGAGAAGCCCCGCACAAGTGTAAATATTACATACCTCAGTGATTTTCAACAACACCCGGTATATGTATGAAGGCTTTAGATGAACTTAATCATAGATTGAGATTAAGATCTTTGCAGAATAAGATATCTACTACGGATTAAATATTTTTTATAGATCTGATCTATAGAGTTACATAAAGCTGAATTATTGGTGCACTTTTCAGCCATTTGCGAGATACAACTGTGTTTGAGATAAGCACATTTTGTTAGAGATTTGGTTCATTGCTTAAAGATGGCATTTCGTTTAGTGTCAAGTAGTGTTTTAATCACCACTTGAACAACCACAATAAGTAAGAGTTCCTCTAAATATCATTCAAAGAAGCATTATACTGTTTTGGATTGATCAATAGAAGTATCCCAGCCAGTTTTAATCAGTACTATACTGGTGTACCCTAATTCCGTGGTACTTAAAGGTTACATGAATAACAGAAAGGAGGAGGAGAATTTAACTGTCAACATTTAGCTTTCCTAACATATTTCATTCTTCATTTACGATCTGCTCGTAATTATTTTTAGATGGAGCACAGAAATGCTCTACGTAACGTAAATGAATAGGTCACTGGCAGCCATTTGCATTTTTGAGGTCCTACCCTAATTCCGTGGTATTCAGGTAAAACATAATTTGTTAGTAAAAGTCCAAAATAATCAGGGTGAAACATACTAGGGACGAATCCTGAAACAATTTGGTCGTATCTGACCAAAGAATGGTTGAGAATTGCGGACGAACAGAAAAGAAAGGAAGTGTTTAGGGTCTTAGATTTGAGTAATAAGTGTGAACATTTCGGGGATTTTTGGAGCTCTGTGTAATAAGAGGCGCATTTGATTTTATTGGTTTTATACCAGAAAAACATTTATTCTTGCTTCTTTTGGAGTTCTTACACTGGTCTGCGAAAGTAGGTCAGGTTGGTGCGTTTGTTTATGGAAGCAGTTTGACATTATGCAAATACCACGGAATTATGGATACCACGAGATTAGGGGAATTGACTAAACTACGTTTTGTATGTCTCTTTGTAACAATGTATAAAGTTATCATCATGCTTCAGCCAAGTGATCACTATATTTTCAGCAAGCACTGTCATGCCTAACACGCCTGTACTTAAAACAACCATCAAAACATCATCAACAACAACAACAACAATGTCACTTCAATCCGAATCCGCACCGAACCTTGTTGAGACCGGAGACGATTCCGGGGAGGTGTCCGTTGTCATAGTGATGACGGTCGTCATAGTTGGCCTCGTTGTCGTTATATTCGCCCTCGTCATTCGGATGAAAGTCAAAACGAGGCTCAAAGGCCAACAAGGTAATGCACAACCTAATGCACAATATTATGAGGTATATTTCACTTGAATAAAGTATGTTAACTTCTTTTCTTGTATTAGATTTGTAAGGAGTTGACTTTGAAATGAAGGAGAAAATACCTTTTAAGTTTTTGATACTTTCTTAGAATGTAATAATGTGTGCGTACATATCATGGTAGATGAGGCCTATGTGGCAAATCGATTTAAATAAAGAACTTGAAAAGACATGGACAATCTCCGCATATGTCCAAATCTTTGATGCAGTAGATTCTTATTCTCTTATGAGGCAGCCTTTCGGCTGACTAACGGAATGCTGATTGTTTTATCCGGCTTGACTAGAACTTACGAGTAATTATATTTGGCTTCCTTCTTCATCCAAAATAAGCAAAATATCGCAATATAACTGAAATAGTGTTGAAGCAATGTAAGATCATAACAAATAAATTTCTCAGAAGATAACAAAAAAGTGAATCCTCTTTGCTTTATTTTACAGACAGGCGAGCTATCGCAAAAGAAGAGGAGCTTCCATCGTAAGTAAAGTACATGTAGTTTGTAGATGTCCAATGATATATATCTAATATAAATAAACTAACATAATAATAACTTTCTCTGTTTCCTTGGTACAAAATTGTGACAAAGAATTACCTCGTCACAATCATCAGCATTTTATTTGCTTCGTAATTATAACAATGGTTAGTTATCACGTGGACCCGTTTTGTTGGCGAGTCTACATGTATGTCCAAAATACTATGAAATTATTAGACAGGTTAGACATAGTGTTTGATTGAGACTTATAGTTTGATACCCGGAAAGCAATATTCTCTTTGTTTGCTTTTGCATTGTCAAGCGTTTGGAACTAATACATCGCCTCTTATTCAAATTCTGATCGTGTACTTTTTGTTCTCGTCTTCTTTATTACTTGCACGCCCCTGGTTTGTAAATAATCAAATGCATCTGTTTAATTGAAAGAAACGTTATCTGATGGCAAACCATTTGACTATTTTTCAGTTCTAGTGACAATCCACGCACTGGAGGTAAGGCAAATACATATTTCTTTTACTATCTTACACAAGTAAATATTTAATTTCAGAAAGTATATAATGGATGTGCATCAGCCTATGTGTAAGGAAAGAAATATGACTGAATTTGATTCCATCTCTGAATGTTTTAAGTGTAACGTGGGAGAATCAAAAAGCCCTTACTACATGTCGGTCTAAATCTTAATCTATAAAACAATAAAACAAGTGCTATAAAATGGGAGTTTTGTCATGATGTGCAACTATTTTTCGGTAATGATGGGAACTCAATTATAGGTATATGTATTAAGAAAGTGGTTCAAAAAATCTCGTTCCTGTTTCAGAGAACGTTTACAATGAAATAGACGAATACGCTGTCAGCGACCCCGACATTACGTATGCTCAGGTGAAAAACACACAAGCGTTCAGTTCACAAGGAAACATTCAAACACTCGGCCAGTTGCTCAGCCTGCCTAAACGTGATGGAGAAATGAGTAGAAGTGTTCTCGACGTCCGTATGACGTCACAGTTACAGGTCGATGCAGATAAGTCCATGCAAAAAGCAGCTTCATTGCAAGATGTCTACGCACAGGTCTTACCGAAAGCACAACGGAATCAAAATGGTGAAGGATTTGACCCACCAAAGCAGACAGTAGAAAATTTACTAAAACAAGAAAAGGATGGAGTTAAAACTGACATTAAGAGATCGCAAAGGAGTACGATAAAGAAAGGAGGCTTCCAATATAAAAGTATGGATTGTATTTTTACTGAAACAGAACCAGCCCTTGGTCATGAATACTCAAATACAGTACACACTTTACCGAGGTCGATTAAACGTAAGGTACGTGTATGAAACGTTTGTTATAGGTTTATGCCTCGAAATTGAAATATGTGACTGGTCAAAATTGAAAGTTAACACAGGCGATGAAAATGAATTGACAAAAAATCTTCCGGAAAAGAAAATATACAAGTTTCTCCTTCTGGAAAATGCAACATTCAAACAAAGTGAGTTTTGAAATAGTCTTCAGAAGATGCACCGAAGAAACGCACAAATGGTTAAGAGTTGAACTTATTTGTTAATGATTGTTCAGAAAATAAACAATCATCTTGCTAGCATGCATTTCAGTATATGGCATGAAATCAATAGAGCTCATATAAATCAATAAAGATTGTAATACATCTAAGCTCGTTCTTCGAACATGTTTATGGAGGTCATATTGGAAGGTTTCATCAGTGTACGTCCTAAGCCGTTCCCTTAAACAGTTGCTAACTCGATCGAATCACGCCCGTTGATAAAGGCAAATGTGAATGTTTACCCCATGAAATCAGTTCCGATGTTGTTTTCAAGTCGTAACACTTCAGTGCTTTCAGTACTTTGAAATGGGCTTGATTTAGGTCGATTCTAGAGCGCTCATCTTTCTTGAAACCTAATACGTTTTAAACAATATTACCACATGTGTGTTGCAAAGAAATGCTTCTGTCCATCGATATTTCACAATATTGAACCGTCAAAGCATGAAAATACATGATATGACTTTGTTAGCAATACAACAATGCCTGTTCGGGAAATATAAGATAAAGGACAGCTATTCAGTTCGCTCAATGTAGCACTGCAGCGCTGACTATTACAGATATATAAGATATACTCCAACCAATCAATTGATTTTCTCGTACGACAGGGGTCCGCCAAGTCCACATCCGAGCTGTTGTACATCCAGATAGACCACGGCCATCGGACCAGCTTGACCGGAGACTACGCGGAGATCGAACCCGCGATCATCGGTCAGGCGCCAAGCTCCGAGTACGTGTCCATCGACTTCGACAAAAAGGCATTCGTGGCGCCGATCCGGAAGGCGCCGTCGTCATGGTACCGGAAACGGAAGGAGAGGAAAGAGAAGCAGAAAAAGATGGAGTGAAACAACATAATGTCAAGATAGTGTGGCAGGGTACCAGGGTATTTCATCTTAGCATGCTATATTACAGATATAGTAGTGTTTAGAAAAGATGCGAAGAGTTTATTTGTAGACAAAGGTATATGGGTTCAGTTGTTCTAAACGGTTTATCCTAAAGATTTGCATAAGTTCATAACATTTATCTCTATTTTTACAATATTTGGCCAAGCAATATTGCACAGTACAATGTTACACATCATTGGAATCGTCTCTCTGAGACAATATTGTTTTTCATTCTAGACACTATACATGTCTCTCACGTTTGATAAAGTGGTACCAGGGCCCATAAAACAAATTGTGGTCGTTTTATTCTGTTCTTTTCTCACTTGTTATCGCGGTTCATAACACGAAATTCCATCAAAATCCGCCACTTATGTGGAGCATTGGAACTTCACCCTTTATAATACTTTAGTTCGTGAAACGTGTAAATTTTCGAGGGAGTCAATTGGCGAGATAAAAGCATTCGTGGATCTATCAACATCGGTATGGAGCTCTCATAGTGCCATTGAGTCTTAGAAAAAACATCGGTATGGAGCTCTCATAATGCCATTGAGTCTTAGAAAAAACATAGGTATGGAGCTCTCATAGTGCCAGTGAGTCTTTAAAAAAAAAAAAATGTTTTTAAGACATCATCTGTCATAGTGAAACAAATGTGATTGAAAAAAAAAACAGCAATGAGTGGAAAACCTTTAACATATCAATGGTGATGTATACTTTAAGGTCAACCATTTGGCATTGGTCTAGTGTCAAGTACTGCTGTAGAACGTATTATAGATTCATTCGGAATTGATGTTAACACTATCAGAATCTATCTCTGTTATCGTATACATGTAGTTCCGGAGTGACTCCGATTTGATAACAGTATGATGCATATATCGTACCACGCAATGTTGATCAATCCGTCGATGCTTTAGCAATATCGTTATTTTCAAACTTTGGTAAATGTAAAGAAACATCAAGGCCTTCAACAACAATCATAAGATAAAAAATCATCTATTGTGTTTGTTCATCATTTTTGAATACGCTGTACATTGTATGTGCATTTTTCACACTTTCGTTGCAATAAGTGACATCCTTCATTAGGTTATAACGTCATTGTTTCATATTGTAAAATTAAGCATATCACAGCTGGACATTGTAACTAATTCGTTTCATTCTTTGTATGGAGTACTTCATGTATCTACAATTTCATACGTTTCATTTTTGTGGTTAAATACAAATAATACCTCGTTCGGTTGGCCATATTCGAGTTTTTAAATAAACTTGTTCACAGACATGAGGACATTATAGGAATTTATAAAATAGTTTCTTTAAAACTGCATAACAGTTGTACTGTTATATGATACGCACTGAAGAATAGCCATTTGAAGCAAAATTAGATCGTTTAGTAATTCTTTGAAGAATGTTTACGAAGAATTAACATGGATTTCATTCCAAAACCATTACATCGCATCCATATAAATTTACGCTTCATGAATTATGCTTTGAATAGCTAAGCTTAATTGTATATCAAACAACAATACAAAACTGTATCGTTGCAACGACATTTTATTTTGCCTTTCAAATATTCTCTTTCTCGAACAAGAACATTGAACGTTCAGACCAATATTCCATTGGTATGATTACAATTAATACAACTATTCATTGCTCATTTGCTCATCTGTATAGTACTGCTACTGTCTTGGAAGGGGTCAAGGTTAATATCCAATAACCTCTGTCATTCAGGTCGTCCAAACAACGGTAAATACAATCACTGTATACGAAAATAAAAACGCATGTTATGACTTTTGTATGATTTATTTCGAATTGTTTTGATTATATATAACAAGGACAGACATGGTTCTCGGTGTTTGTTCATGAATGCTTTTCTTCTAAACGTGTGAAAGAAACAATAAATAAATACTACAAACCCGCTTGAGTTGTCTATATATAAAGCTACAATTGAATTGATTTCGATAGACTCTATGGCTACAGGTTCTGTTCCTTTAGAGAAACGGAATTCTGGGTAGAGATTGTTGTACACAGTCTTAAAACGTTTTTCCTCCATTTGAACTTTGGCGCGATGAACCAAAAAAGTTTACAATTGTTACACATACAGACGAATTAAAACGACTTTGTAACAGATGATTTATTTATATTGTGAATCAGACTCTGTCGTTTGTATAGCAAATCATTTAACTCATTGTTTTGTACGGATATTTCGATCATAATGGGCGTTTTCTTCGTTTAGAGTAACATTTTTTTCTGAATTCCTCCCATACAACAATGAAAAGGACTTTAAAACTCTTCTATGCGATAAGGAATCATTTCATAACAAAAATGATAAACCTAAACAATCTGAATACACAAACAACTGGTTAAATGTTAATCATTATACATGATAGACACATACACGTATGTATCAACACAAAATGTAATTGCATAGATAATAAAACTAAAAAAACCGTTCATGTGAGACTGCTCTGGGTCTAATTTTAAATGCCCCTTGTGGCAGTTAGAAAATCAACATTATCTTTTTTTTTCAAATTATAACTTAATATATTGTTGAACTTTCAAGTAAATATCCGTTGTCGATTTACTTTTTGGCACGGACCTCCTTTCGTGTCATTGAAACGGAACATAGAACAAATTGCATCATGTCACATAGTGAATAACGCCAATAACATAACAATTGCGCCGTAAAAAGTTCACAGAAAAACTTAACCAAATGCTACACTATACAGCTCAATACGTTTGAGATGTATACATGAAGATGAAATATGAACTCTTCTTTTAGCCTAATTCTGATTTGGGCTTGACTTATGTCTTATTTAGGTCCATGATTTCTAACCGAGGTATTTACAAACCAGAAGCAGAAGGTACAATTTGTTTAATACATCATTTATATCAGTTTTCGAATAAGATAAAATAAACTTAAACTCGTTGGTTTCTTCCCTTCTACAGTGGTTTCCACAAAAAAAAACCTCAAACAAAACTTAAAAGTTATACTTTATCATTGTCATGCCATGATGATATCGTTTTGGAAATTTCCAAAATCGTTGAGGACCTAATGGCTTTAAGTCGCACGATTTATTCCCCTCGTATGAATACAATCACGATGAACGGCTCGTCTCAAAATAACACCATAACGGAACTTTATATCTCTCTTTGGGAAAGCCAATTTCATCACATTTTGAAATGTCGTCTGCAAACTTATTCAATTTGGTACAGACAAAAATGTGTTGTTTGGGAAATTTCATCATATAGAAAGCCAATCAGGTATTTGTTTGAATTTTTCTTTACTGTAGATAAGAAAATCCCAAATAAATTGCTTAGCAGATCTCCAAAGGATCATTCAAATACAATAAATAGCTTTGTTGTAGCCAAATGGTTTTTTGTTTAACTTTAAAATAAAAGAAAAAGATTCTATAATTTTTCATTGATATTTTATTAACCTTTGTTCACACATAGAACACTGCTTTTTTATATGTATTTTTTATCTATTAAAGAACTTAAAAAGAGTACTGTGTGCAATAAATGATTGATATAATGTAATGGTGATAATCAGAATGCAGGGATAGTCCATGTATTCTAATTCCTTGCCTTAACAAATTGGTTGAAAAAATAAAGCCACAGCTTGATATTTTCATTTACCACATCACCAGTTCCCTGGCCTTCATCATTTGAATAGAAAATAATCCTTAGAGTTGGAAAAATATGACAGAAACATTTGTGATCAACTTTTTCAAATAAAAAAATTAACAAATATTCAGAGACATACATCATTAAGACTTTTATCCAATTAATTGTTTACAAAATGTTGTTTCAAATTTAAAGCAATAACAGATTTTATTTAAAATTTCTTTATCAAATAGATAAAAGCAATTGTGACAAGGAAAATTGTCTCTCTGAGCCTGTTTCCTTTTGTGATAATTGGTTTAAATTGTGTTGAGTATTAAAAGGTTAACCTTAAATACTAAGAGAAAAAATAATTTAACATTGATGTATGCAAATTCAACTCTCATTTTTGGTTACTTCATACACATGCAATAGTTAGAAAAGAAATTGAAGTAATCACTCAAGTTACTGTCTTCCATTGGTCTGCTGCAGGCTTACTAAGCAGCTTTAACAAAGTATTGGTATTCCTTTTGTCTCATTTATTTGATTGAGTTGGGTTTTTGAAGGCTTTTTGAAAAAAAAGAAAAGATGAGACATATGTGTCTTATCATTATAGAATATTCCATAGTCCATCACAATTTTTCTATATTAGTACCAACTAACACTAAACACTATCCATTAAATATGATATATCATTGTGAATGTTGTTTTTTTCTTCATAAAATAAGTCTTTTGAGGAGAAAGGTAAGCTTAAAAACTTTTCACAAATCAAACATATAGGTTTATGGTATGTCCATGTAAATCTTCATCTGGTTTTGATTAGCATCAAATCCATGTGATCCTCCACCACTTAATATTTTGTTGTTGTTACCCACTCCTTACTCTGACAGGTAGTCATCAGATTTGGCTGTTAAAAGAGAAAAATAGAAAATATTAAGCTTTTGTGAATAATGGCTACATTGAACTGACTGATTATGTTTTTTTTATGGGTTTTACATCACATCAACATTATTTCAGTAATGTAGCGAAGCACGACTCTTAATGATGGAGGAAGGCCCTATACTCAACTGCCCATAAGGGCTGGTCAAGGCGGATAGAGCCATCGGCATTCCATAAGTCAGTTGGCAGATATGAAAATCCATATTCCTCTCAGGATTTGAACCCACGCGGAGAGGGGCAATGTGATTTCAAGTTCTGTATTTTAACCATTAGGCCACGGAGGCCCCGACTGATCATTCTTAATTGGTAACATTGGAAATAATTATTTCCCCTTGTTAATCAATTGAAGCAGTAATCTGACAGGAAATAAAGAACTGATTGATGAAAAAAATCTATATTTCAACCTGTCTTGATTCATTCTCATTCAAACCAAGGTTTTCAAAAAAATAAAAAAGGAAAAGTCAATTACAAATTGTGAGTAACACCAAATTCATCAACGTATATATATATATATATTTAAAACAAAGTAATAAAAGGAGGACATGTTAAGAATTCCAACCTGTCAAACTTGCTTGTTTCCTGAATACTGTGCTGCATATCATATTATGTAATTATGCTATAATCCAATCAGAGATGTTTGAATTGGGGAGAATAACCACTTTGACATTTGAGAGATTGCTCCTTTGTTATAATTAGATTTATATTATAGTCATTAACTGACACAGGTCCCATATGGGTCTTCTCCATCAGTGCCGTACCTACATTTTTCATTTCTGGAGCAGCTTTCCTGGATACCTAAGTACTAGGCTAGGGCTCTGAAGTGACTCGAGTTCTGAGTCCACCACTTTCACCACCATCTTTTGTGTTTATGACATTTATGTTTGTAAAGTTCAAAGGGATGTGAGAAAGAATATACATGTAGATCTACTTACTTGTACTATAAAACAGAGTCAATGTTCATACAGGTCTGCATCATCTTTTCTTTGTAAGCTTGTTTGAAATTGTCATATTTCCAACCATCATGCATTCTGTAAAATAAAGAAAACACAACTAAGGCATCTATTACCCTAAACCTTTGCAAGAAAAATTCAATGTTTGGGAATTATATTATCACTGGAATCAAGTAAAATAAGATACTGCCAAACGAATTATGTTCCATATATTACCAAATACTTTACAGGGTATTTCATTTTTGGAAAAGGAAATCCATGCTGGCATTGTTATCTATAGTATAATCTAATGAGAGATGTTTGAATTAAAGAGAAAAACTGCTTTGACATTTGAGAGATTGCTTCTTTGTTATATTGCTTTCATAAGCTATCTTCTGTGTTTATGACACTTATGTTTGAAAAGTTCAAAGTGGCCTGAGAAAGACTATGTACTTACTTATATTATAAAACAGAGTCAATGTTTATGCAGGTCTGCATCATCTCTTCTTTTGAAGCTTGTTTGAAATCGTCATATTCCCAACCATCATGCATTTTGTTAAATAAAGAAAAAACAACTAAGGGATCTATTTCCATAAACCCTTGGGCCAAAATTATCAATTGCAAGAATAATTCAATGTTTGGGATAATACTATCACTTGAATCAAGTAAAATAAAATACTGTCAAACGAATAAGGTGACATATATAACCAAATATTTTACAGGGTATTTCATTTTTTGAAAAGGAAATTCACGCTGTCATTGTTATTTAAACTATCGGCCTATAACGCTATTAAATTGTCAAGAAGGTACCTTGTACTCAATTTAAAAGCTCCAACAATAACAAATAATCCATGTCAGCAACTGAGGAGTTGACATCGTTGCTTTTTTGGTCAGCATAATAGTGTATTCCATATACAACACGATGTGTACCTAATGCTTTCCTTACAGACCGCGAAAATGACATAGACCGTCTACTTAAACATTAGATTATGCCAAACTGCAGGATGTAATCACCGAATCGATAGAAGGTGAACACTTATTTCACCGTGGAGTGTTGCGGGCAACACACACTTTCTAGCCTAGTACTGAAGGGAACATGTACTGTAATACTAAAAAATGAATGCTGTAGTTCTACTGAAAAGGGAGAAGTTTTTTTCAGATGGATGCTTGTTTAGAGGAAGCATCTTCGGCGATTTTTCTATGACGGAATTTGGTGAAAATAGTCTATTAAGATATACTGTTTTATGACGAAATGAAAGAGTACAAAAAGTGTTCTTACCTACAACCGGCGATACGTTGTCCTTTCAAGGAGTTGAACACTGTGACCAATTTAAAGTTTGAAGCGGTGGAGCCGATCCTGTTGTTGGACCGTCCCCTGTTGTTTGTGTTTTGTTTTTCGATAGAATGGTTTATGGTTCATTCATGATTGGCGGAAATAAACTCAATGAGCGGCAATGAATTTATGTAAAACCAGTTCATTCCGTTTTTACTCGAAGACGATCCGAATAAGACTTCGGGTGTTTCCGGCAAACCCGAGTTTTCTCCTATAGTTTTACCGGAAGCCACATGTTTTTTTGCTAATGGTATAACCGGTGTTAACATAACTTGTTACTCGTACGTATGTTACCGTTATCCGCTGAGCGGTAATAATACTATCTTATAAATAAGACATACTGCAAACTATTTCCTGAATTACATATCCCAAATTCGAGAGAAACTTTAAACATTGTCAAATGTTTCTTGGACGAGCATGTTCAAGATGAAATGATAAAAGACAGATTACATCTCAGCACAAGATGGCATGTAGTTTATAGGTCAACAAGACCGCTGGTACAGATAACTCTGCATTTAAAAAGGCTTCATAAAAGTCAAGAAGCAAAGTCCGTTCTTAAACAAGTCGACAATCTTATCATGTTGATGTTTTGATTAAATGCGAAAACGTAGTTATATCATAAAAGTTTCTTTCGTTTAAGTAAAGCATTTGCAACATTTTGGATTTATTGAAATGATAGCGAAAAGAGCAGTCGTGAATAGAAAAGGAGAAGTGTTTTGTAATTATAAGGGCTATAATATCAGTGAAAGAATAAAAGCTCCCGTGCAGATCATGATCCATTCATCAGTTGTCAAGACAATCCATCCACAAATAATCGAGACGGTTGTATTCTATTTACAAACCGTTCATATGATCCCGATTAAACTCATGTACACATTTGGATCACATTGGTTTTTTTCATCAAACCATTAACTCAAAGAAGTGAAGTGAGGGTGTCCGAGTGTTGTAAATCACATCGATGTTTCACAATTTAAACGTAATACAAATCATTGTTTAAATAACATGGTTATACTGTATCTCGATCAACTTAAACACTCACGTATCCTGATAGTGTATCAAGCACATAAAATACCTTTATACATGTCTAAGGACCTTTGAGAAAAATCCAGCTTTATCTTAACTCTCTGTCGACCAATGATAAGTTATGTAACAGAAGCTATACCAAAAAGATGCTTGTGCATTGTCCATGTGCTCCGATGCATACTTGTATAACAATAAGTCAATCGAGAGTTTGTTTGCGTAACAAACAAGTTGTGTCTTAAACAACACAATTTTCATGCACTGACATAACACAACTTCGACCACAAACCCATTGACTTCAGACTTTCTTGACATATCATATACTGGCAACACAAAGAAGCAATCTCACTGTTTGCTGACGTCAGACTTTCCTGGCAATGCTCATCTAAACCGGACGTTGAAAACAAAATAACTTATCAAAAAGGCAAGAAACAAGATGGCCGCCGTTACATGTTTAGTATGCGGTGTCTCTGCGCCATTACACTTGTCTTTGTCATAAAAACACAACTAGCCAATGGAGGGTCGGGATTCTTCTATACAGACGACCGCCTTTCGCATTCCGATCTGGATTCTATCGGAGCATGTCCGGAGATAATACGTTCGACCTGAAACGAGAAAGATCCATTTATTAATTGATCAAATTATCTGTACATCTATATTCGTATTCATTACAGTCATTCTAGTGTTATGCACACTTACTAGTCGCTGGGTATTCTTACCGTATATAAATAAAACTTAAACCTTTAGAGTTTCTGCATTCATTAACAATGCATGCGTCGTCTAATTGTCATGCATGTATATCTTAAATGAAAACGACTGGTACCGAAAGTACCCTTCCGCAAAACCTAACATTAAAACTTAAGGAACTATTTTCCTTACTTATCAAACCAAATTATGCCCTGATCTTAACATTTTATAGAGGTTGGTATTAACATAAAGTATTTCTCTGATTCAGTTCTGGATTTCCTCTCTTGACCTAACATTGTTGGAATTCATTATACTCGTCTCGACTTTATTGTTTATCTGTCAAAGACCTCTGGTCGGTCCCTGACCAACAGGAAGCCAGACAGACGACAGGAATTCAGTCAGACTTATACTTTGTATTCAAACAACCCCAATATAGTATAGTACATCAGTACCAAGAATCTTATCGACACTTTGATAATGGTAGAAATAGGGAAATTGATAGTTAGTTTGTAGACACTGCAGCTGTTTCTGTTGTTGTTTTTGCTGCTGATGATAGTGACGTTTATTTTAATTATGACCATGATTAAGATGCTCATGACGATTTTAATGACTAAAATGATTTTGATGTAAATAGTAATGATGAAAAAAAAAGAAAATATGACAATAACAATGCTAATGATGATGGTGACGACGGCAAAAATAATTGGGACAACGATGGTCATGATGATATAGACAAAAATACTGCTGACGAATTTCTGTGGTGATCATGCTGACGATAATAAAAAATATAAAAAATATGATCATGAGTTGAAGATGAAGTTCATGTGTATTATCATCATAAGGATGATAATACTAATGATTTTGAAGATGTTAATGATGACGATTATAAAGATGTTGCTGATAACTATTCGATAATGATAGATTTTTGCAATACTGCGTACATACCACTGAGTGTTGTTCGGCTCCATTTAACACAGTAATTTCTACAGGGAACCTTTATCAGATCTGGATGCGTGCTGTTAAATGGCTCACCACAGTAGTGTTTGTCGCTGTCCGCGGTACAATCGTTACAATATATAGCCTACTGACAGGCCACTGAAATGGAATGAATACAGAATTGTTAAACTATCATTAACACATTACCAAACAATAACGACATTTGACCAGTTTGTGGCAGACGACTTTGGAAAACAATGTTTTCTGCTCTATCAGAAGATTGTTTTAATGTCATCACATTTTGAAATGTTGTCTGCAAACTCATTCAATTTGGGACGGTCGAAATGTTGGCGTTTGGTAAAGGGTTAATTTTGCATATGAGCTTGTGTGTCTAATTTTTTTCAATAAAGTTGTGGGTTTTATTGTTAAACGATAAAGGATTAGTTTTGACTGGTCCTATTTCGAAGAGCAATAGCTGACGACAGATAAAAGTAAGATCAAGTACAACTATCCATCAAATACGGTAAGAAAGGTGTATAACATATCAATAAATCATGATGAATATATTTTATATATATGTGTTCGTTGTTGGGTTTTTTTTTTGTGTGTGTGTGTTTATTTTGTTTTTGTTTTTTTGTCTTTCTTTTTTTCTTCTTTTTAGTGTGTGTGTGTGTGTAGGGGGACAAAAAACATTGATATAAAATAGCATTGATACTGGTCCGGCATCTCTCAAATCACGGGTCGGGTCCGTTATGTAAGACACTATTCAATCTTTGATTTTCTGCCTCTTTCAACAATTATACAGTGACTCAAACATTCAATCTTACTTTATACTTTTATAACCCTCCAGTTCATTCATTCTTAAATTTTAATGAATCTAGCGCCATGTCAGCAATATATTAGTTATATCAATTGCCAATGCTGTGCAAAGGATGAATGTCTTGACCATGGACACTTAACAGTGAAACAAATGGCCGTTGTCAAAAATCAATCCTTGTTAGACTTTCTCATATCTCCCATGTTAATCACTACACCGCCGCTTTAGTTAAGTGTATAACTGAGTTGTTCTACACATCCTTGTGTGCCAAGACGAGCCCTTATGTCCTTCACTTGCCACGTGCGTAATCAATTCAGAACCGGCAGATAATTATTCAAAACATTGTGACAAAAGGGAAAATTGCTCATCATGAGCAATTTCTTCTTTTGTCACAATGTATATGCATTCCAATAAATTATGATATAATCCAATTGAAAAAATAAATAAGGGCTGTATTATGCAGCAATGTTACCAAGTTTGTTAGATGGAGATGTAAAGAGTTAATATCTAAGCTGGATGAGTAGTGTTGGTTTTAAGAATTAAAATCAACTATTAGAGTACGCGATCGTCTATTGTTGTTCAACATCGATCACTTGAACCACTCAGACGAACAATGGATATATTCCGAGAAGTTTTGATTTTATGCGTCTTACAACACGTTGGGGTATACGGTAAGTTCATGTAATGAAATGACTGCTAGTTTAATGTTTCTGTGATTTGTTTATCGTTTAACACTGTTTCAATCAAGCTTTTAATAATATTTTTCTTTATTGGTCACAGTCTTTGTCGATAAAGGGACCATCTCACAGACTGAGATTTCAATCTTTTTAATGCAATGGCTGCTAGTTCAATGTTTCTGTGCTTTGTTTTTCTTTTAGCAATGTTTCAATTAAGTGTTCAGTAATATCTTTATATTATTTATATAGTTTTAAGTAATATTGTGTTGTTTTATTGGTCACAGTCGTTGTCGTTAAAAGGAATATCTCACAAACTAAGATTTTAAACTCATTTAAGGACTATGTCATTGCCGAAATAGATTTTCAACAATCCCAAATATGAACATATGAAAAAGCTTGAAGACAAGCCGTGGCAACTTAAAAATGTTATTATTGATGAAAAAATCATTGTCAAATGTCAAATGAACCTCGTCGGGTGTTTTTGTCATGTAGTAAGAGCGCAGCAGACGAAAAACCTACCCAATTTTCGGGACAGCTTTTCTCGAATTACGATAAACTTTAGATGACAAACTCAACGGAATGATAAACAGCTAACTTCGATGTAGAGCAGCCGAGCGTTAAATTTCCAAATAAATGAGATATAAGTTGATGTGTAAAGAAGCATGAACACACCATCCTCAAGATTTGCATCCTCCATCTGCATTGTACTTGACGTTAGAAAAATTGTGTTCAAAAGGTAAACGCTTCGTGTCATGCTTTTCAGTAGCACAATTATGAAAGAATAGTTATTTGCCTTCAAATACGAGCCTATCGATCGTGTTTATCTTGCTTCGATTAGTTATATTTGGCCTTTATCATCAGTGTGTAAAGTCGAAATCAGATGTAAACAAATCAAAACGGAAATAAAGGGCGAATTACTCGCTTTGTACAAATGCGCGAAACGGCATGGTTGTTGGAAGATGGGCTTTTTTTCGCAAAATAATTAATGATAAACTTGTTTCCGGACATATTTATAGCTTTTAATAACTTTAAGTATATTTGTAAGAAGAAAATGATCAGCACTTCAACTACCAAGCGAATTTGATGACGGAATTTTTTAAGCCGTTTCATAACAAGTGGTTGGTGGTTGAATATTTAAAAACAACTTGGAATAAAGCTTTCTTCCTGTCAATTCGAAACGATCTCCGCACTGATTTAAGTATATGGTCGATAAACATGATATCCGAGTGTAATCTACATGTCAGTGTAAAATTTGTTTTGCCCATGCAGCTCGTGATACATAATCCTTATGCTGTGGGAATTATAGAATGGCGTATGTGTAGTAACACGTTTTTATTTGTTGGATAGGGTTGAACGCATACTGATTTTGCTGAACTGTTTGTTTTTATGGTCCAATCCATGCCTTTTTTCAGTATATAACAGATTCCCGCGATTTTCTTTAAAGACATGCAGTCCCCCCTCCAACCCCACCCCCACCCCCATATATACATTTTACTATATAAAAAAGGGGTATCAGTTGGTCCACTCAAATGGAAAAAAGGCCGACAATCGTTTGTTTTTATGTTTTGTAATGTTATATAGTACATATAACATCAACTTTCCATCACCGACCAACTAAATGATAAATTACAAATACACATAAGAGGGCCATATTGACACTACATGCATCACCATAGTATGTATTAGGAATTTGTATAGTTATCATTCTTATTCAATGTAACTCATTTTAAAAATTGATCATGATTTCGTCCAAACATGGTCACCAATTTTCATACAAATCAGCCTTCATTCATTCCTTAGTGAACACAACGTTACTTTATAATTTGATAGAGTGACCTAGTTTTTGGACCAAGAAGGGGGGGGGTAATTAAAAAATGTTCCAAATATGTATAGATCCATGGCTATATTTAATGAAGATTGGTAAGTAAACAGTGTAAAGTTTGTTTTGCCCATGAAACCCGTGATACCTAATCCTTATGCTGCGATAGTTATAGTATGGTGTATGTGTAGTACCACGTTTTTATTTGTTGGATAGGGTTGAATGCATACTGTTTTTGCTGAACTGCTTGTTTTTATGGTTCAATCCATGCCTTTTTTTCAGTATATAAAATATTCCCGCGATTTTCTTTAAAGACATGCACAACATCAAAACATTATTGACCAACTGACCTAGTTATTGACTTCTCTTTACCGTGTTTCAAAAAAGGGTATCGATTGTTATCCTTTTCAATGAAGTAGATTGAAATCGTATGTTATGAAGGCTAATTGAAATAGGTGTATGTTGATAAATACATTTTTACCTAATATGAAACCATTCAACGTAACACAATATCATTACAACATTGTATAGATATCAACAACATAGGTTTTAGTTTCAGTCACAGTTTCTTTCAAATTATCATTTGTGTGAACTTCAATGAATTTCGGCGATTAGTGGGCACCATACTTATTTACTGGTACTACTTTTTTGTGTAAAGTGAGCCTTTGCAAATGGAAAATTATTGTGTACATGTCAGTACTTTACATAAATAATAAAGGAATACAAATTGTAATTCAAAAAAGTTAAGTGTCGGCGTATCTAAATGGAATTCTTAGCATGGTCATGCATGTAATTATATACTTATTTGTGCAGTCCATTTTTTAAAAACTTGTACTAAAAGTTATGAATTAAAACATGACTTATTCTTTCTATTTTATGTATCAAGTTCATTTTTTTATTCTAACATCTTTATGAAAGCATTTTTTTAATATCTCCATGAATGATAAATGTGCTACATTTATCCAATTACTTCGATAGAAAAAAGTCGTACCCCACCCACCCAATATAAAATTTCGGCCATGACGAAGTCCTTAATGCAATGACTGCTAGATATATGTTTCTGTTATTTGTTTGCCGTTTATCTTTGTTTCAATAAAGTTTTAATATATTGTGATCCTTTATGGGTCACAGTCGTTGTCGTTAGTTAGACTATCTCTCAGACTGAGATCTTGATATTTGTAATGCAGTGCTAGCTTTATGTTTCTGTTATTTGTTTGTCGTTTAGCATTGTTTCAATCAAGTTTTAAGTTTTAAGTAATATTGTGTTGCTTAATTGGTCACAGTCATTGTCGTTAAAAGAGCTTTTTCACAGACTGAGATTTCAATCCTTTGATGCAATGGCTGCTAGTTTTACGTTTGTTTCTGATAGTTGTTTGTCGTTTCGCATTGTTTCGATCAAGTTTTAAGTAATATTTTGCTGCTTTATTGGCCACAGACAGTGTCGTAGAAAGGACTATCAAACAGATTTTATTTTTTTTAATGCAATGACTACTAGTTTTATGTTTGTTTTTGTTATTTGTTTGTCGTTTAGCGTTGTTTCAGTCAAGCTTTAGGCATATTTTATATCGGGTTGCTTTCTGAGTCACAGTCATTGTCGTTAAAAGGACTATCTCACAGACTGAGATTTTAATCTTTTTTAATGCAATTACTGCTAGTTTAATGCTTCTGTTATATGTTTATCGCTTAGCAATGTTTCAATCAAGCTTTAATAAATATCGTGTTATTTTCTTGGTCACAAACGGTGTCGCCTAATTGTTAAACGGATTATTTCACAGATTGAGAGTTTGATATGTTTAGAACAAAATGTGTTCTATGTTAAAAGTGACAAACCTGATCTTTAAAGTTTTATAAAAAAAAAAGAGTATGGATACACTGTTCAAACTCTTTCATAATTATTTGGCGTCTATATAGCACATTTATGTTACAAATACAGTCGACCTCTTGAACGGTTTATTTCGTAAACAATGCCCTTTATTTGAATAATATACTGTCTAGCGATAGTGCTTTCAAATACTGTCATAATGTAGGCCCCACTAACATTCAACTGTGCATGCACATATCTTGTTTTCGTCTTTGGAAATGATCGAAATGTGTAAGGAATACGAGGGTTGTTTAAATCACCAATTGTTACTAGAATTGCATCATCAATGAGTCCCTTTAAACCTCGAGATGTCTTTCCAGGCGACATCTGCCCTTATTTGAAAACAATCAGACAACTCCTAAGAATAAAAAAGCCATCTCTACCAGGCATTTTTTACTATAAATCGGGAGATAGGCATATGCCGGTTCATTTTGGGAAGACATTGTTGAATTGGGAAACCCAATAGCTGACGTGACTTAAAATTCGGGAAAACTGCATGATTTTAGAGAACTTTTCAATTTGGAAGGTGCCTTTTAAAGGACCCTGTTACATAACGAAAAAAAGGGCCTTGTCTACGTTGTAAAGACGTGTGGAAACCATTTTCACGGAGATAGAAATTACTCGCACTGATTAAATTTCTCGTTTTTCACATTTATTTCTGAAAATGTCTGTTGCATGCGTGTGTATATGAATGAAGCATACAAAGAATCATTAAGACCATATATACCTCACTAGTCCTGTCCTCTATCATTAGCTTGTAAATGTGCTTATTTATATTTCTACTTCAAGCCCAATATATCCGCAATAATCAGCTTGATGTCAATGCAAAAGAGTTCAGGTATAAATCCATCGCGCTCTTGTGTGATGTTCATGTTTCAATCGGACGATACCTTACCTGAGATAAGGGGTGATCGTAATATTCACTGTTATCTACCTGCCGTTGCATTTGGTCTATATCACCTGTTTACATCTTTTTAACTCGGCCATATACTGCATTCGACCTATAACATATGCTTGTGGTGGTCATAGGACGGCCAAAAGCCTAATCAATCTTTAAAAGAAAAGTCATCAGCCAGATGCTCATAGTCACTTGGTCTTTCGAAGCTTAAACACTAACTGTATTAATGTATGTGTTCGCTTTAAACAAATCCAAACATAAACAAGCATGTAAAAAACGCTACATCAATTGTAACATCCGACGACCTTAAATGTCGTTTGACCTCAAATGTAAATTGATATCAAACCTTCACTGACTCCGAATGCTCTTTGACTTCATTTGATCGTCTAGTCGCATTTTTTTACTTCAATTGTCCTTTAGTCTCAAACGTTTACATATATATCAAATATTCATTAACCCAAATACCAATTGCCTCCAAATATTATTTAACCCGGTTGCTCTTTGACCCAAAATTGTCTTGGACTTCAAGAGTTCAATGACAAAAAATGTTTTTTTACCTTAAATATCCATTGACAACAAATCTCCCTGGGGTTAAGCAATTGAAAACAAAGTTGCATTGGCATCAAATGTCCTTGATCTTACATATTCGCTTACTCCAAATTTCTCTTGCCCCGAAAGGTGAATAAATCTTAGAAATTCTTTGACTTCAAAAAGTCTTAACCTCAAATATTCTTTGACATTAAATCTACATCGACACTTAATGAGCTTTAGTCATGATGAGAAGAGAACATCCAAGCAAAGGAGATCTAAGTTTATTTTATCATGTCAATGAACGTTGGTCCAAATGGTCCAAATGAAGTACCCACAATCCTTTATGAACTTGTTATTTCTGTTTCTTCACAGGTTGTGGAAAACTTGTCCCATTTTCTCACTACGAGGGTACACAAATAGTGGGCCAAATCAAACTCTATCCATCTCATGAATGGCAGCAATCTATAGCAAACAAAAGCTACCATTGGACAAGGGGCAACAGCGCTCTTGAAATTGTCGGCTATTTCCGTGACAAAACGTTTATCGCCGAGGATCCAAGAATAGTCGATGTCGAGTCTACCCTCGTGATATCCGGTATGACGAAATCGGATGTGAGCGATTACCGCGTGGAATGCTGGGCAACAGAGAAACGTGACGTTTTCAACATAACGGAACGTGTACTGTTGATGTTTCCACAATGTGAGTATCACCAACTGCAGGAACTTTCTGGGACGAACCTGGACCTAAAGATGTAGAAATGCCATTGCGTGTTTCTATAAAACAAAAGAGAAAAAAAAAGAAAAAACAAACAAAACCACGTAAAACCCCGATTGATGTGACCGTCATACGCCATAATTGTAAATGTCCCGTACCTACAATTATGAGTGATTCTCAGTAGCACCCGTTGTATTCATAAAGGCTTTAAAAGGACTATTTCGCATTACGAGATAAAGACCTTTTCGGAATAAGATATCTACTACGGATGAACTATTCTACAGATATGATCTAAAGATTTACATAAAACTTAATTATTGGTGCACTTCTTAGCCATTTATAAACGTGTGTTTGAGATGTATTTATGTTGCAGTTTTGGTTAACTGCTTAAAGATGGAATTTCGTATTAGTGACAAGAAGAGTTTAACCAACACTTGCTCGTTCGTCAATCACATACCACAAAATATGAGATTACCTTTAAATACCAATAAAAGAAGCATTATGCTATTTTTCGCATTGCTTCAGGTTTCAAACCGATTTCAACAAAATTCAATTCTTATCACTTCATCCTTGGATGGCTCAACACCAGAATTCCAGTTTTAACAAGTACTACTACATTTTAACAATCTCTACCCAAGTAAATCGGTTCCCGCTACGATCTCATATGTGAGGAACGAACGATAACCTCGCAAATGAGTTTGACGTTTTGAATGTATCTTTATGACAGCGTATAAAGTTATCATCATGCTTCAGCCAAGTCATCATTACAATTTCAGTAAGCACCGTCATGCCCTCCACGGATGTACTTAAAACAACCATCAAAACAGATGAGGTCGGAGACGATTCCGGGGAGGTGTCCGTTGTCATAGTGATGACGGTCGTCATAGTTGGCCTCGTTGTCGTTATATTCGCCCTCGTTATTCGGATGAAGGTCAAATCGAGGCTAAAAGGCCAACAAGGTAACGATAAAAGCATACTAGCTCTCAGAAAAACTGCAAAACTTGGTAATATGAGTAATAAATAATGATGGAATATATTGAAACATAGCGAAAAACCACAGGATCATGACAATATTGCGCCTGCACTATCTATTATCTATTTTTCAAAGTGCCATTTTCACAAATTAAGTAGCCACCAGCTTTAACTTCATTGTTTACAATCGTGTAACATTTAAAATAGCAAGGAGCGCTTGCATTAATGAGTTGCGATCACCTGGTTAGAAAAATCTTGCGAAACACATAAAAACACTGTTATCTAACCAATATTAACAACGTGAACATTCAAAATGGAGAATTACTTGGGTTTTATTGCGTTTTATCGGTGTCCAACGTTTCTCGGCTGACCTTGTTTTATCGCTTAAAAACCTTATATTATTCACTCTTTTAAAAGCATTATGTGGACGTTTTACTGCCCCAATTCCTCTGTAATATGGGGAATTTAAAGTACTTTTAAGTTTATTTTCAATTATTCTAGAACTTTCACAATTTAAGTGTAAATGAGCGCACGTTTTGCTTTAACTCAACGCGTTTGAGGTCTTTTTTCTTTGAGAAAAATGTGTTTACTTCTTTACTTGTTTAAAATTTGTAAAGGATTAACTTTAAAATAA
Organism: Cerastoderma edule; assembly: GCA_947846245.1. Lineage (NCBI taxonomy): Eukaryota > Metazoa > Mollusca > Bivalvia > Cardiida > Cardiidae > Cerastoderma > Cerastoderma edule. The sequence continues at coordinate 12,182,428 of OX401409.1, read as the reverse complement.
AGAAGATGATACCTTTAAGTTTATTGATGCCTTTTGAATATACAATAACGTTTACATACGTGTCATGGCAAATGGGGCCTCGAGTGTTTTGAGTACATAACTTGAAAACAAACGTCCCATATCCGCGTGTGTCCAAGTCTTGGATGGGGTCTATTTGGAATTTCAGAGAGGCAGGCTATCGGCTGGCTAACGGAATGCTGATGGTTCTATCCGGCTTGACCAGCCTTTATGAGCAATACGACTTGGCTTCCTCTTCCATCCAAACTAAGCCGGACATTGCAATATAACTGAAATAGCGTTTTCGTGATGTAAAATCTCAACAAACAAATTGCTTTGCAAATAACAAGTGTGTGTTTGATTATTTTACAGACATGCAAGCTATCGCAAAAGAAGAGGATATCCCATCGTAAGTAAAGTAGTTGAAGTTGGCCCAATGAAAAGATTTCCTTTTTTGCCGAGTATAAAAGTTTGACAATGAATTAGCTCGTGACATAATGAATTTACTTCTCGCTTTTCGGTCAGTTATTACGTCGATCTATATAACTTTGAAAAAGGCTAGTGATCACATGGACCAGTTTTGTTGGCGAATCCATGTCCAAAGTACTGTATAATTATGACACGTATTAGAGACTTAGAGTTCGATATCCAGAATGCAATGTTTTCTTTCTTTGTTTTTGCATAAAGCATTTGGAACTAATACATCGCCTTTCATACTGATTTTGATCATGTGCTTTTTATCCTCGTCTTCCTTTATTTGCCCGGGCATGATCTGAGTATAAACAAATGCTTTTTCATTTCATTTTTATCTAATCGCAACCATTCACCTACTTTTCAGTTCTAGTGACAACCCAAGCACTGGAGGTAAGGCAAATACATATTTCATTTTATATTACACACGTATATATATATGTAAGTTCAGAAAGTATATACACTGTATTACATGTGCATCAACCTATATGTAAAGAAAGAAATATGGCTCAATTTAATGTTATCTTTATATATTTCAAGTGTATATTAAGTGACTTAAAAAGCCCTTACTATAATTTGGTTTATATTTAATTTTCAAACAATAAAACTAACGCTTCAAAATGTAAATATGTTGATGAAGGGGCATTTTTTCCGGCTATGCTGCAAACTCTATTATAGGTATATGTATTAAGAAAATGGTTCAACAAAACATCGCACCTGTTTCAGAGAACGTTTACAATGAAATAGACGAATACGGTGTCAACGACCCCGACATTACGTATGTTCATGTGAAAAACACACAAGCGTTCGGTTCACAAGGAAACATCCAACCACTCGGCCAGTCAGACAGTCTGCCTAAACGTGATGGAGAGATGAGTAGAAGCGTTCCTGACGTCCGTATGATGTCACATTTGCAAGTCGGCGCGGATAAGTCCATGCAAAAAGCATCTTCATTGCAAGATGTCTACGCACAGGTTATACCGAAAGCACAACGGAGTAAAGATAGTGAAGTATTCGATCCACCAAAGCAGACAGTAGAAGATTTACTAAAACAAGAAAAGGGAGAAGTGAATACTGACATTGAGCGATCGCAAAGGAGTACAATTAAAAAAGGAGGCTTCCAATATAAAAGTATGGATTGTATTTTCACTGAAACAAAAACAGCCCTTGGTCATGAATACTCAAATCCAGTACATATTTTACCAAGGTCGATTAAACGGAAGGTAAGTATATGAAACAGTTGATATAACTTTTAATTCTTTCTCTCCAAATTGAAATGTATGATTGTTAAAATTAAAAGCAACCATATGAAAGTAATAGATTGTCTTTATGAGTTTTAGAAGAAATCATAACGATATCAAGATACATTATTTTCATCATGAAAATGAGTTTTTGAAATAGTCTGCAGGAGATGTGTCAAAGTGGCCTATCAATGATTTCAACATAGTTCTATAAACTATTTTGGGGAAAGCAAATTAATTGTTAACATGTTTTTAAGATGATCGCTTAAACTGGAAGAGCTTGCATAATATCAGTGAGTTCGGAATATATCTAAGCTCGTTCTTCGAAGATGTTTGCGAATGTCATTTGGAAGGCTTCATCTACAGTGTACGTTCTTAGCCGGTCCATTAACTGTTGCTAACCAGATCGAAGTACGCAGTTTGGTAAAAGAAAATGTGGATGTTTACCCCTGAAAGCAGTTTCGATGTACGTTTTCAATTTTATACATTTCAGTGCTTTCAGTACTTTGAAATTGACTGACTAAGAATGAACCTAAAGTGCTCATCTTTCTTGAAACCTAATTAGTTTAACACAATGAGACCACACGTGAGTTACAAAGCCATGTCATTTGTCCATCGATACTTGTGAAAATGTATAATCTAACATTGGAATCAGCGAAAAGCCAAGATCTCGAAAGTAACAATCGTATGACCATACGCACAGGGGCGGACACACCATCTCTATGTCAATGCAATTGTTTCTCGTGTAATTTGTTAGTCCAATATATCACACTTCCGTATTCTCTATTGTTGTCCCTTACAAAGATTTGCTGTACTTCTATGTGTTACTCGAATAGTCCAAGATTTTGATAGCTTGGAGGAACTATGTGATGAAAATCTATCAAGTTGAAACATGTTTGTCTGAATCATGCGCATTAGTCTATATGCGATGTACTGCGAAAATCATGAATCACTGTAATTAAAACGTAAAACTAAAATATTTCAGGTCACTCGATGAAGCGCTGCGGTACTGTTTGTAACGGAATTATGAAATAAAGTCCAACCAATCAATTCTCTCTCTATTCCTAGGGGTCCGCAAAGTCCACATCCGAGCTATTGTACATCCAGATAGACCACGGCCATCGGGCAAGCTTGACCGGAGACTACGCGGAGATCGAACCCGCGATCATCGGTCAGGTGCCAAATTCCGAGTACGTGTCCATCGACTTCGATAAGAAGGCATTCGTGGCGCCGATCCGGAAGGCGCCGTCGTCATGGTACCGGAAACAGAAGGAGAGGAAAGAGAAGCAGAAAAAGATGAAATGAAGCAAAATATCAAGATAGTGTGGCAGGGTACCAGGTCACTTCATCTTGGCACGCTATATTACAGATATAGTAGAGTTTAGAAAAGATGCGAAGAGTTTATTTGTAGACAAAGGCATATGGGTTTAGTTGTTATAAACGGTTTATCCTAAAGATTTGCGTAAGTTCATAACATTCATCTCTCTTATTTCAATATTTGGCCAAGCAATATTGCACAGTACAATGTAACACATCATTGGAATCGTCTCTCTGAGACAATATTGTGTTTCATTCTAGACACTATACATGTCTCTCACGTTTGATAAGGCGTTACCATTGCCCATAAATCAAATTGTGGTCGTTTTATTCTGTTCTTTTCTCACTTGTTATCGCGGTTTATAACACGAAATTCCATCACAATCCGCCACTTATCTGGAGCATTGGAATTTCACCCTTTATAATGCTTTAGTTCGTGAAACGTGTAAATTTTTGAGGGAGTCAAATGGCGAGATAAAAGCATTCGTGGATCTATCAACATCGGTATTGAGTGGCATTGAGTCTTAGAAAAAAAATCGGTATGGAGCTCTCATAGTGGCATTGAGTCTTAAAAAAAAACAAGCAAACACAGCGCTCGTTTTTAAGACATCATCTGTCATACTGAAACAAACATGTGATTAAAAAAACAGCAATGACTGGAAAACCTTTAACATATCAATGTTGATGTATACTTTAAGGTAAACCATTTGGCATTGGTCTAGTGCCAAGTAAGGCTGTAGAACGTATGATAGATTCACTCGGAATTGATGTTAACACTATCAGAATCCATCTCTGTTATCGTATACATGTAGTTCCGGTGTGACTCCGATTTGATAACAGTACAATGCATATATCGAACGACGCAATGTCGATCAATCCGTCGATGCTTCAGCAATATTGTTTTTTCCAAACTTTGGTGAATGTAAAGAAACATCAAGGCTTTTCAACAACAATCATAAGATAAAAAATAATCTATTGTGTTTGTTCATCGTTTTTGAATATGTGCATTTTTCACACTTTCGTTGCAATAAGTGACATCCTTCATTAGGTTATATCGTCATTGTTTCATATTGTAAAATTATGCACAGCTGGACATTGTAACTGATTCGTTTCATTCTTTGTATGGAGTACTACATGTATCTACGATTTCATACGTTTCCATTTTGTGGTTAAATACAAATAATACCTCGTTCGGTTGGCCATATTCGAGTTTTTAAAGAAGCTTGTTCACAGACATGAGGATATTATAGGAATTTATAAAATAGTTTCTTTAAAACTGCATAACAGTTGTACTGTTATATGATACGCACTGAAGAATAGCCATTTGAAGCAAAATTAGATCGTTTAGTAATTCTTTGAAGAATGTTTACGAAGAATTAACATGGATTTCATTCCAAAACCATTACATCGCATCCATATAAATTTACGCTTCATGAATTATGCTTTGAATAGCTAGGCTTAATTGTATATCAAACAACAATACAAAACTGTATCGTTGCAACGACATTTTATTTTGCCTTTCAAATATTCTCTTCTGTGAACAAGAACATTGAACGTTCAGACCAATATTCCATTGGTATGATTACAATTAATACAACTATTCATTGCTCATTTGCTCATCTGTATAGTACTGCTACTGTCTTGGAAGGGGTCAAGGTTAATATCCAATAACCTCTGTCATTCAGGTCGTCCAAACAACGGTAAAAACAATCACTGTATACGAAAATAAAAACGCATGTTATGACTTTTGTATGATTTATTTCGAATTGTTTTGATTATATATAACAAGGACAGACATGGTTCTCGGTGTTTGTTCATGAATGCTTTTCTTCTAAACGTGTGAAAGAAACAATAAATAAATACTACAAACCCGCTTGTGTTGTCTATATATAAAGCTACAATTGAATTGATTTCGATAGACTCTATGGCTACAGGTTCTGTTCCTTTAGAGAAACGAAATTCTGGGCAGAGATTGTTGTACACAGTCTTAAAACGTTTTTCCTCCATTTGAACTTTGGCGCGATGAACCAAAAAAGTTTACAATTGTTACACATACAGACGAATTAAAACGACTTTGTAACAGATGATTTATTTATATTGTGAATCAGACTCTGTCGTTTGTATAGCGAATCATTTAACTCATTGTTTTGTACGGATATTTCGATCATAATGGGCGTTTTCTTCGTTTAGAGTAACATTTTTTTCTGAATTCCTCCCATACAACAATGAAAAGGACTTTAAAACTCTTCTATGCGATAAGGAATCATTTCATAACAAAAATGATAAACCTAAACAATCTGAATACACAAACAACTGGTTAAATGTTAATCATTATACATGATAGACACATACACGTATGTATCAACACAAAATGTAATTGCATAGATAATAAAACTAAAAAAACCGTTCATGTGAGACTGCTCTGGGTCTAATTTTAAATGTCCCTTGTGGCAGTTAGAAAATCAACATTATCTTTTTTTTTCAAATTATAACTTAATATATTGTTGAACTTTCAAGTAAATATCCGTTGTCGATTTACTTTTTGGCACGGACCTCCTTTCGTGTCATTGAAACGGAACATAGAACAAATTGCATCATGTCACATAGTGAATAACGCCAATAACATAACAATTGCGCCGTAAAAAGTTCACAGAAAAACTTAACCAAATGCTACACTATACAGTTCAATACGTTTGAGATGTATACATGAAGATGAAATATGAACTCTTCTTTTAGCCTAATTCTGATTTGGGCTTGACTTATGTCTTATTTAGGTCCATGATTTCTAACCGAGGTATTTACAAACCAGAAGCAGAAGGTACAATTTGTTTAATACATCATTTATATCAGTTTTCGAATAAGATAAAATAAACTTAAACTCGTTGGTTTCTTCCCTTTTACAGTGGTTTCCACAAAAAAAAACCTCAAACAAAACTTAAAAGTTATACTTTATCATTGTCATGCCATGATGATATCGTTTTGGAAATTTCCAAAATCGTTGAGGACCTAATGGCTTTACGTCGCACGATTTATTCCCCTCGTATGAATACAATCACGATGAACGGCTCGTCTCAAAATAACACCATAACGGAACTTTATATCTCTCTTTGGGAAAGCCGTCACAATGCATCATTATGAAACGTAGATCGAACATAAAAATGATTATTTTCTCCCCACATATGTGCAAACGAACGCATAACAAGTCGGCTTTCCCAAAGACTGGTTAAAATTCATAAATAAACAACATAAACAATGGTGAAGTCGTTGTGGCTTTGAGTTAACAATCGATCGTCACACGGTACATACTGTTTAACTTACCTATAAGTAATATCGATGGCAAATTTACAAATGACCACAATTACAATAATCGACCTTATTAACTTGTTTACTTTTTTAAAATAATGCCTGTACGAAATCCCTTTTCCAATTCAACGACTTCACACCTTTTAGTAAGTTCTTACAACCATGAATTCACAGAATTACTTCGATACAAAGATTATACTTCTTTCCCTAAAACATGCTTCAATCAACTCATTTACAACAGATGCTGTGTTAATCTGTTGAGACACATTCAAGTTATTCGCCCAATGACGGAAAAAGGACGATGTATCACTCAACAAGGGAGCGTCCATCGCAAAGCATACTTAAATTATATGGAGTCATTTCCCTTTGATTAAAGAGAAGATTCCAAAATTGAACATTTCTCTCGTGGGATTTAATCAATTTGATGATTATACTATCTTTTACTTTAATATGAACTAAGGCATTGCCTCTAGACCGCTCTCTCAACTCAATGGCATGGATTTTGTGAGAAAGAACTTACATATTAATGATATGTGTTTCAATCTCAATTCAGAGTACAACTTTGTGGACGTATAAGAATTGGCTTACTTTGGGGAGCAAATACTCATTTTGTAACAAAGCTGTCATCTTTGTCACATTAAGATAGGTCTCAGTAAAAGGTTAAGTCTCCTTGCAGACTCCTGGTAAACTTTTTTGATGGTAAATGTTTTATATGGGTATAAGTTAAGCTTGCTTGGGTTATGTATGAGGGCCTTTCATCAATAATGAGATATTCATCATGTGGGGACAAACTGCTCATGCAGTGTCAGAACCACCAAACTAAAATATTTGAACCACAAGTCTGTCTCTGCATGAATTCATAAAATTTTCTTCACAAAATTATGTGTTGTAAGTACTTGTTTAACCCTTTCCCAAACAATAGCGACATTTGATCACTTTGTTGCATACGACTTTAGAAAACATTGAGGGAAAAGGAGAAATTGATGCCTATAGAAAACATTGAGGGAAAAGGAGAAATTGCTCGTGACGAGCAATTTTTCCTTTACCCAGAGTATTTTCTGGCCTATCAGAAGATTATTTTCCAATTTCATCACATTTATGTTGAAATGTCGTCTGCAAACTCATTCAATTTGGTACAGTCAAAAATGTGTTGTTTGGGAAAGGGTTAAATCATCATGAGAACGAACAACATGTCATTTGATGATGAAGAAGGGTCATTTGGGTTAATAGTATCAGACAATATTCAACAACATACTCATCTGCTTGTACATTCTTAGGTAACTAAATTTCATCATATAGAAAGCCAATCAGGTATTTGTTTGAATTTTTCTTTACTGTAGATAAGAAAATCCCAAATAAATTGCTTAGCAGATCTCCAAAGGATCATTCAAATACAACAAATAGCTTTGTTGTAGCCAAATGGTTTTTTGTTTAACTTTAAAATAAAAGAAAAAGATTCTATAATTTTTCATTGATATTTTATTAACCTTTGTTCACACATAGAACACTGCTTTTTTATATGTATTTTTTATCTATTAAAGAACTTAAAAAAAGTACTGTATGCAATAAATGATTAATATAATGTAAGGGTGATAATCAGAAGGCAGGGATAGTCCATGTGTTCTAATTCCTTGCTTTAACAAATTGGTTGAAAAAATAAAGCCACAGCTTGATATTTTCATTTACCACATCACCAGTTCCCTGGCCTTCATCATTTGAATAGAAAATAATCCTTAGAGTTGGAAAAATATGACAGAAACATTTGTGATCAACTTTTTCAAATAAAAAATATTAACAAATATTCTAAGACATACATCATTAAGACTTTTATCCAATTAATTGTTTACAAAATGTTGTTTCAAATTTAAAGCAATAACAGATTTTATTTAAAATTTCTTTATCAAATAGATAAAAGCAATTGTGACAAGGAAAATTTTCTCTCTGAGCCTGTTTCCTTTTGTGATAATTGGTTTAAATTGTGTTGAGTATTAAAAGGTTAACCTTAAATACTAAGAGAAAAAATAATTTAACATTGATGTATGCAAATTCAACTCTCATTTTTGGTTACTTCATACACATGCAATAGTTAGAAAAGAAATTGAAGTAATCACTCAAGTTACTGTCTTCCATTGGTCTGCTGCAGGCTTACTAAGCAGCTTTAACAAAGTATTGGTATTCCTTTTGTCTCATTTATTTGATCGAGTTGGGTTTTTGAAGGCTTTTTGAAAAAAAAGAAAAGATGAGACACATGTGTCTTATCATTATAGAATATTCCATAGTCCATCACAATTTTTCTATATTAGTACCAACTAACACTAAACACTATCCATTAAATATGATATATCATTGTGAATGTTGTTTTTTTCTTCATAAAATAAGTCTTTTGAGGAGAAAGGTAAGCTTAAAAACTTTTCACAAATCAAACATATAGGTTTATGGTATGTCCATGTAAATCTTCATCTGTTTTTGATTAGCATCAAATCCATGTGATCCTCCACCACTGAATATTTTGTTGTTGTTACCCACTCCTTACTCTGCCAGGTAGTCATCAGATTTGGCTGTTAAAAGAGAAAAATAGAAAATATTAATCTTTTGTGAATACTGGCCACATTGAACTGACTGATTATGGTTTTTTATGGGTTTTACATCACATCAACATTATTTCAGTAATGTAGCGATGCACGACTCTTAATGATGGAGGAAGGCCCTATACTCAACTGCCCATAAGGGCTGGTCAAGGCGGATAGAGCCATCGGCATTCCATAAGTCAGTTGGCAGATATGAAAATCCATATTCCTCTCAGGATTTGAACCCACGCGGAGAGGGGCAATGTGATTTCAAGTTCTGTTTTTTAACCATTAGGCCACGGAGGCCCCGACTGATCATTCTTAATTGGTAACATTGGAAATAATTATTTCCCCTTGTTAATCAATTGAAGCAGTAATCTGACAGGAAATAAAGAACTGATTGATGAAAAAATCTATATTTCAACCTGTCTTGATTCATTCTCATTCAAACCAAGGTTTTTAAAAAGATAAAAAAGGAAAAGTCAATAACAAATTGTGAGTAACACCAAATTAATCAACGTTTATAGATATATATATATATATATTTTTTTTTTTAAAACAAAGTAATAAAAGGAGGACATGTTAAGAATTCCAACCTGTCAAACTTGCTTGTTTCCTGAATACTGTGCTGCATATCATATTATGTAATTATGCTATAATCCAATCAGAGATGTTTGAATTGGAGAGAATAACCACTTTGACATTTGAGAGATTGCTCCTTTGTTATAATTAGATTTATATTAGAGTCATTAACTGACACAGGTCCCATATGGGTCCTCTCCATCAGTGCCGTACCTACATTTTTCAGTTCTGGAGCAGCTTTCCTGGATACCCAAGTACTAGGCTAGGGCTCTGAAGTGACTTGCCAAAGGCCATTCCCACGAAACAAGAGGTCTTGGTGGGACTGGCCCTTCCCCCCTCCCCCTCGAGTTCTGAGTCCACCACTTTCACCACTATCTTTTGTGTTTATGACATTTATGTTTGTAAAGTTCAAAGGGATGTGAGAAAGAATATACATGTAGATCTACTTACTTGTACTATAAAACAGAGTCAATGTTCATACAGGTCTGCATCATCTTTTCTTTGGAAGCTTGTTTGAAATTGTCATATTTCCAACCATCATGCATTCTGTAAAACAACGAAAACACAACTAAGGCATCTATTACCCTAAACCTATGGTCCAAAATTCTCACTTGCAAGAAAAATTCAATGTTTGGGAATTATATTATCACTGGAATCAAGTAAAATAAGATACTGCCAAACGAATTATGTTCCATATATTACCAAATACTTTACAGGGTATTTCATTTTTGGAAAAGGAAATTCATGCTGGCATTGTTATCTAAAGTATAATCTAATGAGATATGTTTGAATTAAAGAGAAAAACTGCTTTGACATTTGAGAGATTGCTTCTTTGTTATATTGCTTTCATAAGCTATCTTCTATGTTTATGACACTTATGTTTGAAAAGTTCAAAGTAGCCTGAGAAAGACTATGTACTTACTTGTATTATAAAACAGAGTCAATGTTTATGCAGGTCTGCATCATCTCTTCTTTTGAAGCTTGTTTGAAATCGTCATATTCCCAACCATCATGCATTCTGTTAAATAAAGAAAAGAAAAAACTAAGGGATCTATTTCCATAAACCCTTGGGCCAAAATTATCGCTTGCAAGAATAATTCAATGTTTGGGAATAATACTATTACTTGAATCAAGTAAAATGAAATACTTTCAAACGAATAAGGTGACATATATAACCAAATACGTTACAGGGTATTTCATTTTTTGAAAAGGAAATTCACGCTGTCCTTGTTATTTAAACTATCGGCCCATAACGCTATTAAATTGTCAAGAAGGTACATTGTACTCAATTTAAAAGCTCCAACAATAACAAATAATCCATGTCAGCAACTGACGAGTTGACATCGTTGCTTTATTGGTCAGCATTATAGTGTATTCCATATACAACACGATGTGTACCTAATGCTTTCCTTACACACCGCGAAAATGACATAGACCGTCTACATAAACATTAGATTATGCCAAACTGCAGGGTGTAATCACCGAATCGATAGAAGGTAAACACTTATTTCACCGTGGAGTGTTGTGGGCAACACACATTTTCTAGTCTAGTACTGCAGGCAACATGTACTGTAATACTAAAAAATGAATGCTGTAGTTCTACTGAAAAGGGAGAAGTTTTTTTTTCAGATGGATGTTTGTTTAGTGGAAGCATCTTCAGCGAGGCGTGACGAGGGCTCGCCTTCTCGATTTTTCTATGGCGAATTTTGGTGAAAATGGTCTATTTAGATATACTGTTTTATAACGAAATGAAAGAGTACAAAAAGTTCTCTTACCTACAACCGGCGATACGTTGTCCTTTCAAGGAGTTGAACACTGTGTCCAATTTAAAGTTTGAAGCGGTGGCGCCGATCCTGTTGTTCGTGTTTTGTTTTTCGATAGAATGGTTTATAGTTCATTCATGATTGGCGGAAATAAACTCAATGAGCGGCAATGAATTTATGTAAAACCAATCCATTCCGTTTTTACTCGAAGACGATCCGAATGCAATCGGGATGTGTCCGGCTTCACCGGACACATGCCGAATATGACTTCGAGTGTTTCCGGCTCTGCCGGAAACACCCGAAACACATCCGAGTTTCTCCTATAGATTTACCGGAAACCATATGTTTTTTGGCTAATGGTATAACCGGTGTTAACATAACTTGTTACTCGTACATATGTTACCGTTATCCGCTCTCCGAGCGCTGCGCTCTGAGAGAGCAGTATCAAATTTCGGCCATGACGAAGTCCTTAATGCAATGACTGCTAGTTATATGTTTCTGTTATTTGTTTGCCGTTTAGCATTGTTTCATTAAAGTTTTAATATGTTGTGATCCTTTATGGGTCACAGTCGTTGTCGTTAGTTAGACTATCTCTCAGACTGAGATCTTGATATTTGTAATGCAGTGCTAGCTTTATGTTTCTGTTATTTGTTTGTCGTTTAGCATTGTTTCAATCAAGTGTTAAGTTTTAAGTAATATTGTGTTGCTTAATTGGTCACAGTCATTGTCGTTAAAAGAGCTTTTTCACAGACTGAGATTTCAATCCTTTGATGCAATGGCTGCTAGTTTTACGTTTGTTTCTGATAGTTGTTTGACGTTTCGCATTGTTTCGATCAAGTTTTAAGTAATATTTTGCTGCTTTATAGGCCACAGACAGTGTCGTAGAAAGGACTATCAAACAGATTTTAATTTTTTTAATGCAATGTTTGTTTTTGTTATTTGTTTGTCGTTTATCGTTGTTTCAGTCAGGCTTTAGGTATATTTAATATCGGATTGCTTTCTGAGTCACAGTCATTGTCGTTAAAAGGACTATCTCACAGACTGAGATTTTAATCTTTTTTAATGCAATGACTGTTAGTTTAATGCTTCTGTTATATGTTTATCGCTTAGCAATGTTTCAATCAAGCTTTAATAAATATCGTGTTATTTTCTTGGTCACAAACGGTGTCGCCTAATTGTTAAACTGATTATTTCAAAGATTGAGATTTTGATATGTTTAGAACAAAATGTGTTCTATGTTAAAAGTGACAAACCTGATCTTTAAAGTTTTATAAAAAAAAAAAAAGAGTATGGATACACTGTTCAAACTCTTCCATAAGTATTTGGCGTCTATATAGCACATTAATGTTACAAATACAGTCGACCTCTTGAACGGTTTATTTTGTAAACAATGCCCTTTATTTGAATAATATACTGTCTAGCGATAGTGCTTTCAAATACTGTCATAATGTAGGCCCCACTAACATTCAACTGTGCATGCACATATCTTGTTTTCGTCTTTGGAAATGATCGAAATGTGTAAGGAGTACGAGGGTTGTTTAAATCACTAATTGTTACTAGAATTGCATCATCAATGAGTCCCTTTAAACCTCGAGATGTCTTTCCAGGCGACATCTGCCCTTATTAACCAGAATAGAAGGGGTGGGAGTTTGCGAGTCTTAATTGAAAGCAATCAGACAACTCCTAAGAATAAGAAAGCCATGTCTACCAGGCATTTTTTACTATAAATCGGGAGATATGCATATGCCGGTTCATTTTGGGAAGACATTGTTGAATTGGGAGCCCCAAAAGCTGACGTGACTTTGAAATTCGGGAAAACTGCATGATTTTAGAGAACTTTTCAATTTGGAAGGTGCCTTTTAAAGGACCCTGTTATATAACGAAAAAAGGGCCATGTCTACGTTGTAAAGACGTGTGGAAACCATTTTCACGGAGAAAGAAATTACTCGCACTGATTAAATTTCTCGTTTTTCACATTTATTTCTGAAAATGTCTGTTGCATGCGTGTGTATATGAATGAAGCATACAAAGAATCATCAAGATCATATATACCTTACTAGTCCTGTCCTCTATCATTAGCTTGTAAATGTGCTTATTTATACTTCTACTTCAAGCCCAATATATCTGCAATAATCAGCTTGATGTCAATGCAAAAGAGTTCAGGTATAAATCCATCGCGCTCTTGTGTGATGTTCATGTTTCAATCGGACGATACCTTACCTGAGATAAGGGGTGATCGTAATATTCACTGTTATCTACCTACCGTTGCATTTGGTCTATATCACCTGTTTACATCTTTTTAACTCGGCCATATACTGCATTCGACCTATAACATATGCTTGTGGTGGTCATAGGACGGCCAAAAGCCTAATCAATCTTTAAAAGAAAAGTCATCAGCCAGATGCTCATAGTCACTTGGTCTTTCGAAGCTTAAACACTAACTGTATTAATGTATGTGTTGGCTTTAAACAAATCCAAACATAAACAAGCATGTAAAAAACGCTACATCAATTGTAACATCCGACGACCTTAAATGTCGTTTGACCTCAAATGTAAATTGATATCAAACCTTCACTGACTCCGAATGCTCTTTGACTTCATATGATCGTCTAGTCGCATTTTTTTACTTCAATTGTCCTTTAGTCTCAAAAGTTTACATATATATCAAATATTCATTGACCCAAATACCAATTGCCTCAAAATATCATTTAACCCGGTTGCTCTTTGACCCAAAATTGTCTTGGACTTCAAGAGTTCTTTTACCTTAAATATCCATTGACAACAAATCTCCCTGGGGTTAAGCAATTGAAAACAAAGTTGCATTGGCATCAAATGTCCTTGATCTTACATATTCGCTTACTCCAAATTTCTCTTGCCCCGAAAGGAGAATAAATCTTAGAAATTCTTTGACTTCAAAAAGTCTCAACCTCAAATATTCCTTGACATTAAATCTACATCGACACTTAATGAGCTTTAGTCATGATGAGAATAGAACATCCAAGCAAAGGAGATCTAAGTTTATTTTATCATGTCAATGAACGTTGGTCCAAATGGTCCAAATGAAGTACCCACAATCCTTTATGAACGTGTTATTTCTGTTTTATCACAGGTTGTGGAAAACTTGTCCCATTTTCTCACTACGAGGGTACACAAATAGTGGGTCAAATCAAACTCTATCCATCTCATGAATGGCAGCAATCTATAGCAAACAAAAGCTACCAGTGGACAAAGGGCAACGGCGCTCCGGAAATCGTCGGCTATTTCCGTGACAAAACGTTTATCGCCGAGGATCCAAGAATAGTCGATGTCGAGTCTACCCTCGTGATATCCGGTATGACGAAAGCGGATGTGAACGTTTACCGCGTGGAATGCTGGGCAACAGAGAAACGTAACGTTTTCAACATAACGGAACGTGTACTGTTGATGTTTCCACAATGTGAGTATCACCAACTGCAGGAACTTTCTGGGACGAACCTGGACCTAAAGATGTAGAAATGCCATTGCGTGTTTCTATAAAACAAAAAAGAAAAAAAAAGCGAAAAACAAACAAGACCTTGTAAAACCCCGATTGATGCGACCGTCATACGTCATAATTGTAAATATCCCGTACCTACAATTATGAGTGATTCTCAGTAACACCCGTTGTATTCATAAAGGCTTTAAAAGGACTATTTCACATTATGAGATAAAGACCTTTTCGGAATAAGATATATACTACGGATGTACTATTCTACAGATCTGATCTAAAGATTCACATAAAACTTAATTATTGGTGCACTTCTTAGCCATTTATAAACGTGTGTTTGAGATGTATTTATGTTGCAGTTTTGGTTAACTGCTTAAAGATGGAATTTCGTATTAGTGACAAGAAGAGTTTAACCAACACTTGCTCGTTCGTCAATCACATACCACAAAATATGAGATTACCTTTAAATACCAATAAAAGAAGCATTATGCTATTTTTCGCATTGCTTCAGGTTTCAAACCGATTTCAACAAAATTCAATGCTTGTCACTTCATCCTTGGATGGCTCAATACCAGAATTCCAGTTTTAACAAGTACTACTACATTTTAACAATCTCTACCCAAGTAAATCGGTTCCCGCTACGATCTCATATGTGAGGAACGAACGATAATCTCGCAAATGAGATTGACGTTCGGAATGTATCTTTATGACAGCGTATAAAGTTATCATCATGCTTCAGTTATCATTACAATTTCAGTAAGCACCGTCATGCCCTCCAAAACAGATGAGGTCGGAGACGATTCCGGGGAGGTGTCCGTTGTCATAGTGATGACGGTCGTCATAGTTGGCCTCGTTGTCGTTATATTCGCCCTCGTTATTCGGATGAAGGTCAAATCGAGGCTAAAAGGCCAACAAGGTAACGATAAAAGCATACTAGCTCTCAGAAAAAACTGCAAAACTTGGTAATATTAGTAATAAATAATGACGGAATATATTGAAACATAGCGAAAAACCACAGGATCATGACAATATTGCGCCTGCACTATCTATTATCTATTTTTCAAAGTGCCATTTTCACAAATTAAGTAGCCAACAGCTTTAACTTCATTGTTTACAATCGTGTAACATTTAAAATAGCAAGGAGCGCTTGCATTAATGAGTTGCGATCACCTGGTTAGAAAAATCTTGCGAAACACATAAAAACGCTGTTATCTAACCAATATTAACAACGTGAACATTCAAAATGGAGAATTACTTGGGTTTTATTGCGTTTTATCGGTGTCCAACGTTTCTCGGCTGACCTTGTTTTATCGCTTAAAAACCTTATATTATTCACTCTTTTAAAAGCAGTATGTGGACGTTTTACTGCCCCAATTCCTCTGTAATATGGGGAATTTAAAGTACTTTTAAGTTTATTTTCAATTATTCTAGAACTTTCACAATTTAAGTGTAAATGAGCGCACGTTTTGCTTTAACTCAACGCGTTTGAGGTATTTTTTCTTTGAGAAAAATGTGTTTACTTCTTTACTTGTTTAAAATTTGTAAAGGATTAACTTTAAAATAAAGAAGATGATACCTTTAAGTTTATTAATGCCTTTTGAATATACAATAACGTTTACATACGTGTCATGGCAAATGGGGCCTCGAGTGTTTTGAGTACATAACTTGAAAACAAACGTCCCATATCCGCGTGTGTCCAAGTCTTGGATGGGGTCTATTTGGAATTTCAGAGAGGCAGGCTATCGGCTGGCTAACGGAATGCTGATGGTTCTATCCGGCTTGACCAGCCTTTATGAGCAATACGACTTGGCTTCCTCTTCCATCCAAACTAAGCCGGACATTGCAATATAACTGAAATAGCGTTTGCGTGATGTAAAATCTCAACAAACAAATTGCTTCGCAAATAACAAGTGTGTGTTTGATTTATTTTACAGACATGCAAGATATTGCAAAAAAAGAGGAGATCCCATTGTAAGTAAAGTAGTTAAAGTTGGCCCAATGAAAATATTTCCTTTTTTGCCGAGTATAAAAGTTTGACAATGAATTAGCTCTTGACATAATGCATTTGCTTCTCGCTTTTCGGTCAGTTATCACCTTACATCGATCTATATAACTTTGAAAAAGGCTAGTGATCACATGGACCAGTTTTGTTGGCGAATCTATGTCCAAGTATTGTATAATTATGACACGTATTAGAGACTTAGAGTTAGATATCCAGAATGCAATGTTTTCTTTCTTTGTTTTTGCATAAAGCATTTGGAACTAATACATCGCCTCTCATACAGATTTTGATCATGTGCTTTTTATCCTCGTCTTCCTTTATTTCCCCGCGCATGATCTGAGTATAAACAAATGCTTTTTCATTTCATTTTTATCTAATCGCAACCATTCGCCTACTTTTCAGTTCTAGTGACAACCCAAGCACTGGAGGTAAGGCAAATACATATTTCATTTTATATTACACACGTATATATATATATGTAAGTTCAGAAAGTATATACACTGTACTACATGTGCATCAACCTATATGTAAAGAAAGAAATATGGCTCAATTTAATGTTATCTTTATATATTTCAAGTGTATATTAAGTGACTTAAAAAGCCCTTACTATAATTTGGTTTATATTTAATTTTCAAACAATAAAACTAACGCTTCAAAATGTAAATATGTTGATGAAGGGGCATTTTTTCCGGCTATGCTGCAAACTCCATTATAGGTATATGTATTAAGATGGGTTCAACAAAACATCGCACCTGTTTCAGAGAACGCTTACAATGAAACAGACGAATACGGTGTCAACGACCCCGACATTACGTATGTTCACGTGAAAAACACACAAGCGTTCGGTTCACAAGGAAACATCCAACCACTCGGCCAGTCACACAGTCTGCCTAAACGTGATGGAGAGATGAGTAGAAGCGTTCCTGACGTCCGTATGATGGTCATACACCTGTTACTTTTGAGATATTGAATTCCCATTGTCTCCAATGTTAAATCAGCTATTTTCAAGACTCTGCTGAATGAAGAATAGTGTTTTTTACGCTTAGCTATATACAGGAACATCAAGTTTGTCCATTCAACTCTCAGAAACTGTAATAAAATGGATACCTCAATCGTCTCATTTTTTTTCTACGGAGCAAAGTGTATTAGTACCGTCCGAAAATCAGTGCACTAGCTGTCAAATCTAGCCGAGGTACCGGCATTTGTGTTCATACATCCCAAACAAATAGTCCTGCAATAAGCAATCAAAACAAACTTTGGGAGCATTGCAGGACTATAATCTATACAGGAAACACATCAGTGTTCTACCAGCTCATCTCTTACCAGTAAAACTATGCACCAGAAGTTGAAACTCAAAATTTCTAAATGGGACTACTTTTGGGTACTACGACCCGGAAGTACTCCGTAACAGGTGCGAGACCTGATGTCACATTTGCAAGTCGGTGCGGATAAGTCCATGCAAAAAGCATCTTCATTGCAAGATGTCTACGCACAGGTTATACCGAAAGCACAACGGAGTAAAGATAGTGAAGTATTCAATCCACCAAAGCAGACAGTAGAAGATTTACTAAAACAAGAAAAGGGAGAAGTGAATACTGACATTGAGCGATCGCAAAGGAGTACAATTAAAAAAGGAGGCTTCCAATATAAAAGTATGGATTGTATTTTCACTGAAACAGAAACAGTCCTTGGTCATGAATACTCAAATCCAGTACATACTTTACCAAGGTCGATTAAACGGAAGGTTAGTATATGAAACAGTTGATATAACTTTTAATTCTTTCTCTCCAAATTGAAATGTATGATTGTTAAAATTAAAAGCAACCATATGAAAGTAATAGATTGTCTTTATGAGTTTTAGAAGAAATCATAACGATATCAAGATACATTATTTTCATCATGAAAATGAGTTTTTGAAATAGTCTGCAGGAGATGTGTCAAAGTGGCCTATCAATGATTTCAACATAGTTCTATAAACTATTTTGGGGGAAAGCAAATAAATTGTTAACATGTATTTAAGATGATCGCTTAAACTGGAAGAGCTTGCATAATATCAGTGAGTTCGGAATATATCTAAGCTCGTTCTTCGAAAATGTTTGCGAATGTCATTTGGAAGGCTTCATCTACAGTGTACGTTCTTAGCCGGTCCATTAACTGTTGCTAACCAGATCGAAGTACGCAGTTTGGTAAAAGAAAATGTGAATGTTTACCCCTGAAAGCAGTTTCGATGTTCGTTTTCAATTTTATACATTTCAGTGCTTTCAGTACTTTGAAATTGACTGACTAAGAATGAACCTAAAGTGCTCATCTTTCTTGAAACCTAATTAGTTTAACACAATGAGACCACACGTGAGTTACAAAGCCATGTCATTTGTCCATCGATACTTGTGAAAATGTATAATTTAACATTGGAATCAGCGGAAAGCCAAGATCTCGAAAGTAACAATCGTATGACCATACGCACAGGGGCGGACACACCATCTCTATGTCAATGCAATTGTTTCTCGTGTAATTTGTGAGTCCAATATATCACACTTCCGTATTCTTTAATGTGGTCCCTTACAAAGATTTGCTGTACTTCTATGTGTTACTCGAATAGTCCAAGATTTTGATAGCTTGGAGGAACTATGTGATGAAAATCTATCAAGTTGAAACATGTTTGTCTGAATTATGCGCATTAGTCTATATGCGATGTACTGCGAAAATCATGAATCACTGTAATTAAAACGTAAAACTAAAATAGTTCAGGTCACTCGATGAAGCACTGCGGTACTGTTTGTAACGGAATTATGAAATAAAGTCCAACCAATCAATTCTCTCTCTATTCCTAGGGGTCCGCAAAGTCCACATCCGAGCTGTTGTACATCCAGATAGACCACGGCCATCGGGCAAGCTTGACCGGAGACTACGCGGAGATCGAACCCGCGATCATCGGTCAGGTGCCAAGTTCCGAGTACGTGTCCATCGACTTCGACAAGAAGGCATTCGTGGCGCCGATCCGGAAGGCGCCGTCGTCATGGTACAGGAAACGGAAGGAGAGGAAAGAGAAGCAGAAAAAGATGAAGTGAAGCAAAATATCAAGATAGTGTGGCAGGGTACCAGGTTACTTCATCTTGGCACGCTATATTACAGATATAGTAGAGTTTAGAAAAGATGCGAAGAGTTTATTTGTAGACAAAGGCATATGGGTTTAGTTGTTATAAACGGTTTATCCTAAAGATTTGCGTAAGTTCATAACATTCATCTCTCTTATTTCAATATTTGGCCAAGCAATATTGCACAGTACAATGTAACACATTATTGGAATCGTCTCTCTGAGACAATATTGTGTTTCATTCTAGACACTATACATGTCTCTCACGTTTGATAAAGCGTTACCATTGCCCATAAATCAAACTGTGGTCGTTTTATTCTGTTCTTTTCTCACTTGTTATCGCGGTTTATAACACGAAATTCCATCAAAACCCGCCACTTATCTGGAGCATTGGAATTTCACCCTTTTTAATGCTTTAGTTCGTGAAACGTATAAATTTTCGAGGGAGTCAAATGGCGAGATAAAAGCATTCGAGGATCTATCAACATCGGTATTGAGTGGCATTGAGTCTTAGAAAAAACATCGGTATGGAGCTCTCATAGTGGCATTGAGTCTTAGAAAAAACATCGGTATGGAGCTCTTATAGTGGCATTGAGTCTTAAAAAAGAAATCGGTATGGAGCTCTCATAGTGGCATTGAGTCTTAAAAAAACAAGCAAACACAGCGCTCGTTTTTAAGACATCATCTGTCATAGTGAAACAAAAATGTGATTAAAAAAAATAGCAATGACTGGAAAACCTTTAACATATCAATGTTGATGTATACTTTAAGGTAAACCATTTGGCATTGGTCTAGTGCCAAGTAAGGCTGTAGAACGTATTATAGATTCACTCGGAATTGATGTTAACACTATCAGAATCCATCTCTGTTATCGTATACATGTAGTTCCGGTGTGACTCCGATTTGATAACAGTACAATGCATATATCGACGACGCAATGGTGATCAATCCGTCGATGCTTTAGCAATATCGTTTTTTTCCAAACTTTGGTGAATGTAAAGAAACATCAAGGCTTTTCAACAACAATCATAAGATAAAAAATCATCTATTGTGTTTGTTCATCATTTTTGAATATGTGCATTTTTCACACTTTCGTTGCAATATGTGACATCCTTCATTAGGTTATATCGTCATTGTTTCATATTGTAAAATTATGCACAGCTGGACATTGTAACTAATCCGTTTCTAATTCTTTGTTTGGAGTACTTCATGTATCTACAATTTCATACGTTTCATTTTTGTGGTTAAATACAAATAATACCTCGTTCGGTTGGCCATATTCGAGTTTTTAAAGAAACTTGTTCACAGACATGAGGACATTATAGGAATATATAAAATAGTTTCTTTAAAACTGCATAACAGTTGTACTGTTATATGATACGCACTGAAGAATAGCCATTTGAAGCAAAATTAGATCGTTTGGTATTTCTTTGAAATGTGCATACGAAGAATTAACATGTATTTCAATCCAAAACCATATCTTTTGGAATCTACTCAATATAAACAGTACATACTAGATAATGTGGCGCTTCCTTAATTATGCTTTTAATTGCTTAAGCTTAATTGTATATAAAACAACAATACAAAACTGTATCGTTTCAACGACATTTAATTTTGCCATTAAATTCTCTTCTGTGAAAAAGAACCCTTAACGTTAAGACCAATGTTCCATTGGTATGATTACAATAAATACTTCTACTGCCCATGTGCTCATCTCTCAAGTACTGTTCGTGTCTTGGAAGGGGGTTCATGTTAATATCCTATAACCTCTGACATTCAGGTCGTCCAAACTACGGTGAAATATATCACTGTGTATGGAAATAAATAAACATATTATGACTTGTGTACGATTTATTTCGAATTGTTTTGATTATATATGACAAGGACAGACATGGTTCTCGGTGTTTGTTCATGAATGCTATTATTCTTCTAAACGTGTGAAAGAAACTGGAAAAAATAAATAAATACTACAAACCTGCTTGAGCTGTCTACAAAAAACGATACAGTTCAATTGATTTCGATATGGTTACCAGAGTTTCGTTCCGTTTCAGAAGCAATGTTATGTTGGGTAAAAATTGTGGTACACAGCCACAAACGTTTTCCATCCATTTAAACTTTGGTGCAATGGACCAAACAATTTTACCAATAGTACACATGCAGACAGATTAAGACGACTTTGTAAGAGATTATTTATTTATGTTGTGACTCAGGCTGCATCATTTTTTGATAGCAAATCATTAAACACATTGTTATATATACGTAGATTCCGATCATGATGATCAGATTTCTCCGTTTTAAGTAACTGTTTTTCTAAAGTTCTTCCATACAACAAGGAAAAAAACTTTTCGTCTGTATTAAGGTAACATTTGATAAAAAATAAGATAAACCAAAACAATTTAAATTCACAAACAATTGGTTAAATGTTAATCCATAATACATAATAAACACATACACTTATGTATCAACACAAAATGTAATTGCATAGATAATAAAACTGACAAACCGTTCATTGGAGACTGCCGATTATAAATGTATCCTATGGGTTAATTAAGTATGAACATTTATCTTTTTTTTTCAAATAATATCATAATAGAATTTTATGGTTGAACTTTCAACCACATATCGGTTGTCGATTTACTTTTTGGCACGAGCCTCTTTTCGTGCCATTGAAACGAAACCTAGAATAAATTCCAGCATGCCAATTGGCGAATAACTCCTATAATTTCGCCGTAAAATATAGTTCACAGAGACATTTAATCAAATGCAACACTTTACGGTTCAAAACGTTTGTTAATTCCATAAGAATGAGATTTGAACCAATCTTAAAGTCAAATTCGATTAGGTGATTGACCTATGTTTCATTTAGGTCAATGTTTTCTAAACAAGGAATTTACAAACTAGAACCAAAAGGTACAACTTATTCAAAACGTCATTCATAACATAGTTTGGCATATAACATACAATACCCTTAAAGCTGTTGGTTTCGCCCTTTCTACAGTGGTTTCCACAAAAAGCAAATTTATCATTACCATGTCATGTTGATATAATTTTTAAAATTTCACAAATTCATGAGGACGTAATGGCTTTACCTCGCACGATTTATTCCCCTCGTATGAATACAATGATCAATGGTTCGTCTCAAAATAACACCATAACGGAACTTTATACCTCTCTCTTGGTAAGCAGTCACAATGCATCATTATGAAACAGAGATCGAACATAAAAGTGGTTCTTTTCTCCCCACATATATATATGCAAACGAACGCATAATAAGTCGGCTTTCCCAAAGACTGGTTAAAATTCATAAATAAACAACGTAAACAATGGTGAAGTCGTTGTGGTTTTGAGTTAACAATCGATCGTCACACGGTACATACTATTTAACTAACCTATAAGTAATATTGATGGCAAATTTACAAATGACCGCATCTACAATTATCGACCTATTTAACTTGTTTACTTTTTTACAATAATGCCTGTACGAAATCCCTTTTTCAATTCAACAACTTCACACAGTTCAGTAAGTTCTTACAACCATGAATTCACAGACTTACTTTGATACGAAGATTATACTTCTTTCCCTAAAACATGCTTCAATCAACTCATTTTCAACAGATGCTGTGTTAATCTGTTGAGACACATTCAAGTTATTCACCCAATGACGGAAAAAAGGACGATACATCACTCAACAAGGGAGCGTCCATCGCAAAGCATACTTAAATTATATGGAGTTATTTCCCTTTGATTAAAGAGAAGATTCCAAAATTGAACATTTCTCTCGTGGGATTTAATCAAATTTATGATTATACTATCTTTTACTTTATAAAACTATCTTATAAATAAGACATACTGCAAAGGATTTCCTGAATTACGTATCCCAAATTCGAGAGAAACTTTAAACATTGTCAAATGTTTCTTGGACGAGCATGTTCAAGATGAAATGATAAAAGACAGATTACATCTCAACACAAGATGGCATGTAGTTTAAAGCTCAACAAAACCGCTGGTACAGATACTCTGCATTTAGAAAGGCTTCATAAAAGTCAAGAAGCGAAGTCCGTTCTTAAACAAGTCGACAATCCTATCATGTTGATGTTTTGATTAAATGCGAAAACGTAGTTATATCATAAAAGTTTCTTTCGTTTAAGTAAAGCATTTGCAATATTTTGGATTTACTGAAATGATAGCGAAAAGAGCAGTCGTGAATTGAAAAGGAGAAGTGCTTTGTAATTATAAGGGCTATAATATCAGTGAAGGAATAAAAGCTCCCGTGCAAATCATGATCCATTCATCAGTTGTCAAGACAATCCATCCACAAATAATCGAGACGATTGTATTCTATTTACAAACCGTTCATATGATCCCGATCAAACTTATGTACACATTTGGATCACATTGGTTATATTCATCAAACCGTTAACTCAAAAAAGTGAAGTGAGGGTGTCCGAGTGTTGTAAATCACATCGATGTTTCACAATTTAAACGTAATACAAATCATTGCTTAAATAACATGGTTATACTGTAGCTCGATCAACTTAAACACTCACGTATCCTGATAGTGTACCAAGCACATAAAATCCCTTTATACATGTCTAAGGACCTTTGAGCAAAATCCAGCTTTATCTTAACTCTCTGTCGACCAATGGTACAGTTATGTAACAGAAGCTATACCAACATGATGCTTGTGCATTGTCTATGTGCTCCGATGCATTCTTGTATAACAATAAGTCAATCGAGAGTTTGTTTGCGTAACAAACAAGTTGTGTCCTGAACAACACAATTTTCATGCACTGGCATAACACAACTTCGACCACAAACCCATTGACTTCAGACTTTCTTGACATATCATATACTGGCAACACAAAGAAGCAATCTCACTGTTTGCTGACGTCAGACTTTCCTGGCAATGCTCATCTAAACCGGACGTTGGAAACAAAATAACTTATCAATAAGGCAAGAAACAAGATGGCCGCCGTTACATGTTTAGTATGCGGTGTCTCTGCGCCATTACACTTGTCTTTGTCACAGAAACACAACTGGCCCGTGGAGGGTCGGGATTCTTCTATACAGACGACCGCCTTTCGCATTCCGATCTGGATTCTATCGGAGCATGTCCGGAGATAATACGTTCGACCTGAAACGAGAAAGATCCATTTATTGATTGATAAAATTATCTGTACATCTATATTCGTATTCATTACAGTCATTCTAGTGTTATGCACACTTACTAGTCGCTGGGTATTCTTACCGTATATAAATAAAACTTAAATCTTTAGAGTTTCTGCATTCATTAACCATGCATGCGTCGTCTAATTGTTATGCATGTATATATCTTAAATGAAAAACGACTGGTACTGAAAGTATCCATACGCAAAACTAATGTTAAACCTTAAGGAACCACTTTCCTTACATATCAAACCAAATTATGCCCTGATCTTAACATTTTATAGACGTTGGTATTAACATGAAGTATTTCTCTGATTCAGTTCTGGATTTCCTCTCTTGACCTAACATTGTTGGAATTCATTATGCTCGTCTCGACTTTATTGTTTATCTGTCAAAGACCTCTGGTCGGTCCTTAACCAACAGGAAGCCAGATAGACGACAGGAATTCAGTCAGACTTATACTTTGTATTCAAACAACCCCAATATAGTATAGTACATCAGTACCAAGAATCTTATCGACAATTTGATAATGATAATGGTAGAAATAAGGTAATTGAAAGTTGGTTTGTAGGTACTGCAGTTGTTGCTGTTGTTGTTCTTGCTGCTGATGATAGTGACGTTTATAATAATTATGACCATGATAAAGATGCTCATGACGATTTTAATGACCAAAATGAGTTTGATGTTAATTGTGATGATGAAAAAAGGAGGTTTTTTTTGTTGTTGTTTTTTTGTCAGTTTATACAATTCATTTTATTCCAAGTACAAAGTTACATAGCTTGACATTCAGTTACATGTATTCATATTGATATACAATATCTTGTAGTATTAAGTCCATACACACATCTACTAATATATATTATTCATAAGGCATTAAGTACACACAATGACATACGTACATACAAAGGAGCAAGAAGACAGACACCCAACACAAAAGCGTATAAACAAACACACATACGCACACACGCACACACCAACATACAGCCAACACCCCTAGCTCATATTCGAGTGCCGTGTATCTACGACTAAGAGGTTGCTGATAATTATCAAAACTATTCGATGATGAATGATGATACACGATACTTTGACGAAGAGGTTGCTGATAACTATCATAACTAATCGATGATGAATGATGATACACGATACTTTGACGAAGAGGTTGCTGATAATTATCATAACCATTCGATGATGATTGATAATACACGATACTTTGACGAAGAGGTTGCTGATAACTATCATAACTATTCGATGATGAATGATAATACACGATACTTTGACGAAGAGGTTGATGATACCTATCAAAACTATTCGATGATGAATGATGATACACGATACTACGACGAAGAGGTTGATGATAACTATCAAAACTATTCGATGATGAATGATAATACACGATACTTTGACGAAGAGGTTGATGATAATTATCATAACCATTCGATGATGATTGATAATTCACGATACTCTGACGAAGAGGTTGATGATAACTATCAAAACTATTCGATGATGAATGATAATACACGATACTTTGACGAAGAGGTTGATGATAATTATCATAACCATTCGATGATGAATGATGATACACGATACTCTGACGAAGAGGTTGATGATAACTTTCATTACGATTCAATGATGATTGATAATACACGATACTACGACGAAGAGGTTGATGATAACTATCAAAACTATTCGATGATGAATGATAATACACGATACTTTGACGAAGAGGTTGATGATAATTATCATAACCATTCGATAATGATTGATAATACACGATACTCTGACGAAGAGGTTGATGATGACTATCATAACCATTCAATGATGATTGATAATTCACGATACTTTGACGAAGAGGTTGATGATAACTATCATTACTATTCGATGATGATTGATAATACACGAGACTTTGACGAAGAGGTTGCTGATAACGTTCATTACGATTCGATGATGATTGATAATACACGATACTTTGACGAAGAGGTTGATGATAATTATCATAACCATTCGATGATGAATGATGATACACGATACTTTGACGAAGAGGTTGATGATAACTTTCATTACGATTCAATGATGATTGATAATTCACGATACTTTGACGAAGAGGTTGATGATAATTATCATAACCATTCGATGATGAATGATGATACACGATACTTTGACGAAGAGGTTGATGATAACTTTCATTACGATTCAATGATGATTGATAATTCACGATACTTTGACGAAGAGGTTGATGATAACTTTCATTACTATCCGATAATGATTGATAATTCACGATATTTTGACGAAGAGGTTGCTGATAACGTTCATTACGATTCAATGATGATTGATAATTCACGATACTTTGACGAAGAGGTTGATGATAATTATCATAACCATTCGATGATGAATGATGATACACGATACTTTGACGAAGAGGTTGATGATAACTTTCATTACGATTCAATGATGATTGATAATTCACGATACTTTGACGAAGAGGTTGATGATAATTATCATACCTATTCGATGATGATTGATAATACACGATATTTTGACGAAGAGGTTGATGATAACTTTCATTACGATTCAATGATGATTGATAATTCACGATACTTTGACGAAGAGGTTGATGATAACTTTCATTACTATCCGATGATGATTGATAATTCACGATACTTTGACGAAGAGGTTGCTGATAACGTTCATTACGATTCGATGATGATTGATAATACACGATACTTTGACGAAGAGGTTGATGATAACGTTCATTACTATCCGATTATGGTTGATAATACACGATACTTTGACAAAGAGGTTGATGATAACTATCAAAACTATTCGATAATGAATGATGATACACGATACTTTGACGAAGAGGTTGATGATAACGTTCGTTACGATTCGATGATGATTGATAATACACGATACTACGACGAAGAGGTTGATGATAACTTTCATAACTATTCGATGATGATTGATAATACACGATACTACGACGAAGAGGTTGATGATAACGTTCATAACTATTCGATGATGAATGAAAATACACGATACTTTGACAAAGAGGTTGATGATAACTTTCATTACTATCCGATGACGATTGATAATACACGATACTTTGACGAAGAGGTTGATGATAACGTTCATTACGATTCGATGATGATTGATAATACACGATATTTTGAAGAATAGGTTGATGATAACGTTCGTTACGATTCGATGATGATTGATAATACACGAGACTTTGACGAAGAGGTTGATGATAACGTTCATAACTATTCGATGATGAATGAAAATACGCGATACTTTGACGAAGAGGTTGATGATAACTTTCATTAATATTCGATGACGATTGATAATACACGATACTTTGACGAAGAGGTTGATGATAACGTTCATTACGATTTGATGACGATTGATAATTATAACAATACTTCACACATACCACTGAGAGTTGTCCGGCTCCATTTAACACAGTAGTCTCTACAGGGAACCTTTATTAGATCTGGGTGCGTGCTGTTGAATGGGTCACCACAGTAGTGTTTGTCGCTGTCCGCGGTACAGTCGTAACAATATATAGCCTGCTGACCGGCCACTGTAATTGAATAAAGACATATTTGTTAAACTATCATTAACCAATTATCAAACAATAACGACATGTGACCAGTTTGTGGCATACAGCTAAGAAAACGTTGTGGGAAAAGAAAAATGGCTCTTAACGAGCCATTTCTCCTTTTCCCACAATGTTTTCTGCCCTATCAGAGGAATATTTTTCAATTTCATCAGATTTTGAAATGTCGTCTGCAAACTCTTTCAATTTGGGACAGTCATTTAACGATTGGTAAAGGGTTAACTTTGCATATGAGCTTGTGTGCCTAATCTTTCAATAAAGTTATGTAATTTCATGTTAAACTATAAAGGATTCGTTTTGATGGATCCACTTCTTAAAAGCAATAGTTGACGACGGATAGAAGTGGGATCAAATGTCAGACTATCTATGAAAAACGTTGTATAATATATCAATAAATAATAAAGGCAGATAAACTATTGTATTCACGGGCAAGTTCCTCTTTTGTCAAATAATTTAGAAGTTTGTCGGGTTTTTATTTCGATGCTTTTGTTTTGTTTTGTTAGTGGAGGTGGTGGTGGAGGTGGAAGTGGTGGTTGTGGTATTTGTAGTTCTGGTGATTGTTGTGGTGGTTTTTTGTGCGACAGGTGTTATCGAAATTAAGAATTAATTATTCAGCCATAATTGTTCACTAAATGGTGGAATTATAATGAAGAAACAATGAAAACGCATTTACTTTTGATCATAAAGTTATTAACTGTTGCCTGCCTCGAGAACACTACAGGGTATAATGGAAAACAGGACTTTGTATCACCATTTCGCTAGAACTTAGCAACATTTTAAAAGGGGAGGAAAACTCGCCAAAGTAATAAGTACGAGATGCAGCTTACATTTGCTACATCCCTTATCTCTTGTTATACGTATTATAATACACCAAATGCCGATGAATTAAGAATCCATTGTGACAAAGAGAAGAAATTGCTCAGAATGAGCAATTTCTTCTCTTGGTCACAGTGGTTTCTAATAAATTTCACATAGAAAAAACGTTATTTCCATATTCATTATTCTCGTCTGCTGTCCGTATATCAAATTTGTATCAGACACGAAATGCCCAAAAGCGCGGGGAAAGGGATAATCAATAACAAAAATCCGGCGACAGAAATACGCCATTAATGAACTTGTCGAGAAGAGATGCCGTCATGTTGTCGCAAGGCGTTATTGCTAAAACGCCTAACCTACTTACTACATACGTCATTTTATAGCGTGAACAGTTTGGATTCGCTTCGTGTATAGCAGAAGAATCCATTTAAGGTAAGACCTGGGTAATGGAGGAAGGTCAGAATAACAAAATTAAAGATTTAACAGAACAAATGCAGTTTTTAATTGAAGTTTCATATTATAAAAATCTTTCATGGATTGGAATTTTTATTTGTCAACGTTTTTCGTGTATTTTTAATCTCAATGTGAAAATTGAAAATTAAAGGGAGGTAATTAATATGAAACAAAGAACAAAATCGTTGATTGTTTTTATAAATATAAATTCAAAATAAGATAAATTTTGAAAATTGGCTCGGTGAATGCCTTTGAAATGATATTTTTCTCCGGAATTACGTTTCAACTTACTCTTTAACCAAAGCAATTGTCAGATTTCCATTACCCAGGTCTTACCTTAAAACACGCAAGGGGTGAGCCTCAAAAGCATTTATAATGGTAGCGTGTCCCACATGAAAAACAGACGTCCTGACTTCGAGACTCGGCTTTGTAAATGTTGTTTCCAATAGTTGGTGAATAATCTATATCAGTGTGTTACCACTGTTCGGTTGTATTCAAGTTGGAAAGCAGATTGATCGTAATATTGCGCAATACCGGTGAAGAAATAGTAGACACATGGATAGGTGCCCTGGCCCCAGAAATATGACTGAAATACTATCGAAAACGAACCTAAACCCCAATGCAGTTATCAGAAATACACTATACAATATTAAAAGATATGGCATGTGAACACTTCCTCTCATTATCAAAATGTTTTCAATGTTCTTTCCAAAGGTAATGCCAGGTCTAGTGCTAAATGTGGCGGTCTTAGAACCCAAGGTTCCAAGGTTCCGGTCATATCGGTACTTTTGGCTTTGTTGGAGTATCCCTTAGCAAGACACTTCAGAGCCATAGCATAGTACCGGCAAATCTAGAAAAGCTGTTACATAACAGAAAAATTGTTGATACGGCGTTAAGGCCCTTGCAAAAAAGCTGTTTTTCATACTCGAATGGAATGTATCTCTTACTTTTAATGTGCTTCGAATGGATAATAAATCACGCAAACGAATAAACTTGCTAAGTCACAGAGTTTTGTTTCACAAGTGTGGGAGAATCCTGTGGCGAACAGTCAGATTGGTGCACTAATTAATTGGTACATTCGAGGCAACCTTAATTTGAAAATACAAATGTACGCTGTTCTCTGGTAGAGTTGTTACGGCGTGTTTTCATCAACACATAACTCCGTATTTCCTGGGGAGAACTAGCGTCGGGTCTCGGCCCCTGCGTGTACTCCCTCTCCCACTAGCGCGGGTTTTTCTCACAGGCCGGACCCTAGGCTAGGGGAGAACCCTCGGAAGGGGGACATCAGATTGCCTCATAACATTATGCTTAGTACCGATGAGCTATATTAGCAATCTTGCGTAATTACTATTGAATTTGCCTTGAAAAAGCTTTTTTTTAATGTATACAGTCTAACTTGTGTTAAGCAGCCACCCTTTTAAGCAGCCAACCTGCCTTAAACAAGCGCTACAGAAAGTCCCATTGTTAGATTTATAGTGTACATCAATTTGTGTTAAGCAGCCAACCTGTCTTAAACAGCCAATTTACTCTGTCCCTAAGACTGGCCTCTTAACACAAGTTAGACTTTACTGTTATGAAAATGAAAGCATAGTTTAAATAAGAATTGAACTGAATTGATCGAAAACGTTTACATGTATTTGTAGAAAAAGCCTTTTACCCATGAAACAAGAAACATTTAATTATATATAAATGAAAATGAGTTGCTAAAAGTTCTTATCTATCATCACATCCCAATGAGTTTTTAGCGTTATCTTCTAACATCTAATCTTTATGAATACCAAAGATATTACTACGAACAGTGTGTCAGTGCACGGGAGGCACTCTGCACTTGCAGGAAGGAAAGGTGCAGAATGCAGTGTAATTGAAACATCCACTTGACACCCCGTTAAAACATGCGTGTATCAATTCTGCCACACGAACCAAACTGCGATAAAATACACAGGCCCCTGGTTACATGACGCGTATAAATAATCGACGGGGTTCTATATCTGAATTATTCATGCGGAGCCAGAAACAAAGCATATAAAATTAATTTGTCTCAATAGGCCAACTGACTTCTATCAACCGATTCCTCCGTAGGTTAGTTTTGTGACCGCTGTAATTTGTTGGCAAAAAAAAAGTCGAAACTCTTTGGTGATAAATTGGCTCGTAGATACTCCCAATCTTTCGATATCAATTATCTTCGGACCGAGTTGTATTTGTAACCATGTCATGTTCCAAACAACTGTAAGTATAGCTCTCAAAGATGAACATTTTCTAGAGGTACCTACAACTTCGAGGGTACATAGGTTCTGCAGTGCTGTGCTAAAACATCAACCATTACTTATATAGTCCAAGCTTCGTGTAAATAAAGACCAATGAGAGATTCTGTGTTTATAGAGAATAGATGGTTGGTGTCGTGAATCGGAAATGTTATCGGGCAAGGCGTAGGAATATTATCCGGTGAGCCGAAGGCGAAACGGATAATATTCCGATGCCGAGCCCGATAACTTTTCCCATTCAAAGACACCAACCATCTATTCTATTTATCCTGTTACCTTTATGTATTCTTTCAAACAAATCATATACAAATAAAACCCGAGAAAGAAGGAAAAAATATGTAGAGAATGATGTAAACATGACGTCATTTCGTTCTTATGACGTCATGATTTGTCGCGTGGATGTATTATATGGTTAGTGCCGGATATCACAAATGTTATACGGCACCTAGTTATCGGTCCCAAAATGACACTTGTGACAGGATAAACTTGTTTATCAATCCATTCATTTATTTATGTATGTATTCATCTATTAGTATCATTATGTTTTAACGATATTTCCTGCAATACTTCTTTTATCCTGTCACTAGTGCCGTTTTGGGACCGATAACTAGGTGCCGTATAACATTTGTGATATCCGGCTCTAGCCATATAACACATCCACGTGACAAATCATGACGTCAAAAGAACGCAATGACACATGACGTCATATTTACATCATTCTCTAATTATTTTTGTCCTTTTTTCTCGTGTTTTATTTTCTTCTTTTTCTTTTAAAGAACACATAAAGGTAACAGGATAAATAGTATGAAACATGATGTCTTTGAATGGGAAATGTTATCGGGCTCGGCTTCGGATTATTATCCGTTTCGCCTTCGGCTCACCGGATAATATTCCTAAGCCTTGCCCGATAACATTTCCGATTCACGACACCAACCATCTATTCTCTATTTACATCCTTCCTTGGTCCAAAACCCGTACAACATTGTTTTATCTTTTTTTTCTCGATCTTAATGGATTTTATCTTACGCTATCCGCTTTCTTCCTAACGTAACGAAGGCAAGTCATTGAACTCATTGACTTCTAATCATTTTGTTTCATTGTCTTACGTGCACACGATATTCCTTATGTTCGTGCCTGCTCTGACAAGCTAAAGTTTGTGCTGGTAAATGTTTTGTGAATCTGCAAATTTTCAGACATTTCACCACTCTTAATTTGCGCAAAGATATCCTAAACTCATTCGTAAACCTCCGCAAATTCTTTAGCAATCATACATCTGGGACACTGTGGTCAATTACACTTGTAAAACCGTAAATAACGTCCAAGTCCGTCTCTCTAAGGAGCCATTCTCCGGGCATTATTGGATCGGGTTCCAAGATTTGATAAAATCCATGAGTAATACATGATAAACGGGGTATATGGTACCATAATGGCCTTTCCGGCTCTTTATGACTCTTTAACGAGGGCAGCAAGCTTCCTACGAATGTTTACTCTCTTTTCTGTGTTATGATTTGTACCGCAAAAGTATCATTTGAGCTATATCTCGATACCAGGCTCATACTCGATGTAGAAAAAGACCGAGCTCACCTAGCCATAAGTGCCGATCAAACTATGTGAACAGCCGACATTCTATGAGTCAGCAGGAAGGCTACCTCCTTTGAAAATCTGCGATTTGAACCCATGCGGAGGGGGTACGTAGAATATCAAGTTTTGTGCTATAACTACAATGCCACAGATGCCATTTCATTCAAGAGAAGGTGACAGGATCAGCGTGCGGGTCAGCCAAATGTGAATGCAGTTTTTCAACCATTTGCCATATCATTTTTTGCAGAGACTCGCCAGATTCGTCTTTCTGACACGATTCGAATGAGTATCCACAAAACATAATCTAGAGAACGAATTGAAGATGTAAAGAAAGGAACATTTCCTTCCAATTTTACAGTTGAAAAGACCCATAAACTTCAGATAATTGAACCATTTCCACCGATACCTTGGCTTGGTATTTAATCAAAAGCAAATACATGAATTGTATGAGGTCGTTCGTTTGGTCTATGTGCAATCTTTGATACATGAGTTGTATAAGAACATAACGACTCGAATTTTTCATTTCCCTTTAAGTGAGGAATTCAAACGAAGACAGATCTCATTTAAACACTTAGACAAAGGACCTGTATTTAATTCACATTTTCACATTTCTAACATCCTGCATTCTTAAATTCGAAATCAAAGTCAAAAGAAATGTAAGACCTGCATTGAACAGAAGAAAGATTAACACTGATGTTGTTTAATTAAATGTCTGTGAAATGGACAACGACCTGCATTTACCAGAAGAAAGATTATTATTTGTGTTGTTTAATTAAATGTCTGTGAAATGAACAACGATGCAATACGTCGCCTTGTCTACTCCTAAACGATAAATATAAAACTCGAATTGATAGTGGTCACCAAAGCACGGAAACAACTCTAGAACATGCATACTAAATCTTGAGCAGTTTTGGCATGGGCTTAAGAATTGGCGACCTAGTCTCAATGACTATTTGAAAATGCTGAAGAGAACATAATGTTCACTTTAGAATCAAAGAAAAAAAATGATACTGAATTGCAAATTATGGTCGCTCTCAAACCAGAAGGTCGCGACTTGCTCTTGGCACCAAAACAGTATATGTATATGACAGTTATTACGTAAAGAGTGTTAGTAAAATGTTGCTCGGGTTACATACGCTACCAAATGGTTATCTCATTAGCTTTTTTTTATTGACCTAACAGAATAAAGGCAATCTCAACACCGAACAAAACTTTTGCAAAGAAAAAGTAATCATTCTATTTGGCGTGAAATGTCTTAAGCGAAAATAACTGTGAGCTAAGTTAAAATTGTGGTCAAGTGAGAGTGTGTATCAGAATTTGAACCAATTGGAATCGCAGGATTGAAATTTGTTGACATTAGATTTGCTGAATTTGAATCTGTTTTAATTGGCCTCGCAGAATTGAAATTAACATAAATTAGGCTCTCAAAACTTAAACGTGTTCTGACGAGGGGACTATCGTAATGTTATTGAATAGGCGTTAAGGTCTGCTTTCGAAAGTTCAAGGGCACATCCCATCCCTTGACATTGATCAGTCCGTGCGGCATACTATTCAAACACCTGGTTTTGACACAAATACCTCCTGTTTCCGACACATATTAAGTCTAGTTTAACTAATATGAATAGAGCAAAGGTCGATAAAAATACGAAATAATCCCTTTTGTATTTCTAGGAGTGAACATGCTAGTGTTAAGGTCATGACTGTTGGATAACCTTTGATACGGTAGCAGGAGAAAACCGTGTCTGTTATTACCAAGGCTACACATGTTATAGGGTTGCAATGGGAAGGTCATTGGTGAGTAGAGGCGGTTTTCGATGTTAAAAGGTTGCAATTTGAACGTAATAGTTTAGCCAATGTTTTTGATTCCAATGGATTCAATGTGGTGTTCATTTTTAAACCAATGAAAGTTGCACTGTGAATGTCATTGTTGAATCAAGGCAGCATTTGATGTTAAAGATTTCAATATGTAGGCCATTGTTGAGTCAATGCGGCTTTTAATTCTATAGGGTTGCAAAGTGAAGGTCATAGTCAAGTCAATGCAGATTCAATGTTAAAAGGTTTTGAGTTCAAGGTCGTTGTTGAGTCAAAGCGGCTTTCAATGTTGAAGGGTAGCAAAGTGAAGGACAATGTTGAATCGAAGCAGATTTCAATATTAAAGGTTGCAATATCATGGTCATTGTTGAGTCAAGGCGCCTTTCAATGTAAAAAGGTTGTAGTGTGAAGGTCATTGTTTAGCCAATGCTTCTTTCAAAGTAAAAAAGTTGTAATGTGAAGTCCATTTTTTAGTCAATGCGGCTTTTAATGTTAAAGGGTTGCAATGTGGTGACATTTGGTGAGTCAAAGTGGCTTTCAATGTTAAATGCTGCAATAGGGTGACCATTTTTGAGTCAATGTGACTTTAAATGTTAAAGGATATAATATGAAGGCCATTTTTGAGTCAATGTGACTTTAAGTGTTAAAGAATTCAATATGAAGGCCATTTTTGAGTCAATGTGACTTTAAATGTTAAAGAATTCAATACGAAGGCCATTTTTGAGTCAATGTTACTTTAAATGTTAAATGCTGCAATGTTGTGACCATTATTGAGCCTAAGTAATGTTCAATGTTAACAGGTCGTAGGTCAAGGTCGTTGCTGAGTTAGGGACGAAACTGAGTGATTTCTGGTGAAATTATGTGCCACACTTACCATACATGACCAACGAATCGTTAGAATCTACAAAGTGAAGAAAATACATGAAACCGCCCAACAAATAATCATGCGGGTGTGTATTTATTTGGGTTTCCTTTAACAATATGTTAGCAGCAGTGTATTCTTTGGCTTAAATTCCAAGTAGTCAATACGTATTGGATATCGAACATGATGGTTTTTGAAAGTTAAACTGTAAACCTCTTCTCCTTAAATGCAATTAATGGTACTTGAAGCAGATGAGTCTTAAAGCAATTGTGACGAAAAAAAAGGAAATTGCTTGTAACAAGCAATTTCTACTTTTTATCAAATTGCTTTATCTGTTTCTATCGAAATCAAAAGATAGTTTTAACCTAATTATTTATTACGTCTCCTAATGCTTCCATTTTGGAATTGCCACATATCCTCATTTTAAGGTGCTTGTTCACAGATGTGAGAAGATTTTAAATTGAAAACCTTTTTAAAAAACTGCACAACAGCTGTATTGTTGTATGCCAGACACTTGAGAATAGCCACAGGAAGTAAAATTAGTTGTTATTCAATTTTTATAGCCTGTATACAGTAAATTGATATGTATCAAAACCGAAAAGTATTGCAACGTTTTTAAGATCTACCACATAAAGACTGCACAAATAGAGAATAGATGGTTGGTGTCGTGAATCGGAAATGTTATCGGGCAAGGCTAAGGAATATTATCCGGTGAGCCGAAGGCGAAACGGATAATAATCCGAAGCCGAGCCCGATAACATTTCCCATTCAAAGACACCATGTTTCATACTATTTATCCTGTTACCCTTTCAAACAAACAAGATGTAAATAAAACACGAGAAAAAGGGAAAAATAAGTAGAGAATGATATAAAAATGACGTCATGCCGTTCTTATGACGTCATGGTTTGTCACGTGCATGTGTTGTATGGTTAGTGTCGGATATCACAAATGTTATACGGCACCTAGTTATCGGTCCCAAAATGACACTTGTTACAGGATAAAGTTGGATATACCGACGGTTCATCAATTACGTATGCATTCAAGAGCTTCTTTTAAATTTATATTCTACATTAATTCACAAATATGTTTCGTTTCCTTGACTTCTAATTTTGACTTTAAACTCGTTTCGTCTGTGAGTAAGCACCTTTATGGACCCGGATGGAGGTCGTTATTGCATTGTTTCCCTCGACATTGAGCCTGACATTGAACTACTTGTATATCCCGATTTTGTTTGGATTTAAGATAAAGATATGCTTACTTCCAAGGCATTCTTCGTCCCCAGCATGAACGACAGACAGCATCAGGTACACTGAAAATAAAAAAACAACATACTGTACATGTTTATGATAGAAATGATACGCTACAAATTCAACGCATGTCTCATGAAAAAAGTTTCTTTCATCTGATCATAGCAGGAATCCATTGCGACAAAAAGGGACTGAGCATTTTCTATTTTTCACAATAGTTCATCGGATCGTCTCCTACCGGTATGTCAAAACGTATAAACTTGTAAGAGTAAATATAAACAGGCATGCCGCGCATCTAAATATTTATCTTTCCAACGATCCCAGATCATGTTTGGCACACGTTCAGGACCTACGCCGCATTTTTCTCATTTGTGGCGTTCGTTTTTGGACAGTGTTCGTCAGCACCTTACTCCATTGAATTCACATACCACTTTTTGAAGGACAGTACTTTATCGATACACAAACAGCGGTCTGACCCCAGTTACTCATTAAACATCAGCCTTCACTGTGCGGACGAATAATACCTTCTTGGAACTAGGAATGTATAGTCCGGATTTACTCCCTTTGTTTTGCTCTATATTATTATTACTGTTGCCTAATGGGAAATCTTAAAAATGTCCAGATGTTCGAAAAATAGAATATCGTTCAGTCTCTGTTCACAGAAATAATAACTGTAGTAATGGTGGTAAAAGGAGCAGCTGTTTTCCTCGAGATGTTGCCTAAAGAAATATTCAAATGTATCCTCATTCAACTTCCTTTAAACGCACCTTAGTCCTTCAGCGCTATCACCGCTATGATTAGATATGACTTTGTTTCATGAGAGTCTCCTTTGGCAAGACGTAACATTACAAAAGTGTATGCATATCATAGGCCTCCAGCCCAAAAAAAATACATTACACAATAATTGGCATTTTCGCCACCCGGTAGCCAGTTCGGTTTTAGTTCGGTTCGATTTCTGACATAGAAATGTTTTTCAAGTATTTGATTAATTCGAACGCATGGCTTTTTTAGTAAAATAAAAATTTGTATTCATAAGACAATAAAAGTCGTTTTAAGATGTACCTGTTGTATACCAATTGAGTAAATATTTGAATAATTCCTCGTCATATTGGCAAACAGTGAACAAAAGCATGATATTCACAATCAATAGTAAGCATGTTCTTATTTATAAAATAGGCACATATTATTTCTTCCCTTTGTTTATTTTGGATTCCTAACCCAGTACTGGTAAATCCCATGAAAGCCGTAATATAGCTGAAGAATTGTTGTCGTGACATAAAAACTCTATTCACGGTATCGATTATAAATAATTGCATCCTCTGCACAAAACTACTACAACTTCCAAGCTAATTAAATGAATATCGGAAATTTTGGCGGTCAATTTGGATAAGACTTGAATATATGCCCATATTTGCAATTGTATTAACCCATGTGCCTAATTGAAATATGTGCCTCGTCCAAACTGAAAGCAACAACAGACGAAGAGAATTCTTTTAATTTTGTGGGGTGTATTTGCGTAGAAACTATTGTGACAAAAGGAGACATTGCTTGGTACAAGCAATGTCTCCTTTTGTCACAATAGTTTAGTAAGAACAGTATTCGGCTATATGTGCGTCGAAATATGGTGTTACGGAGTAAAGAATAACAACATGAGACGCAAGAATTAAGAAACGTAGGACAGCATTACAAGACATAAAGCAAAAACATAAAGGCCGAGAGTTCTTGTACCACGTGTTATTTACCAGACATTCCCAGACACTATAAAGAATCGATCCTCTCTCTCTATACTTTCTATACTATACAGAAAATCCGACATCTAATTCACAAACCTTGTAGGCAGAAATAATCCGTCGTGACAGAAATGATTTAATCTCGAGAGAGAGATTTGACGTAAAGGGTGGTGACAGACAGTTGTTACTTGTTAGTCTCCATCTAACCAGACACAAGACGCACAACCCTGTTAAAGACTTGGTTACGGTCGTACATGTCAAATGTTTCAGGGTAGAGTTTTACTTAACGTTATGCTAAGAAAACACGTACATTCCCTCTTATTTTGATAATGAAAAAAGCAATTTCAATAAGTAATACTTCATTGGAATCGTCTTTTGTAATTTCAAACAGTAGCTAGAACATGGTGATATATCTTGTTTTATTGCTTTTCCAATGGCGTCAATTTATCATGTATGAACTGCTGTCGAATATACTGAATCGATTGATATACAAACCGTGGAAAAATCGTCCATTTGCTTATTCAAAACAATGTCTTGAAAAGTATTTCGATTATCAAGCAAATTCTCAAAAAATCTGTTGTTTTTTTTTTTACTTTCTAATAAAAAGAAAACGCCAAATATTCATTATACACTTCCCCTTTACCAAATAGCCCCTGTGTTTTGTGATTCTTTAGCAGACATTCAAAAAGCATTAATATTGGAAAATGAGGAATAAACCACTGTCGTAGCTTGAGACGATTATAATCAACACCCACACAATAGAGTTCTAAAAGGCACCAAACAATACGACAATAAAATACATCATGTTATCTAAAACTCTGATGTTTCGATTGCTACAATCTATAAAATCGCCGACAAACTAGCCTGGCTATTAGAATACCTACCTAGAGATGACTAAGTGTATATAAACAATATGTGTTATTATTACATTGAACGTCGACACTTGGGTAAATATTGACGGCACTTTATTTCAGGCGTCCTGAATGGCGATTGTACAAGTGTAAAAGGTCAAGCATTGAAATTACGGAAACGATAATTCATTCGGGCAATCGTTGCCATTCAAGGGGGGTAGAAAACCGTTCGACTTAATTCTATTTTTAGTACGAAATTTAACTGTCGAACCTTTATTCTTTATATGTATTCATTATGAACCATACATACGATAAGAGCCATTTCTCGCTGTCTTATCTTCTTGCTGAAAATCAAAAGCCTTTTGTCATGCCTTGTATTGTTTGTGTTTGTAATCCAATGTAAAGATTTTGACAATAAAAATTGGGCCACGTCACGGGAAAAGGGGCACTCGGACATAGCAAACAGTGTAGCCCCAGACCAGCCGCCACGTCACTGACGTGGCGGCTGGTCTGGGGTAACACTGTTTGCCATCTTAGAGGACATCAAGTTCTACCTTTAAATAAATACAAATGATAACTGTCGTGACTAGATGCAGGAATAATAGCGATAAGAAAGAGCTGAGTCAGCGGTTTTTATTTATGTCCGAGTGCCCCTTTTCGCGTGACACGGCCCAAATGTGTTTGAAGTACATAGAACACTCCAAATCTTATATATCTATCTTTAGTAGGAGAAGATTGAAAAAAAAATTCTTCAGAAAGTGTTCAATTCGAAATGGATAGAAGATGTTTCTCGCTTTCTTACTTCTTCGTTTTGATTAAGGGTGGACAGAAACCCGATAGAAATAATTCATTTTAATACAAAAACCACCAAGCCTTCTTGTTCGAATGCCTGCAAAGAAACCAATTGAATGAACCAAGATCCTTTTCAATCGACACCCAAAGCATGTGCCTCGTTCAAGAAACATTGTGCTTGTAT
Organism: Cerastoderma edule; assembly: GCA_947846245.1. Lineage (NCBI taxonomy): Eukaryota > Metazoa > Mollusca > Bivalvia > Cardiida > Cardiidae > Cerastoderma > Cerastoderma edule. The sequence goes on along the minus strand of OX401409.1, from coordinate 12,141,256 downwards.
GCGCTCAAGCCCTAGTCTCGTGGCTTAAAGACTCGCGAGACCAAAACCCGGGGACCAGCAATCAAGCGCAAGGAAGCGTCTGTTTCTTGAACAGGATTCTGGTTTCCCACACCACCTTCAGTGTACTACAGGGAATGCTCGCAAAGCATAAAATTGATTTCGCCACAGTCTCTATGAACTCTAACTCGGAATAATGTTCCGGGAGTTCTATTTTGGGGGATCCATCCCTTACAAAGCTGTCATTTTCATCGACTGACTCGCGCCTCTGTAGGGGTAAAACGCCTATTTAAGGATGGATAGTGTGTCACATGCATGCTTTATTACCGGGCGTTTTAAGACTTATAGTGCTGGAAGCGACATCATGCTTATACAAGCAGGTAAGATCCAGGCCAGCTGCCAAGTAAAGTGGCGGCTGGCCTGTGATCTAACCTATTTGCTACTCTGAGTATCTTTCCTCGTCAGTATTTAGCTGATAGCTAAAGTTTAGGAAAGACGACACAACATTTATTTCTAGAGATTTACCCAGCAATCTAAGGGTTAGACATGAGTGATAAGACGTTTATTGATTTAAGCATTTCACATAAGAATAACATACTTATTTCTCATTTCTAGGCTGCAACCTTTATTTTTTTAAGTAAATAAAATCATCTGTTTATGTAGGGCATTAGAGAAAGGGGAAAATATATGCGAATAATGATGACCAGGTGGCAATCGTATCTACTCGGCAATCCCCGTAACAAGTCGGTAGATATACCTCGTAGGCAGTACATGAATACACCAGAAATCGTGGGGTAATTCGCCTTATTTCCGGCGGATAACGCAAAATGCACACAGGCACTAAATATGTATTTTAATACTCACGAATTAGTTATAATCACAATTGAATGTTTTTTTGACCCTTTTCATTAAAGATGATCATATGAACACATCTTTGTTTCATATTTTGTCAATCAGCTCTTTCCGGCAATCCCCGGCTTGTGACGGGGATTGCCGAGTTGATATGATTGGCCCTTCGTTGCTGACCTACTTTCAAAAATGGCTCTCCATTACCTCCGAGGTTATTTTGAGAAATGGCCGAGGTGTTCCGAATGGACCAGGTGGTAGAGTTGGTTTCCTTCAAGTTAGATGGGACAAAACCGACGTAAATGATACTTTTTTCTAAAAATTGATATAACTTTATGTCTGAGAAATGAAATTGATATTAGATATAAACAAACGCTACCCCATGGTTGTAATTTCCGTCACTCTAAAGCAAGTACAGTCATGAGTATATAATGTTTAAATACGGTAACCGTGTATTTGGCCGCATTGATAATGACATAGGAATCTTTTTGTTATTTATCTTCAATACTCTCCTTTATATACGTTAACGCAAGGAATCACCAGGAAACGATATCATTGTGACAAAAGCAAGAGCAGGTCTTAAAGCGAGCAATTTATGTTATCGTCAAAATGATTGACAATCACTTAAAAGATGCATTAAGCGTAGGCTTCGTCTGCTGCTGTTTTCCGTTTACACAAATACAAAATGTGGAGGACAATAGATTGAAGTATATATGTAACACATGTAATTGATCGAATCACCATTGATCAATGTGTCAAGACAGGCTGGATTCGACAATGCCGAGAATCGAACCCACTTGGGATATGCAGCTTTCGGTTTTGACAAATAAAAAAATCTATAGAAAGCAATAAAATTACAGATATATACGTAAATCATGTAATTGATCGAATCACCATTGATGATCAAACGACGCTCACCGCCTTGTAAATAATTCATGGATTCCGTCAAATGCTTCGCTTGATAAGCACAATTGCCAATATATGATCCTGCGAGCCAATTAAATGTATATAAAACATCACAATAGAACCTAAGCAAAACGACATATCCCGCATAGTCCCTTGATGGCAAAGTGACAACCCATGTCCATGTATAATAAGGGAAAATAAGTATGTTTAAAATCGAATGACAAAGTGTCTAAGTGAAAAAGAAATAGCGTAGCTTCTTTCTTTAGTCAATTAAGACAAGTCTCAATACATTTATTTCAGGAATAAATCAAAAGCTGTTTCTAGATTTGTGGGGCAGTTTAGCGAGACTGTATGTGTTTCCAAAAGGCTTGAAAACATAATTGTATTGAATAAGGGCAAAGACGGGCAGGAATTACATAGTTTTCACTGTCGGTTATATATCCATGAATTGCAACAACGTTTAATCAATGTGTTCATTATTTCATACGATGATCCTTGTACATGTTTCCTTAGACGCAAAACGACATGTCTTTTAAGAAAAATGCCCTCGTTTCTTTCTATCATAAAGTTCATTTCTCAGTCCAAGTGCCTCATGATCATGCAAGAATACAATATTGCTCGCAGTAAGCATAGTGAATCTTGCCCCGGACAAGACATAATTTCCAAGAAAATGTCTTCATTTCTTTCTATTATAAAGTTGTTATCTCAGCCAAGATACCGAATGGTCAGGAAAGAATGTAGTATTGCTCGCGGGGAGCATAATGAATATTGCCTATGAACTCCCTATGATCTTATTAATAGGGCATATCGACCTCATGGCCCATCCGGCTGTACTCCATATTTACTTACTTACTTATTTACTTATATCAAAGGTTCAGCCAAGGTAGGTTTAAGATTTTGTTTCTTTTGCAGGCAGTCTTCTAAGAACTATGCAGCAAACCTTTTATTAATGGTATTCGTTTGAATCGGCTCGAAGGGTACTCACAATAAAGGATTTAGAAAAGGATTGAAAATAGTCATCAAAACAACAACACTCCTATGTAGATCTTACATCGACAATAGAGATGTTCAAACATTTGAGGCGTTTCCTTTGAAAGAAAATGAGCACCCATAGCCTGGTGATATTGCAATATCAATGAAAAGACCCCTACCTGTATGAGTTCAAATTCCAGTACCGGAAGATTTGGATTTGCAAACGAGATAGATTGATACCGGACCGGTTGAATGTTGATGTCTTTATTTGCTCTGGTTTCTCAAACCTTTTAAGAGTTTCCTTTGAAAGATAGGGAGTACCCATAGAATGGGGGTATTGCAGTTTCAACACCAACTCCACTCTCTATGTGGGTTCATATCCAAGTTCCCGAAATTTTGGATTTGCGAAATAGAGTGATTACTTGGCTGTCTAAAGTGATATCGACGATCCTATCTGGCATAGTCAGCTACTTTGTGTATCTTTTATTTTTCATATTTTTTCCATTTGATGTTTTCAAATAACCAGCTGCTGATATATGGTTTTCAATCGTCCTTTATTTATGCACTAAGTATGTCAGGTAATATTGTTGAATTCATATCGTTAGACATAGCTTAAAACGTTTACCCGTCAGTATTATTGGCTATTAGATGTAAAGCCCGATCGAAACAACATCCGAGGAGTTTGTCTTCTATACATTCACCACGTATGTCAGGAAAATACTGTTAAATTTAGACTATAAAATATAAGTATCAGTATCAGGAGCAGCCACTATAGATATAGTGGCGTTCTTGGAATTCTTATGTTATCTAGAAATGGGTCAGACAAAGCTTAACAGTTTTAAACTCCAGCATTGTTAACAAGAAGTCAAGCCCGATCGAGGCAAGATCTTAGGATTTCTCGACCACCGAAGCATTATATACAGGATACAGACAGGAAACATTTTCAGAAACTTATGTCAGCAATGTATAAAAGGTCTGGCCTTCAAGATACCGTTTTAATAAATATACATTTTTTCAATCTCAAATATTTAACAAAAGCCATGAGGAATAACAGCATCAATATTTTTATGCACAAAGAGCCCAAAAGATAATTAATAAAAACAAAACACTTAGTTTTTCTAACCCATTACCAAACAAAAACAAAAACAAGTCCGTCATTGCATTGCAATAAAGAGAAGGACGAAATTTTCAGCAAATTTCCTCCTTCTCTCAATAAAAGTTTCCCTTCCGGAGCTTCCACTTTTTAATAAATGTGTTATGCTAAACATTTGCTAGTTCAAAATTCTATGAACAAAGCAATATTGCAAAGTAACACATCACTGGAATCGTCTCTGCGAGACGCTTCCAATTGCGTGTCACATTCCAATAATGTACTTTCATTTATGATACTATCCATGTTTATCAGTTCTTTTTTACGAAAATATTTATTTTCCTAACGTCGTTTAGTAAAACGGTACCCAAATGTTCTAGAGAAGGTTTGACCCTTTTACAGACACAAATACTCAATAATCGCCCACTTGTTTCGATTATCCAATCAACAGTCGTCTCACCAATTCCCAATGAGTATGTCGTAAAAATGGCTAATCGTAAAGTGTACACACATGTGGCCTGTTTCAGATTCCCCCCCCCCCCCCTGCCTGGTAGTCAATTCCAAAGTATCTTCGATCTCTCGATAGCTTACTAAGAAGGTCGGTCATCCGCCCTAGATGATGACGTTCATATGATGCCGATCTCTCTTAACAGCGGTCTTAAATCGTATCCGTTGGTATATATGAAGTTTCTGTCTTTCAACTTGATGTTTTGCGCCTTTTTGACAATGTTCGGTTAAGTCATGGTGTTCCTGTAATTATACATATAGTTCCCGTCCTTGAATTGTCAAGTCGACAACAGGCCTTGAATTATAATTTGTAAAAGTGAGGCAAAAAAGATTATTTCCGGACAGGTATTTGTGTTCCTTTGGAGGATAACGTCCCCCCTCAAACGAAATGTGTTTCTAATAAGCTTGTTTTTCCCGTTGAGTAAATCACATACATGTGCATACACGAATATACTCGTATATTACAGTGTGTCATTCTTGATCAGAATAGTACCGAATAGTACTCAAGCCCCGACTATTCAACTGAAGTTCTATACGATAAGATGTTAATGAACACTTGTTTTTATACATATTACCTTCGAGTACAACTGTATAAGAAATGTGTCCATCATTAAGTTGTTAACCCTTTAAGTAAAAAAAAAAACATACACATGAGTAAAAACAAGCATACATATAACCTTATGGCGCTTTGGAAAAGAATATGAATCTTGGACAGAGTGTTCCAATACGGCACTATATGCTTAGGTGTTGATGTACACATGTGTATGAACATATCACCTTGGAGTATATCTTAATAAGAAATGCGTCCCTAATTAACTTGCTTTCCCGTTGAGTAAAACATACACATGTATAAACACACGCATAAATGCTACATTGTGCCGATTTGGCTCATGAATAAGAATTTAGCACATGCTTTTCCAAGACGGTTCTTTACCCTACAATGTTAATGTACACATGTACAAATGTACGTATTACCTTGGGAGTACGCCCCTTATGAGAAATGCGTTCCTAATTAACGTGTTTTCTTGGGGAAACGAACACAAACACAGGTAATGGAAAGTTTGGTTCCTAATAGAGCGATATAGCGATCTAATGCTAGTGGTTTTACTGTTTCGTACTTGGCTCTCTGCCTTTTCCAATAGGCTAGATGTCTTAACCCATTACCAAACAATAACAACATTTGATTAGTTTGTTACAGACGACTCTGGAAAACATTGTGGGAAAAGGAGTAATTGCTCTTAACGAGCAAAACACAGGTAATGGAAAGTTTGCATGACCTGGTTCCTAATAGAGCTATCTATTGCTAGCGGTTTTACTGTTTTATTCTTGGCTCTCTGCCTTCCTCCATAGAGAAAATGTCTTAACCCATTACCAAACAATAACGAACCTTGACTGGTGTGTTACAGACGACTCTAGAAAACCTTGTGGGAAAAGGAGTGATTGCTCTTAACGAGCAATTTCTCATTTTCCAACAATTTTTTCTACCCTATAAGAAGATTGTTTTTCAATTCAATCACACTTTGAAATGTCGACTGCAAATTCTTTCAGCTTTGGACATTCGAAAATTTGGCATTTGGTAAAGAATTAACAGTGCATCGGAAACAAAATCATTCTCAAAGCCTTTTGAATCTTAATGTGTGGTGTTTATCAACCATATTCTATTATTTTGCGGGCATCTTACCCTTTACGAAACACCAAATTTTCGACTGTCCCAAATTGTTACAACGTTTGTGCAAGTTTCCGGAATTTGCCGAGAAGTTACGATAACCCCCTCTTTGCCGTAGCGATGCTGATTTGGAAGGTTTTCATGTGGCTGTTTTCTGGTAATAGTTTATTTATACGTATCGATCCGATACAGGCTCATAAACCCTCGCCCGGTAGCGTGTTCTGCTAGCACAAGACTGGCATCGCAACTTTCAGATCTCTTTGATATCAATACACATAGAGGCTTGTGTTGAGGATTTCACTATGGCGGCATTATCTTGGTTATTAGGTAGTTAGCTTGTCCTGCTTTGTCAGACTCACTTTACTTAGATGGGTGATCCAATAAAATAGGGCACAATTAAAGAAGACTACCAGTAATCGGCCATTTTGAAATTAATTCTTTCGTCGGATGCCTTCGGTCGTTCTCAGTATATGCGGTAGACAGAACTATACGGTGTAAAGCGAATAGTCCCGGAACCGACCAATGTATACCGAGAACGACCGAAGTAATCCGACGAAAGAAAAGATTTTCAAAATGGCGGGTTATGGGTATTCTACCTTAACTTATTTACGTGCTATGCCAGACTCACTTTACGTAGATGAGCGGTCCAATAATTAACTAGTCAATTAGGCAGGTTCATTCCGTTTGTGGTACAGTGAAGCCTCGTTTATCCGGACCCCAATTATCCGAATGTCTCGCAATCCGAACGAAATTGTAAGGGAACGGAATTATTTGACCAGTTTGTTGCAGACAACTTTTGAAAACATTGTGGGAAAAGAAGAAATTTGCTCGTAACGAGCAATTTCTTCTTTTCCCACAATGTTTTCTGCCATATCAGAAGATTTTTTTTGGGACGGTCGACATTTAGGCGTTTGCTAAATTGTGTGATGAGCAATTTCTCCTTTTCCCACAATGTTTTCTGCCATATCAGAAGATTATTTTGCTAAAGTGTTATAAGTATACACGTGCATACAGACCGTTTATGTCTTAATGTGTATAGGAACATGCGCTACTTCATTAGTCCGGATGAATCGGTAATCCGGACATTTTGTTGGGAACGGACGTGTTCGGATTAACGAGAATTCACTGTATTTATTTATTACAATATAATAACTTTTGATTTGTACATCGCCACAATAGTAGTTTAGTTATTCAACAATGCTTTGCTCATAAGTATGGAGGAAATGTCAAAGTGTTTAAGATTTCATAATGATCGAGTCAGTTTGATTGTTTCCTTCATTGCGGTTTTAGAAAAGTGCCAACGATTTTTCAGTTGCATAACGATGTCCAGCTCGTCGACTTCCTCCATCGTAAATTAACCTGGTATCAGAATAAAACTGAAATTCTTTTGACGCGATGTAAAATTTTATAAAACAAACAAATTAAGCAACACTTTCTAAATATTTCAAAAGCTATTCATATTTTGTGTATGGGTTGGTCTTCCTATATGATTTCAAAGAGACTCCAATCCTTTGGTATTTCTCATGCGATATAAAGGATTTGTGTAGAATAGAAGAAGTCGATAGTTAAATGTCGACAGAGGGTGTGCTTACAATACAATCTTATTGACTATAATAGAAAATAAACATTGCCTTTAAATCGACGACGCTTTGTGAAGAGTGTCGAAACCAGGCCATAGCAGAATAGTTTCGCTTTATGAATGGTATTGTTGTTTACAGGATGCCTTTGATAAATAACGCTTTCAGCAGGCAGCGTGTGCATATGGGACCGAGATATCCTGATAAGTGGCGTATTCTCTGACCTAACTTCTTTATTTCTCCACTATATCCTATATTGTGGGAATAGAATCGTCTCGCCGAGACTGGAGTTTGGTACCGTTAACAACAGTAAGTCTGTTACATTGCAATAATCGGTGTACAGTACCCATTTTGGTCTGTGTCTTTCCCAGTTATCTATTCATAATTTATATTCATCTATTTATATGGATCTTACATCGCATAAAAATTATTTCAGTTATGTCGCGATATCCGACTTATATTGATGGATGACGACACCACAAATTGCCTATCTTAACAATCTGTATAAAAGTTTCTTTTCGTAAAGGTCAACGTAAAAGTGAAATGTGGTACTCGGCTAGCGTATACAGCTGTGAATAGAGGTGAAGGTCAATATAATCCTAAGAGTAAACATTTATCGCTATTTTAGTATTTTAAACGAAACAATTCACAACGATTACAATTTGTTAGACATACCCGGTACGTAAAAAACGGTCTTAAACGTGAAAATTAGGGCTGTATTAAGATTGCCCCAGAAAAAAAAAACTTTTTATACATCGTTAAAGAAAAGTCGCTTAAAACAAGATTGACAATATCTTGAGATTATCCACAATCCACCGCTATCTCCGGTAGATGGGTCTTTCATGTTTCTCCCCTTGGAAATCTACTTATTCACCTGTGTGCATAAATATCGTTGCTGTGTACCGAAAGGCTATATACACTGTATAACAGAAAGGTATATATAATTCACATTCTTTTATAGCACAAGTATCAGATAGACGGGCTTCCATCTCGTAAAAAAAAATAATTACAGTATGTGGAAGAAATAAACAAAGTCTATCGTAGTTTCTGCGCATATGTTGCAGATGTCGGTTGAAGTCTAAATATGAAAGGAGATAGAATCGGAACGTTTTATAAGTTGGATTGAATTGTGGGGATAAAGTCATTTTCGACAGTAGTCCATTCATACCGCTGCAGTCATTGTATCTTTTTTATGCTCCTGGTATATCTTTTAAAGTACGGTCAATCTTGTTTTAAGCGACCACTCTTTGTCAGCCCATAAAAAGTTACTTGGTCTGAGGCTATCTTCATTCAGCAAGCGAGTCATTCAGAAAGCTCCCTTCTTGAAATTTCTAAATGACTGGCGACCATATAAAGATAGAATCCGCCATTTTGAATTTCTTACCTTCGTCGGATTACTTCGGTCGTTCTCGATATACATGTACATCGGTCTGAACCGGAACTATTCGTTTTACAACAGCCCCGACCGATGTATACCTAGAACGACCGAAATAATCCAATGAAAGAATGAGTTTCAAAATGACAGATTATAGTTATTCCATCTTCAGCCGTTTTCACCACGATTCTGTATCTTTTTAACTACGACTGTTTTTCCAAAATTGTCTTATTTTATCTATATCACTGTAGTCAGTGTCCTATCCATGATCTTAGTACTTCCTCGTCGGTAATTCAAAGGAAATTTTCAAGCCCTGACTGCTTTCCTACTTGAAGAGTGAAGAGAGACGAAAAAAAAAAACATACTACGTAAACTTCGTTGCTTTTAATTTAGACCTGTCGTATAATTCAATATATGGCAATGCTTCAAGATCCAGAAGACCTTTGTATAATATTGAAGTAAATGAGAGAATTTAAGCAAGGCAATGCGTGTTCCTTAGACTACAATTATCGTTCCCATAATTGGCGCCCTACCTTTCATTCTGATACAACAATAGATGAACGCAATCATTCTGGTGAATATGTAGCATTCAACAGATCAGGTCACAAAGATGTGCAATCATAGAATCATGTTACAGTAAACGACGGAATTCAAGCTATGCAATATGGGTTTCTTAGACCATGGATTCTGATACAATCGATAGGAGTATTAATATATTAAAGGGACAGTTATAGAGAATAGATGGTTGGTGTCGTGAATCGGAAATGTTATCGGGCAAGGCTTAGGAATATTATCCGGTGAGCCGAAGGCGAAACGGATAATAATCCGAAGCCGAGCCCAATAACTTTTCCCATTCAAAGACACCAACTTTCTATTCTATTTATACTGTTACCTTTACGTATTCTTTTAAACAAACAAGATGTAAATAAATCCCGAGAAAAAAGGAAAAAATAAGTAGAGAGTGATGTAAAAATTACGTCATGGCGTTCTAATGACGTCATAATTCGCCACGTGCATGTGGTATATGGTTAGTGCCGGATATCACAAATGTTATACGGCACCTAGTTATCGGTCCTAAAATGACACTGGTGACAGGATAAACACAGATTGACGAATTGACAAGTTTATATCTTTATAATAACATGTGTTGTATTGATAAAATGACAACACTTTTCTACAATATTACATTAAACTATGATATTGACAATCTGAACACATCGGGTTTATCCAATGAAAACACCTCTGAAATAATAGGGATGACGCCATATTGTTTCCCGCGAGAATGACGTCACTTTATTTTGTTTTTAAAAATAGATCTTAAATGTGAAAACTTAAAAGTCGTTATACTTGATTGAGGAAACAACGATACATGTCACAACAACAGTTTCGCCATTTGGTATGAGTTACTGATAAAATTGATTTACTCTGGTAGAGATTGACACTTCCATACACATTGAACTACTTAACGTGCACGCTTAGAAAATGTATTAATTGGCGGATGCCGATTTACCCGAAAAATTGTAACCCTACACTTATATCCGAGGTGTATTTCACAGCTCACGGAAATACCCGAGTAGTTCCGATTGTGATATTGATAGACCCTTACTTCTTAACCCCTAGTATGACGGTCCATGTGTGTTTGGTAAAGGTAAAACCTATTTGTTTTGCAGATAAAGTAAACTGTTTAAATGGTTTATTTTGTTAATTATTTATCATTTCCTTCCTGTGAAATCATCGAAAAGAATATGAGTGCCTGGGACCTAGGCTACGAAAAGGAATCGACTCTCAAGATAATCACATGACACCAACAACGTGTGAATCCTACGACCATTTGTAAACCAAGTTTGTTCAAGCAAAGCACTGAAAGACACTGGTACTAGCTTCACAACTTTGACTGAAAACGCAGATCTTCTCATTATTTGACATACATAATTTGAAAAAGGTCATGTATACAGAACGGATTGTTTAAATGACTCTTTAAACGTTTGCTACTCACAGAACACAATCTGTAAGAACGTCCGTATGACCATTTCTAGAGATGTCTGCAACAAACTGGTAAAAGGACGTTATTTTTTGGTAATGCGTTAATATAAAGATTAGATACATACTGTTAATTGCAGACACAACTCAAAAACATGTTGTATTTTAATACGTGTAAATGTATTGCATCATTGACCAGAAACCTTTGTTTACAAAATGAAATCATATTGTATTGCATTGTTCAAATCACAAGGATGTGCAATGATAATGCTATTTCACCGTGAATAACGGGGTTTTAAGGCTAGGCTACTGCGATTCCTGAGAACTGGATTATCGTGCCAAGAAAACTCCCCTGTCTGATAGCATCTGGTGAGGGTTATAATCTACAGTACATGTAGATATGTTCCTGCCATATAGTCTTATAGATTTACGCTTACCTATATACATGTATATCGATTGTGTATTGTTTTCTAGAAACATATTCGTGGTTATACATGTAAAGGTGAAGCCTCGTTTATCCAGACCCCGATTATCCGGATGTCTCGCAATCCGAACGAAATTATTAGGAAACGGAATTATTGTGCAGTAATTTACTTAACCAATTACCAAACAATAACGACATTTGACCAGTTTGTTGCAGACGACTCTTAAAAACTTTGTGGGTAAAGGAGAAATTGCTCGTGACGAGCAATTTCCCCTTTTCCCACAGTGTTTTCTACCATATCAGAGGATTATTTTTGAATTTCAGCACGTTTTGAAACGTCGTCTGCAAACATTTTCAATTTGGGACAGTCGACAAATTGGCTTTTGGTAAAGGGTTATAAGTATACACGTGCAAATAGACCATTTATATATCAATGTGTATAAGAAGCGGTTCTGCTTCAATAGTCCGGATGAATCGGTAATCCGGAAATTTTGCTGGGAACAGACGTGTCCGGATTAACGAGACAACACTGTATATAATACTACATTGCCCTAGTCCTCATGGATGGGTGAAGATCTCCTATATAATGACACGGAGCTTTTTCCCGTAATATATCAGGATCCCATAATAGGCACTTTCCCAATTGGAAATTCTTTTCAAGCCAATAAGTTTTTCCAAAAATTTGCATTTTTGGGAAAAACTGCATGATTTGAGAGAACTTTCCAATTGGGAAGGTTTTAATGTGCCCCTGGTATATTACGAGAAAAAGCCCATGGTACCGCTTTACTAAACATTTATGCCTAAAATGTGCGTAAGTTCAAAACAACATTCCCTCTTATTTCAATACTGGGAAAATTGCAATAGTGTGCATTCATTTAAGATACTATCCATGTTTATCAGCTTTGACTTATGCAAATATTTACCTTAAGTCACTTAGTAAAACATCACCCTGAAAAATAGACACATGTTTAAAGGTACGATAAAATTTCACGGATATGACTTATGTTCCGTTCACGTCCAAGTTAACGCTTTTTCGACGAAGTTATAATTTTCAATTGTTATATTAACCCTTGATAGACATCATGTGTAAGGCCATTTCATCACACAATATTTAAAAACATTGTAATTAAAGGAGAATTTGCTCATCATGAGCAAATTCTCCTTTAATCACAATGTTTTAGTGATATAAAATCAGTTTCGCAGATTTTCAAATGCATGATACCACATTGCAAAATCACTTTAATGTCTTCTGCTCATACAATACATTGAGCAAGGAGAAAGATTTAGTCAAACCCCATTGTGCTCTGGTTGATGGTTCATAAACATGATAATTTCCTCTTTATATCAACTTTTACGAGAAAGTTTATCGTACGAACAAAATGAGACCGACCCCGGGACGTTTTCAAAATGACTCGGTTCAGTATATACCACTGGATCGCTCCGTTAATCAATACCATCGACAAAAGTAATCATAGTTGTTTGTAAAACACCGTGTGTAACGCTACCAAGCGCTCTACATCGAGGGTTCAGTGCATTACTTTAGTAACTCCTTCACTTTAGGTGCAGGACTAACTTCAGTTTAGCACTGAAACCTCGATATGTATTATTTCCGACGATTGAGAAACCGACTTTCATCTGACCTATGTACATGGAGAGCTCAAAAGTTATGCACTTTTGTTGAATGACTTGCTACAGTCTTCCACAAAACTCTTAATTAATTTAACATGTTATTTCCGACGATTAAAAACGGGCTTTCAACTGACCTGTGTATATCGAGAGTTCAATACGTTACTTTGAACGAGTTATGCACTTTTGTTGAATGACTTGCTACAGTATTGTACAGAACTCTCAATGCTCGGAATATAATATTTCCGATGATTCAAAACAAACCTTTCAGCTGACCTACATTTATCGAGAGTTCGGTACATTGCTTTAATAAGTCCTTCACTTTTTGGGTAAGGAATTGCTGCAGTCTTGCAAAAAAACCTCAATACATTGAACATGTTATTTCCGATGATTAAGAAATAGACGACTTTCATCTGACCTACCTTTAACCGAATCCAAATAGTATGTATCAATAAACGTGTATTCTCGTTATAAAATGACACAGGCTTAGAAAGGCAGAATGACATTGAGCGTCCCTTTCAATGATAGCCTACGATGTCATGACGTCTCGTGGTTGATATTTGGTTGGCAAGACACAGTGTAGTAGTATCACTTTTATCCTATACTTTTTATAACTGCTCCCTATGCAATACGTGTGTTGTTCAAATAAATCATTTCTAAACAAAACAAAAAATGAAAATTCTAGATTCTATGCCATTTGCGATCATTTCAGTTACATTTTCTTTTTGGCGTTTGTACGTATGTATAGTATATTCCTTTACTTCATTATGACATCTATTGGTTTCTTTTTTGAGACAACTCTTCTAAAGGACTGGAATAGTTGAGAAAATTATAATGTTAATGTTTAGGATGATGTTGATAGTTAAGATCATAATGATATGAAGGTTGTGAAGAAGATGAATGTGATGATGATAATGATGATGATAACAATGAAGATGTGATGATAATCGTGATCTTTATGATGATGAAGGTGGTGAGGAAGATGAATGTGATGATGATAATGATGATGATAACAATGAAGATGGTGATGATAATCAATATCGTAATGATGATGAAGGTGGCGATGAAGATGATAATTATGATAACGATAACGATCACTCAATACAATTATCATCTTGAGTAATCCTTGACATGCTGGATAAAATACACCACCAAAACAAATTCTAGCACGAAGATCGATTATCATACCCCCGAAACAGGGAGAAAGAAGATAAAGATGAAATAGCAATAACAAGAATCTTACCCTGCAGAAACGCTACGCCTGTTAGAGCGAAGGACGGAAAGAGAGGCATTCCAGCTTGTTTATTACAACCATCACTCGTCCCCGATAACAAAGATCCGAACATCTAACTCCACATAGCTTTGGTATCCATGGAGAAAAGAAAAAGATGGGTAAGATAATCACATAGACGAAGACACCGTCGATTCCTTTAACGCGAACTCACTCCTCTAGCTGGTGCCAACACATCTAGCCTTCCCCCCTTCACTTGATCAACAACACAACACGTTTCTCCCGACTTCTCCACTCGCATATAAGCCTGCTCAGGGTGGTATTTTATCAATCTTCGATAGAAACACTTCTCCCGCTGCCACCAATACTATCCGAGAGACGAGAAGGAATCGCTTACTCGCTTTCTTTTGGTTCCTAGGTCCGCCCAGTTTTCCCTACGTAATCAGCAGCCGACGAGAGAACTTCCGGTGGAGTTCCGGAAGACGGACGGAAACAACCGGAAATGAGCGAGTAACCGCCTCCGAGTCTTGGCTGTCTAAGCGTGTGCGCGGGAACCATTTAACTCCGGTCGACTGATTAGGCTGGTCTCCTGGCGAATTCTCTTGCAGACCTTCGTAAACTATTCATGGGTTTATTCTGCTACTATCCGATCTATCCGACCTCGGGAGAGCTCCTGTGGGAATAAATAATACGGGAAAAAACTCGATACTTCGTCCCTACTTGTTTAACAGTCGGTAACCATCCCCGCCAAGCTATTTTTAGAGTGGAACAAAAAATCGCTATTTATAGCTGGCTAGGAACCAGATGCAGTTCCACTAATTCTCTTCGACTATCAGATCTGTCAAACAGCGGTCTGTAATGGCTATCCTTTGCCTTAATACAAATAGTATGCTCTTTAGAAAGCACTTTCAAGAGAGAAACCTTGGAAACAAAAATGAATTGTGATATAGAAATCAAGAAATTACTGTGATATTTAGTGCTTTCACTTAGCCGTCTATCCAGCATCTTTACAAGTATGGCAGAAATATTATCTTCAGTTACCTTAAATTAGACCATTTTCACGTTCTTACATGAAGAAATTGATTAAAGGGTATCCAAAGTTCCTTATCAAATTAATATTTTCCATCCAAGCTACGCTCTCATCATTCTAAATATCTTTTATGATAATTGATGATTGGATATGATGGAAATTTCAATAGGGAAACGGGATATATATTTCCCAAGACGGAAATTGCGCAAATAACTAGCTGATTCGTGCTGCTATGGTAAAGTAAATACCGAGAGAAAACTTTACGGCTTTCGTTACATTGAACTTCAATTTGTCGGTTGCCGATTCTTCCGATAAGGACCATCGCAAACTACAATATAAGAGGAGAATTGTTATACAGCGAGAAATCATTAAGGAAACGTATCGACTTGTAATTACTTGCTGGTAAGTCTAACGAGGATACGTAAGCGATAGTCGGATTAGGCAACCCGCATCGTGGCATCGCTCTCTTGGGGGAAAACGGAAACTGAATAGCCTTCTTAAATAGGAACAGAGAGAAAATAGATATTTGCCAATATGATATGTTTTTTAAGAAGTGAAGAAAGAGAAAAAATATTTTTTTATAATAAAATGGTGCCGAATGTCTGTCTGCACATGTTATTTCTTCTTTTTGTCGCAAATGTTTCTGGGAAAGGTTCGCCCAGGAAAAGTGTTACAGAGTGAGCAACCTTTGTTGTGATTGTATATGCCTCTTTGAGAAATGAAGGCCTTGCGTACTGCAGCAATTGCAAATTCGTGCACAAGATTCAATCACGAACAACCCACAAAGTCGCATATTGGGGATTTGGCGTCGAAGAGATGATACAAAGTCCCGGGTACTGTTTTACTTAACAACTTAAGGAAAGTATTTGCGTAAGCCAAAAGTGATAAACATGGATTGTGTCTTAAATAAGTACATAATTGTAAAGTGACATGTCATTGGAAGTCTCTCGGAGAGACAATTTCATTGATATGTTACTATGCAATATTGCTCACCCCAATATTGAAATAAGAAGGCATTTTGTTTTGAACTTACGCATAAAACGTTTAGTAAAACGGTACCGAGGTACAGATCACGAACAACCCACAAATTCGCATATGGGGAATTTGGCGTCGAAGATATGAAATAAAGTCCAGGGTACTGTCTTACTTAACAACTTAAGGAAAATATTTGCGTAAGACAAAAGTGATAAACAAGGATTGTGTCTTAAATAAGTACATAATTGCAAAGTGACATGCTCACCCCAATATTGAAATAAGAGGGCATTTTGTTTTAAACTTACGCATAAATCGTTTAGTAAAACGGTACCGAGGTACAGGAAATGTACCCGTGTCCCTGAGCGCAATTTGCAATAACTGCAATAAGGACTGTAGTTGGACAATAAGCGTATGCAATCATGTCAAAAGCTGCTTAAAACACCAATCATACACCACTTTGATTAATTGGCGCATCTGCCTCAGAATACTTTAGAAACCATTGTGACGAAAAGACAATTTGCTTCTAATTTTGTCAGTACGGAGTAAGCCCACTTTTCTCTGACTGTGGTTCCATTTTATACGGGTCCTCTTTAGGCAGTAAAGAAATCAATAGTGCTTTTACACGTCTTTGACCGAAACAGTCCGATATACATGAGTCTAAGCAGTCCGCTTAATGTCAGAGACATTGCGTGTGTGTCTAGTCGGATAGTCGATACCACGGCTCTCTATAAAAGACTTACAATGTCCGGTTTTTCTTCCGCGGAGCTATTTGCAGCAGGCGACATGGAAATATGTTTGAGGCAATGAGAAAATGGGATGGGAGAGATTGAGGACAGATAGCCTTCAGGACAAACGTGAATACATACAGTCAGAATGACAGACAAATGGATAGACACAGAATCAGAAAGAGACATATAATGGGGGAAAGAGAGAGGGACAAAACAGAGACAAACTGGCATAGATAGTAAGAGACAGACGAACAAAGGAAATAGGCAAATATTGAGAAAGGAATGAAGGAGTGAGATGACGAATAAAGTCAGAAAAACGGAGGAAACTGATAGATAGAAAGAGATAGACAGAGAGATAACGAGAAGAGGAAGAAACAGAGACAATGATAGATAGGGGCAGAGAAAGACAGACAGAGACAGAAGTAGACAACGACAGAGAGGGTGGTGTATCGTCGCTGGAAACACAGGCAGAAAAAGGGATGAGAGAAATATACATTAATGAGGGAAGGGCGAATCGAACCCAATCGGGAAAAAACTAAATTATTCACGGTTTTATTTCTTCCCTTCTCGTTACGCAGTCGATACTCTGATAGAAACCGGAATATATATCAGGACAAGTGAAGGAAATCATGCAAAAGGTGCCGGCATACCGTGTATGCATGTGCAAAAGGTTTGAACCTCGATACATGATTCGCTTGCGTGCTTGCCCTGATTAGTGCGGTCGCATATTCGATGTCTTAAATGTGCTTGTTCATAATGAAGACAGTTTGCAATTTCAAATAAGATGTCGTTGAAACAATACAGTTTTTATTGCGGAATGATATCAAATGAAAACTAGCTACTTAACGTAAAATTGATTGAGAGTGTGTTAATATGTATTAGTAGACATTATGCAATCGATTTCAAGACCATTGTAATGCTTTTGGAACTGAATACATAATCATCCAGTGTTTATAGGCTCTAAATACTTAGATACGAACTTATTTTACTTCCGACGGCTATTCTCCAGTAAGTCTCGTACAACACAAGAGCTGCAATATGGATTTAAAGAAAGAAACTGTTAATGTTCGTTCAGATTTCTTAACATCTGTAAACAAGCACCTCTTTAATGTTGCAACCAACCATCAGGACTTCGACTCACAACTTTCATCTACATGGTCAGGTGACCTGTCCTGTTAAATACGTTCCCTGTTGTTGTTGGGTTTTTTTTCCCTAAACATTTCAGCAGCAGAGAATCGTTCTGTCATTTTTACTTTGATGTGATAAAAGTTCGGAAAATGGACCCCAGGATTCGAACTCATGACCCTGGTGTCCCAAGACCAAAAACTCTTATCCCGCCACACTGAAAGATTGGAAGATAGAACGAGGTTTCTTTTCAACCACTAATCTGCCATTCTACTACCTTTAAAAACACCGTGTAGCCTACTTACAAACTAAAACTTTGGATGTATCCACCTTTACCAATTGTACAAGAATTCTCCTATAACAAACTAATAAAAATCCATTAAATTAAATCTTATCCGCATATCTGTATACACTCTGGCATTCAAGATCATATCAACACTAAAAACTCGACTTTAAAGACCGGCTTTAAAACTTTAAAATTTCTAAACAAATAATTGATAAACGTTCCCTTTTACCTGGAGTCCATCCAATATTTTACACACATATAAGGAGTCTTTGTATGAAATTTATCATGTGTATATATCTGTATACATGAATGGGGTATTGTTGAGTGGCATTTTTCGATTTCAATACTCTCCACTATGGTAGTCGAAGATAGAGAGACGCGTCGCTGAAGAATCCGACGTTACCTGTGTGGCGTAAAGCTTCACATCGGATCAGCAAGTCGAGGGTTCAACGCAAGACTATAATAAGTGCTTCACATACGTGCAGCACTTACTATAGTATTGAATTGAACCCTCGAAGTGCAAGATGCAGAGCAAGCCCGGGGTCATGGGTACTGTTTTACTAAACAAATTACAAAAAGTGTTTCCGTAAGTCAAAACCTAATAGACTTGGATATTATCTTCAATGAAAATGCAATATTGCAATGTCACATGTCATTGGAAGCGTCACGGAGAGACGATTCCAATGATGTGTTACTTTGCAATACTGTATAGTCCAATATTAAAATAAAAGGGAATGTGTTTTTTTTAACTTTCGCAAGTTTTAAGCGTAAAATATTTAGTAAAACGGTTCCATGTTCCGTGCGTATATCCCATGGGGCATACTATGGCGGGGTATACGCGCGGGACAGGACCCCAGGCTTAGTACGCAGAGGCTTATCCGAGTAGATATTTTTTGTAGTTGTCATGTTTGGCCTAGTGGTTAGGTGGTGAACTCGTCACTCTTTGGTTCCGGTTTCGAGCCCAACCGGCACTGTTGGTTTTGTGGGAGTGTCTTTTGGCAGGAAACTTCAGAGCCATATAGTCAGGTACTGTTAAAGCATGGGTGAGACGTAATATAACTCACGAATTGTTGACACTGCGTTAAATCCTATGATAAACAATGGACTTTTGAATACAAAGGTGCATGCAGACTTATCATTTCTAAGGAGGCGTCTAATTAATTACAGCCGATGTATCAGTATAGTTATTTATTCATATGTCCAACAAGAAATGTCTCGTTAGTGCTGTAGACGCAGATGTTGTCTCTGCTACAACAAAGCATCGAAAGTTTAACCGATAAAGGGCCCTACTCGCAATTTTGTTAGTTTACAAAAAGATTTTATATCGCGCTAGCAATATTTCAGTTATTTTGCGATGCCTGCCTAATCGTGTATGAAGGAATGCTTTACTTTTCATACGGACCTATCTATAAATACCGATAATAAGAGTCTTAGCTTTCCTTTAGTCAAACAGAAGAATGCCCACACCTGAAAATCCAAATCTGCCATTACCATGATTTGGACCCTCACAGAGAAGGACTTTGTGATTCTAAGTTTGTGTTCGAAAGGAATTCGAGTCAGAGACTAATCGACTGATATTATCACGAAGTGTAAATTAAAAAAACGCGCTTTTTACCCCTACCGTGCTAAGTTTGCGGTAGCATGTGGTCCTTGCCCGTGCGTATACCGCGCCTGGAGCGGGGTATACGTATGAGCCAGGACCCAGGCTAAATATGCGGTAGCCAGGGGGTCCTTAGCCTGGGGTCCTGGCCCGTTCGTATACCGCGAACTAGTGCGGGTTAGCATGGGCCAGGACCCCAGGCTAGGGGGTCCTGATCCGTGCCATTCGGAACAACTTGCCATTTCTTAAAATAACTATATCTACCGACTTGTGACGGGGATTGCCGAGTTGATACGATTGCTACCGACTTGTGACGGGGATTGCCGAGTTGATAAGATTGGATCCGTGCGGGGTGTCCGCATGGGGCAGAACCCCGGGCTAAGTTTGTGGCTAACTTCTCTCGGCGTAAAATGAATAGACACACATCAGTATTCTAGCTAACAGGTCTGTCAAAAAAGTCCAAGATTTGATTCCTTAAACTGTATTCAAAATCAGTTATGCTCATATTAGTTAAACATCTTCATGGCCGACGATCTCAAACAAACCGACACTAAATACGCAGTGATAACGGGTCTGTGGTTAGAAATATAACACATACTTAATTCCTATTCCGTACAGTCGAAAACTCATTTATGACCGGATAAGCGTGAGATAGTGTTCGGTCAAGAATTTAGAAACAAAAAATGGGTATAAATCAATTGTAATTAATACGTTTTTCACTTTTCTTTTTGGAAAAAAAAGAATAAGATGGATCAAACCAATGAGTAAAACAGAATTTGTAAAAATTAGTTTTTTGCTGTGCTTGTTTACTTATTAGGTCATTATATTGCGTAAAAGGTTAATACTCATTCTCACAAACATTAGAAAATAGATGTCGCCGTCGGCTGGGCTGATCGGGGTCTCTAGCAAGGGTTTAATACTATTTTTAATTTAAAACTTAAACTTTGATATAATTAATAATTAAACAACTGAACTAAATGGTGTAACTGTTTGTAATAAAGCGTCAATAAATTGTTTCTTTAACTAAATAAGTATTTTTTATCCGATTCGGTAAATCGAACCGGTCTAGAAGGGTCTGAATGTATTCAGTCCAGTTTTTCGTTAATACCAATAGCGAACACCACTGAGGGGTCCGATTATTTATTTCTCAACGTCGACAGGTAAAAGTGTTACATTTTGTTTATATTAAACAATTTTGTGAGGATAAAATTGTGGAATATTATCAACTATGGATAGGAAATCTTCAATTCTATAGTTTGATACTATTTTCAACACTAGGCATCTTTCAGATCAAATAGATTACGTCAAAATATGTCGAAACTTTTCATCAATTTTAAGGTTACTTGTATTCGGGCATGCCATATTCCGGACGAATATAACACGGTACAACGAATGTGAACGTTCTGTGGTATTCGGCAGAGATAAACGGTAATCTAGCTGTGTAAATAGATAAACACATATTTTGCTAAAACAACAAATTGAAATTAGAATAGAAATAGTAACCCCCTAAAAGATCAAAGTTATGCACAACATATGGAATTGTTTTCCAGTCCTTCATACAGAACAGCCGTGTTCACCCATAAACTTAACCTGCCTCCCATTTTATTTGTTGTCTCTCTTTCTTTTAGTTTTGTGTATTTCCATTACATTTCTAATTATTTTGCTGTTTTTCTTTTTCAGTTTGGTTTTAGAATGGAGAATCTACCAATAGATATTCACTTTAACAAGCTATTAGGTATGTACTATCTTCCAAAGCAGAGATTTCTCTCAACTGCATTGTTTCAATGAGGTCGAGCTGGAAGGCATATTCCCCAAGCTAACTTATTTAGATCTTCTCAAAATCGTATTGTGGAAAGCCCATTCATTCAATACTGATAAAAGGAGAAATTGCTTGCAATATATACTCCTTTTGCAACATGAGTTTCAAAACCATTCCTTCTCAATGTCACAAAACATTTAGTTTTTATATTTTGTAATTGCTGTTTGTCATTGCTTGTAGTTAAGACCATAAAATCATATAGGGGAAAATGGGTCAATGAAGATGCTCTAAATAATAGGTTTACGGTCACTGTAATTGTTTTATTGAATATTGTGTTCAATGAAAGCCTATAGTAAATTCTTTCATTACAATTGTGAAAGACTGAATAAAACAGTCTTGCAGTTAGCCCTCGATGCCAAGAACTTCATTTATGAATTTTACGTAACAAGTTAACACAAGTTCAACTTTCAGATTGGCTTGTCAGTCGCCGACACTGTAAACAGCAATGGCATGCTGCGGTCCTCCTCATACGTGAAAAGATCAACAAAGCCATTCAAGAGTTGCCTGAGAATGAGGAAATTCAGAAAATGGTCAAGGATACAGGTAAACCATGGCATTGAACTTACAATACAATACTTAGTGGTCCAGTGGTTATGGTGGGGGTAATAAAACTAGAGGGCACCAGGTTCGTGCCCCACCAATACCTCTGGTTTTCTGGAAGTGGCATTTGGCAAGACATTTCAGAGGACTAGCCTTTTACTGGTGATCCCAGGAGAGATTAAACTTAACTGAAGAATTGTTGACACAGTAAAAAACCCATATAAATAAACAATACCATTAGCTTGGAGCTAGAGCCAGAGAGCCAGGCCACATTAGCAAAGATTTTATCAGACCTGACTGTGAATGCAGGAGAAATGAGTTGGTCAAACAGTTGATACTCTTTTCAATGCCTAAAAGGCAGTCAATGCGACCAATATGTTTTTCTCTTACAGTTGATCAATTATAATCAAGTGGGAAATCAGTGGCTTTGAAAGAATATTGTGCAGAACTGGTGAGATAATACCAAGAGCATGGATAGGTGGGATGACCATTGTCATATAGCTTAAATACTGTTGAAAACATCATTTAACCTCAAGCCATACTTTGTATCATTACTTCTTTAATTTATTATGTTCTAAATGGTATATTTTTGGTTATCATATCATGAGAATTGTCATGTCAAATTAATTGTAAAAAAGCACCTGCGAAATAAGTTTAATTCATGAACGTTTTGAAAAAGGTACTTGTGAGTTATGTCTTATGATATACCCTTTTTTGTGAAAATATCATTCAGTTTGTTAAGTCCAGGGTCTATTTAAAGCAATGTAAGTAAAATATGGATTTAATGAAAGTATAGTCAGACTTAGTAAAGTAGTTTAATGTAACAATGTTATTTAGTTGCTGTTAATCATACTTTAACAAATGAAAAGATTACATATACTTTAACTTTATCATGTTTTCTGTTATTTTCATTTATGCAGTGTTTTTAGCCTTTTGATATTGTAAATGAATATCATAACTAGTTATGACATTGTAATATCATCATTTCTTTCATCGTGTTTTCATGACTGCTTCTTTGCAAACTTTATACAGACAGATTAAGTCATCTTTAGAATATTTTCTTATCAGATATTATTTGATTTTTTTCTTTTCAGATGTAAATTATTTCCACTGTCAGAAGATTGTTGACTTATTAAAGGACACATCAGGGGGGAAGAAGAATATGTTTGGTCAATACTCTTCACAGATTGTAAAAGATTGGGCTAACATAGTGTGGATGTATGAAAAAGACAGCAACTTCCTTGGTAATTTTTCAATCACAATTAAATGTTTAATTTTACATAAGTGATCTATAAGCATTGTCCAAAATCTTTTAATTTCTGAAAGGCACAGATATACAACTATTCTTACTCAAAACAACTTATGTCTTCCACCTTTCGGGGAGAAATATTGAGCTTTGTCTTGTTTCTTACCATGAATATTTTTATTTTATTGTTAAGAAATCTGGCCTAATTCAATATAAAACTTGATTTTATTAGAGACATATGCGGTTTTCAAAAATCGGTGTAGTTGTGATATGAGAGTCATATGAAAATTGTTTGACCAGTGGTATGTTTTTAAATTCTCTTCTTCTTTAAAGTGTTTTCTTGTGTTCCATCTATGAATTACAAACTATTTACTCTTTTTACAGTTATATGCTGAATTAAAAGGGCTCTTAGAAAAAACATAACAATAACAAGTTTTTATATTTTTTATTTTTCGCAGCCGAGACATCACAAATGATAGCAAGAAATGTAAATTATGAAATTCCGGCACTAAAGAAACAAGTCGCAAAATGTCAACAAGTTCAAAAGGTTGGTAGAACATGTTTGATTTTAGAATTGACCATATCTGTTTCTTGCCTTTGGGAAGGCCTTTATCTCTTTACTACATGCAGACAAAATTGTTGTACTTGAGCTTAGACGATTTTTGTAAATATGTGAAAAACCTTTCCATTCTGCATTTGTCATACATGAATAGATTGAACAAGCATTGTGGCAAAAGGAGAAATTGCTTGTGACAAGCAAGTTCTCCTTTTGCCACATTGCTTTTTGAAAGTCGTCTGCTGTAAGACACAAATATGTGGCGTTAGGTGGTAATGTGTTAAGAAAGCCATTAGCTCCTGTACACTTTAATCTTTGTTTTAAAATGTCTTTTACAAATGAAATATTTTTGTCCCATATTTTTCCTGATCAATGATTGCCTGTTTGGTTACAGGAATGTGATAAAAAAGAAGCAGAGTATGCCAAGAAGGCAGCAGAACAGAAAAAGATTTATCACAGGAAGTGTAAAGAGCTGGGAATTAAGGTAGGCAGAGAAACGCAATCTTCAGAAGTCCAGAAATAATGTGGTGTTTTTTTCAAATCTTATTTCTTATTGGTTTTTTTAAATCCTATGCTGTTGGTACCCATAAGAATTGTCTTCAAATGTCAATCCTTGTAAGTACCAACAGAATTTGATTTTGCGAAAATTGGTTTTGAAATACTTTGTATTAAAGATAACCTTATGCCACATTGTATACTGTTTACCTTACTTTTAAGAGGCTTTAAATAAGGTTTTTTAAACACTATCTTTCCCTTTCATAGATTTTTTATTTTAGAATTTCAAAAGTTATGTTCCTGGAATACAGAGACCCCAATTTTTAAACCTTTGCTGGGAAAGGAGTTTTTCCATGGATTAATGAATTCCATTGTTCTATAGAAAATTTAAGACTGTTTTATCATGAAGCAACAGTAAATGATTATTTATTATGTATATCATTTATTACAATTTGTTCATTGTGTAGAAACCATTGTGACTGGAGCAGACATTACTGTTATAAAACAATTCTTGCTTTTGTAACATTGGTTCCCTAAGTTTCCTGTTGGAGTTGCTGAAGTTTCATTTAGACGCTTAGATATATTTGAATATATGTGTAATGGGTTGTGTCATATCATTTTATTTATGGTTTGATAGTGTGAGGGGGTCACTATCATTGCAGCAAGAGTATGATTGGATTTCTAGTTGAGATGAAATACAGTCGAGCTTCGATAGTCTGGTCGTCGTTAATCCGGATTATTCGCCATCCGGACAAAATTGTTGGGAACGGTCCTTACCTTCATTTATTGCACTGTTTTATCCGGAAAATCCGCGTCCCGGCTCCGGACAATAAAAGTCGAGAACCAAACCTTATTTCTTATAGTATATGCGTATGGCTAATCTGAAACACAGTATAACGATTATTATTTTTGCAATTACCTATGTTAATTGATGATATGGTAATCCGACATTCACACCATTGGCAAATTCGCACATATGCTTGATCATAAAATGTCACCAAGTGTAGTGTAATGAAAGGTGTTGATTATAGTCGACTTTGTAAAAGGTGCTAATTCGCTGCATTGACAGCGATCAGGAGATAATGTCTGGCACTTGTTTTCAACTATTACGTATTTTTTACTTCATTGTAATTATTATGAAAAACGATGTATAGGTAAACATTTCACTGGAAACTTTATTCCGGATTATTCGTTAATACGAACATTTCTCCCTTGAACGAATGTGTCCGGATAAACGAGGCTCGACTGTAGATTCTTTTGGATCTAGTATCTCAAAAACAGTTTATCAATTCCCGTCTATTTTGTAGTCATTAAAATGGTATTGTTGAGATCACAGGGACCTATGTCTTTTGGCATACCTATAACATTAATATATTGGTCATAGGTCCCTTTGGATGAGATGAAACATACAGATACTAAAAATATAGTGTTTAGTGATGGATTTAAGAAATTTGCAATTAATGTCTGGTTTATATTGACCTTTGAAATCTCTTGCAGGGAGATAGGATTAAGAGTGAGTTGGCAGAATTGGTTAAAGACGTTCCAAAGATGTTTGAAGATGTTGCATCGTCTACTAAAGATTTAAAATCTGCCATCAAATATTATCAGGAATTTACAAGTTTTCTTCTTGGAAAGTGAGTACCATGACATATATTGATATTCCTTATTCAACAGTTCAGGGTGTGTATAAATGTATTAACAAAAATAGATGTTAATAGTTATAGTGGATGTAAAGTATCTGTGGGATAATGACAAATTGCTGATGTGTGTAATTGCTCCTTTTTCTAGAAATAGTTTCAATCATCTCAAATGGAATGT
This sequence comes from Cerastoderma edule, assembly GCA_947846245.1. Lineage (NCBI taxonomy): Eukaryota > Metazoa > Mollusca > Bivalvia > Cardiida > Cardiidae > Cerastoderma > Cerastoderma edule. The sequence goes on along the minus strand of OX401409.1, from coordinate 12,114,841 downwards.
AGCATTGGTGGGAAAGTGTATTGTTTTTGTCAGGTCTAAATCATTGCTTTATGCTTTATCTTAATTTTGGGATTATATTGTATATGATGTCTCATTCTTTTATTTTTGAGAAGAAAACCTCACAGTCTGCAACTGTTGACAAAGTTGAAACACTAATTGTTAATTAAACCTTTTTTTCTAGCGAGCTGTCAGACAAAAACTGTTTACCTGTGTTAAGACTCGTCCAGGACAGAGGTAATGTGACGACATATGAGTGGAAATATGGGACAAAACCTGAACACATAGAGGATACAAATTTTGCAATTGATACAGCTGATGAAAATGTTGATCAGAACAGTGAGGATGTAGTTGAAAATGTAAGCTTTCTTTTCTTAAAATCTAAGATTTCCTGCAGCCTGTTCCATATGATAGATTTTTCTAAAATATAAGTATAAAGAGGAAAAGTACCTCTAGAAAGCGTTAATTAGACATGAGTGGTCAATTAGTCCTACCTGTGAAATATTAAATGTTCTTTTAAATGCATTTTTATTTTCATATTTCTAAAACATAGAGTTTTCTTTGAGATTTAAGGGTTATGACTTAGAGTTAAAGTTAAAAATCTTTGTTAGAAAGGCTCCTGGTTTTTTACACTGTTTATGTCAAAGATGTTTATAAATTTTAGGGAGGGCTTTATTATCAATTGTGATTTTAATTTTCTTTTTAGATATATTCCAATGGTATAGATATAAGGATGTTTTGTGGGTTTTTCCACACATTAGACACATCAAACTTTGTGGCTTCTCTTTGGAGCTTTTTATTGGTTAATGTAGGTTATAGTAAAGCAAATTAGCTTGTGGAACAGTCTTGTAATGAGAAATGAATTAAGAACAGGTCAAGCTATGACACAAAGAGTGGAACAGCAAATTGTAAGGTGAACGTCGCATGTTAGATAATAATTAGATTTTATATTAATCTATAAGTAAAATCGGTTGTTGCATATCGGTGGTTTTATGTCAGTTTTGTTTTAGCCAATGGTACCTTCTGCATTTTTTTTTTCACAGAAAAACAACAAAAAACAACCACTGGCAGAATGCAAACTTGTTTTCAACATGCATCTTTTCATCATTTTATCAAACATCAATATGCCAGCCAACCCATGTTTGATAAAAGCTTCATTTTGATTTATCAATACATGTAATTCCTGCATGGATTACATTCCCATATTGTTTACTTGTAGATTGACTGGGGAGATTTAAATTTGGACACGGGTAACGCAGAGGGGGAGATAGACTTTGACATGTCTAATATAACCATAGAGAGCGGTGGAACTGAGGAAGGAAAGGTATGAAAATCAGGGAAATCCATTATTTTGTGTCCAAGTTTAAAAGATTAACTTACTGGTTTATGAAATACCAATGTTTCTACCCATTCTTAAGGGCAGTTTGGCTTGTGATCTTTCTGTGAGCATTGTATTATATTTGACTAAATTGTTGTTGATGCAGTTTTTAAATGAACACAGTAAACCAACGTTAATGTGTCAGATTCTTTTAGTAGACTTTTTTTGTTTTCCTGATGCCAACGATTGTTATTATTATTTTTATTTGTTTCTTTTCTTTTCTGTGGAGAGGGTTTTTTGAAGGATAAATAATGCTTGTGATGAGCATATATTTCATTGTGTTGTACAGCAATGCGCCTTTTCAAACCAGCTCATGAGAGGCTCTTCTTTCACATAACAGCCACCATGTGGCGCTTCTCTGCACCATTCAAATCACAGAATTGGTAGATTTAGATTCTTTATGAGATAAAGTCTACCAGCTGACTTACAGAATACCAATGGTTCAAGCCTGTTTGACGAGCTCCTATGGATAGTAACATAGAGCTTTGAGTCGTCTTACATCCATTAAGAAATAGACATCGCATTAAAACTGAATAAATGTTGACAATGATGTAAAGTTTAAACAAACTCATTTGTTTCAGGGTACTATAGATCTTAGTGTTGAACAGCTGGGAGAAGAAATAGACTGGGGAGACCAAGGAAATGGTGATGATGTTGTCATTGTGGAAAAATCAGAAGGTAATTTCATTTGTCTAGAGCCTATTAACTGTCTATGTTTGATTAGAAACATGGAAAATACATTTGGTCAATAAGGGTCTCAACTCAGGGACTTCTGTTTCCATCTAGGACTATGGAGGCTATTGAGGTCTTGCAATGTTTGGTGAAAGCTGTTGTACTTACTTAGACACCTCCATCTTGTGGTATGTGTTCCGGCTAATAATATGTTTCTTCTAAGCATCCACATTTAGTATTTCAATCCTTATGGAAGTCTCTAACATCATTTTAGACCATTATTTTTAGTTGGTAGCTTTAATGGTGAAATTAAAAGTTGTGGTGCATTGTTGTTTCCTTAATCAAATTAAATGACTAGATATTTCATTTTTAAAAAAAAGGACACCGAAAGTTGTCTAGCAAGAAGCAATATGTACCCTTCTTTATTAAGTCAGAAGCATTTTCATTGGATAAACAAGTTCAGATTGCCACCCCTCATGGCAGATGTTCCCTTTATTTACAGTAGGTGTGGCAGCTGGAGAAGATGCTCTCTCCATTCTTGACAACCCTTACACCAGGAATCTATTTTTAGATGATCTTTATGAGGTAAAGATAGCATTCACATGTCCCACTCTCTCAGACTTGCTTTCATTTTCATGTTGCTGTTTATTGTTTTATGTATGAAAGTAGTTATTGATGTATCTTCCACTTACTGTTGGTATGATATTGCCAGATATTAATGGTTATATATGTCATTTTTTAATTTTACCAGTACTGCATGAATTTGACTGGCTGAAAAAATATCATAGATCGATGATAAAAGGAATCACTGTGTCATATTACACTGTTTATTCTTGTGTGATTTCAAAGGGCTTAAAACATTACATATTTGAGAATGATAAACTAAATGCATTGTGAGTGAATTACTTTCCTTAAATTGTAATACATTTATTGAATTTTAAGAAATGCAGAGAACTTTGTGCTTTTACATGATTTATTCAAGTTTTAAATTTCATACCTTCATTACAACAGAACATATTTTTCATCACATGCTAAACATTTGGCACTTGATCAAATAATTAAAATAAAAATAAGAATAAAAGGATTTAAACTAAAACATGAAACCTTACAATGTCTGTCAATATCATTTTGCAGTTGGAAGCTTTTCTGACGCAGCGAAGTGTCGAGTTAAAGGGAGACGATAATTACATGTCATCGTTGATGATGAATTCTGCTCCTTCGTCTGTACAAATTGACGTCAATGAGGTCGACACGATGATAATCGATGCGAAAAATGTTATCGAGAAACTAATGTCAAAACAGATTCAGCATCTCATGTTGATAAGAAACTCTCCAAGGTAAAGTTAATGTCCTTGTTGATTTCTTAAACCATTACCAAACAATAACGATATTTTACCACTTTGTTGCAGACGACTCTGGAAAATACTGTGAGAAAATTGAGCAATTTCTCCTTTTCCCACAATGTTTTCTACTCTATCAGAAGATAACTTTCCAATTTTATCACATTTTGAAATGTCGTCTGCAAACTCTTTCAATTTGGAAAGGTCACATTTCAGATTTGGATTTTGGTAATGGGTTAAACCAACCCTCAGTGATCCTTGTTGGTTGAGGGCGGGTGGGGGTGGGTCCTGTGTGGGTCTGTGGTTAAGGTGTAGGCCTTGTGACAAGGGAGTTTTGGGTTCAGCTCTCACCAGCGGCACCTAGATTTTTTTATTGGAGTATCCTTGGTCCTTGGTGAAATCCAGGAAAGCAGTTAAATAACTGAAATATTTGTTGACACAGCATAAAACCCGATAAAAATCCTTGTTTGTTGGAGAGCTTTACTTTTAAACACTAGCACCCACCCCACCACCCCACCCCTGACATGTTGATTGATGACTTTTGTTAAGGACCTAGCTTGCACTTAGTCATTTGATGTGCGATTAAAGTAATTTCTGAACAGTTTTGGAAATCCCTCAGGAAAAACTAGTAGGGCAGATTGATCAATTATATTGGTTTAGTCATTGCAATTAATTTAGGAAAATTGTTGCATAACAATATAATCTTCATGTACCATGTAATATTTATATTAAGTTATATGAAAACTACAAGGAATACTCCAATTTCTTGCTTTTAATCAAGTGTAATAAACTTCCATTCATTAATAGCAAGAAATTCTACAAGAGTATTTACAATTAATATTTCAGATATGTAGACAGACTGCGAGATTCTCTCAAACAGTTGTTGACGCTAGCAGATAAACTGGTGTTTTACGAGAAGGAAATGGTGATAAAACGGAATCAGGCAGTCCAAGAAGCTGGGGAAATACAGCCCAGTATAGATTTGCTGGTACAGAGAACTAAGGAAATGCAAAAGCAGGTAAAAAGCAGTGAATGTTGGGTAGGCCCATTTGTACATGAATGTTTATTTCATTTTGTGATAGGTCGAAATGGATTTTACAAGAGATGGAAAATGAAGATGTCAAAGATAACATTTTCTCTATGGTATCAGGCTGAAGCGGTTGTGAAAAAGTAGCAATTGTTTGTTATGATTTAAAAGCAGTTGCTTCTTTTGACACAATGGTTTCTTTTATCATGAGCTGCTTGTTTGTTTAAATATGCGTGCAACAAGGAAAAGGTATTTGTTTTGAGAAAATGAATCATAAGCATATGTTGACAAAGAATGAAATACATAATATCAAACATATGACATAGTATAATTTCTCGTTAAAGTCAATAGTCCAGGGGTAGAACATCGGCTCAAGGATTGTGGTATGGATAGGTTTACATTCAGTGCAAGTATTGGCCATGTATCATTGAAGCAAAATCAAGAGTAATTTATTTTAGTTGTAAGAACTTGTTTCAAAATCAATGAAAAAGATAGGTTTAAGGTGAATATGTTCTCTTATTCTTATTTCAGATGGAAGCTGAGATAGGCAAAAAGTACAAAGACAGACAAGTGCACATAATTGGTGAAATCAACACAATTTGATTGACTTCATAGCTAATCATGAAGAGTACAACTCCTCTTTTTTTGGAAATAGTCATCCAGAGGCCAGACTTAAACTGGATGCCATGGAGATATAACCTATTATCCGATAGCTGCACTTGATTCAGTTTTAATTTAACCATAAGAAACAAGTTATCTTTAGTAAAATTGATCTTTGATATTCTGATTTTGGACGATCCCAAACCACACCATATCCGGAAAAGATAGCCAACATCAAATGATTGGGATTCAATTACTTTGTAACGCTTTAATTGCTGCTACAGAAGAATACTTTTTAACATTGTGACTAAATTCTTTGAGAGCAATTTCTCCTTTTGTTACAATGGTTCATAACCTATTTCACAAAGCCTTAGGGAATTAATTTTTCAATGCTCTGTTACTTTTCTGCTGTTGCTTTCAATTTGGACCAGTCCCAAAATACTAACTGAAGTGAAAGATTGATAAGACGTCACCAAATTAATTATAGTATTGCTCTTAACACGGAGTTATGAAGATTGAAATTGGTTACAGATATATTTGTTATGAAAGGTGCTTGTTCACAGATATGAGGAAATTTAAAGATAAAAAATAATTTCTTGAGAATTGCACAACAGCTTTACTGTCATTTTTACTAGAGGATAGTCATTGGAAGCAAACTTAGATTGTTTTTAATTTAATGAATTGTGTATACAAGGAATTAACATGTTTTTTTATCCAAAAGCGTGACACCTCTTTTGAGATCTAGCACATATTCACTCTTCATACTTAGATAAATTGACACTTCCTAAATTGATTATTCTTTCAATAGCTATTTTAAATTGTATGTTGAACAACAAAACAAAAACTTTTGATACAACAACATTTTAACTTTACTCTTCTGTGAACAAGCGCCTTTAAATCTGAATTTAGAATTTGTCGTACACTTCTGATATCCAAACTGCTGGATCAGTTTGCATGTCTTAGTTATTTACACTCTTCTATATGCATACAGTCACATGTTTAACTTCTCTTAGACATTCAGGACCTTACCCCTGACAGCAGTCATTTTTTGAAAATAAAAGTTAATAAAGGAAAATTTGCTCATGAAAGAGAGATGGCATTATCGGTGCATATAATGAGTTTGATTATAATGATTATGTCCTTGTTTTGTCACTCTATTTTCAAACCTTTGCTTCAAAGATGTTCAAAGGTAATGTGTAATCCGTTTGAGAAAGAAATTCGTAAAAGAACAGTCACTTTTTCAAATGATCATTCTAACTGTAACATTTGACATATACTGTGGAATAATTTGTAAATGGTTTTAATAGATTTGTTTTTGTATGGATAGTCAATATTTGTTGATATTTTATTGAAATAAAAATTGTTTACACTTATTTCGTAATGTAGTTTGCTTTCATTTCATAATCCAAGAAAGGCTTCTCTGTGCTATATTCTGATTATATACTCCTGAAACCTAGATAAGATGAAATCATTGTTTGCCCTTAACCCTTAGAATGCTGGGTATTTTTTTCTAAAAATAGATCTTGGTGTCGTCTGCTTTCAAAAACATTAAATATCTGCCTTATTTTGATGAGGAAAGATACTTAGAGTAGCAAACAGGTTAGATCACAGGCCAGCCGCCAATACATTTGGCGTCTGGCCTGGATCCAACCTGTTTGCATAAACATGAATGAAGTCGGTTCCAGCACTATGAGGGTTAAATAAAGATTCACATTAATTGGTATTTTGGGGTGGGCCTATATGATGCTACATGGTATCGCATGATCCAGTGGTTGTTGTTGCATTCTTAGAACTCAGGAATCCTGGATTCAAGCCCCACTTGTACGTTTGGGTTTTTTTGCAAGTGTATATTGGTAAAACACTTAGGAGTCCTAGCCTAGTACTGATGAATCCACCGTAGCAAAACCAGAAAAATTGTTAACAGTGAATTTAAGACTATGTTCAACAGCAGTTTTTTGGTTCCTGTCATTTATTGTTCTTCGGAAGATGGGCATCTTGTAAAATGTTACATGTGTTATGGACTAAAAGATTGTGTAATGGTCAGCGTCGGGGACTAGGGGCCAGTCACCCCGGGTTCGATCCCCGAAGGCGCCCAATTATTTCCCCGTGGAGTGTCCTTGGGCAAGACACATTTCCTAGCCTAGTACTAGTAGTCAGCAAGGGAATATGTACTATAACACTCAAGACTGAGTCCTGTACATTAATGGAAAAAACAAAACAAGATTATGAGTGTGTCTGGCACCTATGTGTTACTCTGTTTATACATAGATAGCTGCACTGTACGCCAGTGACATAACAGAAATGTTGTAAGAATAATGCAATTTAGACCATTCTTAGGCCTGACATTACATAGCTTAGTCTTCATTAAGCATCCTAAGCTGTGAAAAGTGACAAACATTTTGAATACCTCAAGTACTTTGATTCATTGTTCCAGGTCGCAGAGACGCAAAGAATGTAAACTGAAGCGTCTGGGATCGGGGACTGCATGATAAAAATGTTTTACATAAACATCATATAAATCAAAGCATCATTTGAATACTACTTGTAGCGTTAATTCTCAATCGATGTAAGTAAGATTTCCCAGGACTTTCCAATTTTCTAAATTTATCACTAGCAATGTTATATAATAAAATAATGGGTTTTCGCGAAAAATCTGGAAACTTGGTTTAACAAAATCCCTTGACAAGTTGTTTACTGATGCCTTACGCAAAGTTGATCAATTAGATAGTCAATGACAGCTTAACATTGAAATAAGACGTTGAGATTTAAGTCGAAGAAGGAATGTGGTGTCGTGATGTAGAAATCTACAATGGATATGTGACCTTGATACTGTAGGACAGCAAAATAATGGTTTGGTTTGATATTTTTTATCGAGTCAACAATATTTTAGTTACAGTATAACGCCTGGCCCTTTGTTAATGGAGGAAAAATCCCAAGGTTATTTAATCTCAATGGTTGGATTATTGATCCTTGGTGATATGACGGTCAGCGTAGGGGACTAAAGACCGCCCAACCCGGGTTAGATCTCAGAAGGTGGATCATCTATTTCATCGTGGTGTGTCCTAGGGCAAGACATTTCCTAGCCTAATACTGGTAGATCAACCAAGGAACATGGATTATAGTGCTCTAAAGTGATTGCTGTGCATTAATAGGTAGAAACAAACACTGTAAAATCAATCAAAACCTGGCCAGGTCTTTGGCTCAATTCCTACTGACGGCCTTATATTTTACTGAGGAGTATTCTTTGGCAAGACACATTTCCTAGCCAATCACTGGTATATAGACAATTGAACACATATGACATTGCTCCAAAGTAAGCCCTGTGTGTTGATGGAAGAAATAAAAAAAAAGAAAGACTATCTCTCGGGAAATTCCAATGTTAGATATTTCATTTTGAGCCCACACTTAGACTTTAAAGGAGATCTGCTTTGTGGTGGTAAGAGTTTCTATATGTAAGTGATTTTGAAAGCAACAGCAAATAAGACACACACTTATAGAAAAAAAAATTTCTTTGTGATTCTTTGTGAAAACCATGATGACAAGTCGAGAAATTTGCTCATAATAAACAATTTCTTGTTTGGTTAAGTACTCTGATTTCTTTTATGTCCGGCATTGAAGTAGTTTTATATAAAGGGCAGAAGATAGACAATCATGTTTTGGGGAAAAATAATGTTATGATTTCCTACATCTTCAGCTAAAAGACTGTGAAAATGGTGAAGCTCACAGCTACCTTTTGTAGCAGGAATGTTGGGAAGATGCAAAAAGTCATCTTTGAACGGAAAGGAATCTACAAAGCACCCCCAACACCCGAGGCAGTTGCTGAAATACTAAAAGGTATCCTGCTCTTACAATATTTGATTCTCTTTCAATTGTCATTAAACAATTTCACTTATATTAACTTTATCTATTCATGTAGTCTTCAATACATTTTCTTAAGAGTTACATGTTTTTAAAGAACTTGTTAAAGATGACACAAAAATGGCCTGTTTGCAAATTGTGCAAATGAAATGAATGTGATATTTATGAGAATTCCTAGGTTAGGAATTGAACAATTGTATTTTCATAATTACTCAGCAACATTGAAAGTGTTTTCTTAGGCATACCATTTCCGAAAGCAACCCCATATATCACAATATATGCACTAGTGAGCTAAAGGTCTAACTTCACCAATATTTCTGCCTTCAAACTGTATTGGATTAAGTGACAAGTAAGAAATAGAGAACACCAATTTTGTTGCATTTTTCTTTGAAGCTTTAAAGAAACTAGTGACAACAGGAGAAATTGTTCTCTACCAGCAAATCATCCTGTGTCACAGTTGTTTTCAAAGAAAGAAATGCTGAAACTATGTATTTTCTTACTTCAGCACGAAATGTCAAAGTAGTCACGGCTGATGAAATTCTCGGATTTGGAGACCATGCTCCAAAATGGGAAAAGCCTGACGATCTTCTACCTGACTTCAGGAATGTAAAAGAGGAAATCAAACCATCACCTTCAGCGGACACTAAAAACTTCATAGTCAGTAACCAGATTAGCTTCACAGAAGGTGAGGAAATGTGGCGTAACCTGCAGGTGTTTTTACTGGCTTGGTTCTACCTGTCTTAACTTATTTGCAAAAGATTATTTTTAGATCACAATTTAACATTTGATGCTTATACTTAGACTCAAAGTTGAGCAAGTAATTTTTTTTAGTTTTAGCAGTTTAAGTTCATTTCGATCACACATGGTTCCTGGATTCTAAGATCATTATCCCATTACCAAACAATCACGACATATAACCACTTTTTGAAGACGACTCTAGAAAACGTTTTGGGAAAAGGAGAGATTACTCGTAATGAGCAATTTCTCCTTTTCCTACAGTGCTTTCTGCCTTATCAGAATATTATTTTCAAATTTCATTTTATTTTGTAATGTTGTCTGCAACACTTTGAATTTGGGGCAGTCAAAAGTTTGGCGTTGGGTAAAGGGTTAAAAGAAGACTATTCTCCAGGTTACCTTTTTACACCTTTTAAAAGCCCTGTTTTGTAGGTACTTCTTAAAATTGTCTGGACAGGAAAACTTCCATTCATGAGTAACAGCAAACGAGGACATTCCAAAAGTGGTGCATTGGTAGTGCGTTGTCTTCTTGTACCGAGGGTCCCATGTTCGATCCCCATTTGGGATGAGAATAACATTGCTGGGACTAGCCTTTAACTTGTCGTCAGTACTGGTTAGATGTCTAGAAAGCAGACATCAGGAGTGAATTTAATAATCTTCAAGCTTAGGTCACAATTAGTGTAAAATGAATAAGTTTATAAACTTAAACTAAAAACTAAGACTTGCCTATGTGTTTTTGAAATACTGCTATTAAAAGACCCATGTAAGTCCTCTTATCTATACTTCTTATTTCTATTTTTAGGTGTGCGACAAGCATGTATTCTGACCAACAGTAAACAGTTTGAGGGGCTTCCACAGTTTGTTGAAGACTTACAGAATAAATACACCATTAAAGACCAGGTAAACATACATTGGTTTTTTATAACTTGTGGTATAAGCTTGGATAAGAGTTTTATGCCTTTTTAAATATTTACAGTAATATGTGTAACTATCAATGATCCTGGTATTTTCACACTACTTTCTAAGTGCTTTCTGCCTTCCCACATGAACATGGTTTATTGGTGTTGACAGATCAGTAAATAATGCTGCATTGAATATTACATGTTGGATAGAATATTGGCTGAGCTGGGTCTGGAAGTTTGATATCAGAGGAAAGACCATGAATTGAATACTGAGTTGATTTTTGATATTGCCAGTACACTGGTTAACATTGAAAGGACTATTGTAGAACAGAATTAATGGCTTGAAAAGTTTGAGAAAAGAACAATTTTTCCCATAGCAAACATATTTTCGTCCTTTCTAAATACTTTTTTTTTTTTCTTGTACTCATCACAATCATCTCATAATGAGTATTAACGATTCCAATCACTGTTTTTTCAAAATCTGCTATAATTCAAACACTGTTGACAAGTGTGTGATTGATATGTCCATTTTCTGTTTGATAGAATCTGATGGTACAGAAGGCGATTTTACAATCCCAGGTGTGGAATAACACAAGAGACTTATTACCAAAACGTGTTGATCGGGATAACTTTGGGTGGAAATTTAAACGCGAGTACGGAATACCTGATTCAAAAGCTGCGTAAGGGCTTTCATACTATAGTTTTTATCAATTGAGTCTTTGCCTTAAACCTATATTATGGACAATCAAAGACTAGATTTTGAATTATTTGAGATAGTCTGACCAACAGAATGCCAAGTGTTCTACCTGGCTTAAAAATAACTTTATGTGCAGGGTCTTCCTCCATCTAATGAGCATAGCATCGTATAGAACACCAATACTGTTTATGTGATCTTAAGCTCAAACTAACAAACATCCAATAGAATTTGATTATCCTAATGCCCCTTATGGTTATTCATGAGTGGTTCAAATTTTGCAAGGAGTCAATGAAGATAAAGTAAGAAAAAAAATAACATATTTCATATTGTGATGAAAGCAGAAATCATTCTTTGTGAGAAAATTCTTACTTTATCATAGAGGTTTTATATGCAGCATACTTGCTGGTTGTTTTAGAATGTATATTATGTTAACCCTTATAGCGCTGGGACAAACCTCATGCTTATGCAAACAGGGTATATCCAGGCCAGCTGGCAAGTAAATTGGTGACAGGCCTGTGATCTAACCTGTTTGTTACTCTGAGTATCTTTGGTCATCAAAATGAAGCTGTTATTTAAGGTTTTTGAAAGCAGACGACACAAAAATCTGTATTTAGGAAATGACCCAGCATTCTAGGGTTTAGTACAGCAGAAGCGAATAAATAGATGATTCTGAGGAATCGAGTTAAGGTAAAATTTGAATGTAAAAATTCTTAACTAAGTTACGTGAAGAGTCAATGGGCAACACACTTTTCCCTCTCCTAGTACTAATAAAATTTCCCATGAATAAGTGGACTGTCACTGCAATATGATCAAAAAATTGTTGAGAAGGATCTTAAACCCCACATTCAAAATAAAGAAAATAGAGAAAACTCAACCTTCTGGTTTTATTTCTACCAGGAGTATACTGTTGGATAGTTTCCTGCACCTGTGTGGACCCATGATGAAGGAATTCCCCAAGTCTCTCGGTCGAAGGATGATCTATAAGCCAGAAGTACAGACTGTCTACCAATGGAAAGGTAGGAGTGGTCTGAGTTTTAACTTATTTATTTTATGCTGATTGTGATGGAAGCTTGAAGATTATTAGATTCATTCTCGATGACTGCTTCCTGGATACTCAGCCAGTACGTGTGCTGATTTGAGGGCTAGTCTGAACAATTTTCACCTCGCCTAGCGGGTATTACAGAAAATGGCCTTAAATTCCAATAAACATTTTACGGATAACAATATACAGATCAGTACAATCAACAAGTGTTTGATAGTTAACTCTTTCATGTCCTGATATACATGTTACATAGTTATTTCTTTGATATCATGATATACATGTTACATAGTTATTTCTTTGATATCATGATATACATGTTTAACCCATTACCAAACAATAACGACATTTGACCACTTTGTTGCAGCGACTCTGGAAAACATTGTGGGGAAAGGAGGAATTGCTCGCTAAGAGCAATTTCTCCTTTTCCCACAAGGTTTTCTGCTCTATCTGAAGAATAATTTTCAAATTCATCTTGTTCTGAAATGTCGTCTGCAAACTTTTTCAATTTGGGACAGTCGAAAATTTATTGTTTGGGAAAGGGTTAAGCAGATTAAAGAGGTAAGGACTTGGTATGTTAATTACTGTTCTACAGATAACAATATACAGATCTGTGCAATTAACGAGTGTTACATAATTAACTCTTTGATATGATATACTTTTTTACCTGGTCAAAACAGGTATTATGGAAGAAGGACTTGGTATCTTAATTACTGTTCAACAGATAACAATATACACATCAGTACAATCAACAAGTGTATGATAGTTATTTCTTTGATATCCTGATATACATGTTATATAGTTATTTCTTTGATATCCTGATATACATGTTACATAGTTATTTCTTTGATATCATGATATACATGTTACATAGTTATTTCTTTGATATCATGATATACATGTTACATAGTTATTTCTTTGATATCATGATATACATGTTACATAGTTATTTCTTTGATATCCTGATATACATGTTACATAGTTATTTCTTTGATATCATGATATACATGTTACATAGTTATTTCTTTGATATCCTGATATACATGTTACATAGTTATTTCTTTGATATCATGATATACATGTAACATAGTTATTTCTTTGATATCATGATATACATGTTACATAGTTATTTCTTTGATATCCTGATATACATGTTACATCGGTATTTCTTTGATATCCTGATATACATGTTACATAGTTATTTCTTTGATATCCTGATATACATGTTACATAGGTATTTCTTTGATATCCTGATATACATGTTACATAGTTATTTCTTTGATATCCTGATATACATGTTACATAGTTATTTCTTTGATATCATGATATACATGTTACATATTTATTTCTTTGATATCATGATATACATGTTACATAGTTATTTCTTTGATATCCTGATATACATGTTACATAGTTATTTCTTTGATATCATGATATACATGTTACATAGTTATTTCTTTGATATCATGATATACATGTTACATAGTTATTTCTTTGATATCATGATATACATGTTTAACCCATTACCAAACAATAACGACATTTGACCACTTTGTTGCAGCGACTCTGGAAAACATTGTGGGGAAAGGAGGAATTGCTCGCTAAGAGCAATTTCTCCTTTTCCCACAAGGTTTTCTGCTCTATCTGAAGAATATTTTTCAAATTCATCTTGTTTTGAAAGGTCGTCTGCAAACTCTTTCAAATTGGGACAGTCGAAAATTTATTGTTTGGGAAAGGGTTAAGCAGATTAAAGAGGTAAGGACTTGGTATGTTAATTACTGTTCTACAGATAAAAATATACAGATCTGTGCAATTAACGAGTGTTACATAATTAACTCTTTGATATGATATACTTTTTTACCTGGTCAAAACAGGTATTATGGAAGAAGGACTTGGTATCTTAATTACTGTTCAACAGATAACAATATACACATCAGTACAATCAACAAGTGTATGATAGTCTTTGATATCCTGATATACATGTTACATAGTTATTTCTTTGATATCCTGATATACATGTTACATAGTTATTTCTTTGATATCATGATATACATGTTACATAGTTATTTCTTTGATATCTGATATACATGTTACATAGTCATTTCTTTTATATCCTGATATACATGTTACATAGTCATTTCTTTTATATCCTGATATACATGTTACATAGTATTTCTTTGATATCCTGATATACATGTTACATAGTTATTTCTTTGATATCATGATATACATGTTACATAGTTATTTCTTTGATATCCTGATATACATGTTACATAGTTATTTCTTTGATATCATGATATACATGTAACATAGTTATTTCTTTGATATCATGATATACATGTTACATAGTTATTTCTTTGATATCCTGATATACATGTTACATCGGTATTTCTTTGATATCCTGATATACATGTTACATAGTTATTTCTTTGATATCCTGATATATACATGTTACATATGTTACATAGTTATTTCTTTGATATCCTGATATACATGTTACATAGTTATTTCTTTGATATCTTTGATATCATGATATACATGTTACATAGTTATTTCTTTGATATCCTGATATACATATTTGATAGTTATTTCTTTGATATCATGATATACATGTTACATAGTTATTTCTTTGATATCATGATATACATGTTTAACCCATTACCAAACAATAACGACATTTGACCACTTTGTTGCAGCGACTCTGGAAAACATTGTGGGGAAAGGAGGAATTGCTCGCTAAGAGCAATTTCTCCTTTTCCCACAAGGTTTTCTGCTCTATCTGAAGAATATTTTTCAAATTCATCTTGTTTTGAAAGGTCGTCTGCAAACTCTTTCAAATTGGGACAGTCGAAAATTTATTGTTTGGGAAAGGGTTAAGCAGATTAAAGAGGTAAGGACTTGGTATGTTAATTACTGTTCTACAGATAAAAATATACAGATCTGTGCAATTAACGAGTGTTACATAATTAACTCTTTGATATGATATACTTTTTTACCTGGTCAAAACAGGTATTATGGAAGAAGGACTTGGTA
The DNA here is from genome assembly GCA_947846245.1 of Cerastoderma edule. Lineage (NCBI taxonomy): Eukaryota > Metazoa > Mollusca > Bivalvia > Cardiida > Cardiidae > Cerastoderma > Cerastoderma edule. The sequence continues at coordinate 12,099,563 of OX401409.1, read as the reverse complement.
TCTTAATTACTGTTCAACAGATAACAATATACACATCAGTACAATCAACAAGTGTATGATAGTTATTTCTTTGATATCCTGATATACATGTTACATAGTTATTTCTTTGATATCCTGATATACATGTTACATAGTTATTTCTTTGATATGATATCATGATATACATGTTACATAGTTATTTCTTTGATATCATGATATACATGTTACATAGTTATTTCTTTGATATCATGATATACATGTTACATAGTTATTTCTTTGATATCCTGATATACATGTTACATAGTTATTTCTTTGATATCATGATATACATGTAACATAGTTATTTCTTTGATATCATGATATACATGTTACATAGTTATTTCTTTGATATCCTGATATACATGTTACATCGGTATTTCTTTGATATCCTGATATACATGTTACATAGTTATTTCTTTGATATCCTGATATACATGTTACATAGGTATTTCTTTGATATCCTGATATACATGTTACATAGTTATTTCTTTGATATCCTGATATACATGTTACATAGTTATTTCTTTGATATCATGATATACATGTTACATATTTATTTCTTTGATATCATGATATACATGTTACATAGTTATTTCTTTGATATCCTGATATACATGTTACATAGTTATTTCTTTGATATCATGATATACATGTTACATAGTTATTTCTTTGATATCATGATATACATGTTACATAGTTATTTCTTTGATATCATGATATACATGTTTAACCCATTACCAAACAATAACGACATTTGACCACTTTGTTGCAGCGACTCTGGAAAACATTGTGGGGAAAGGAGGAATTGCTCGCTAAGAGCAATTTCTCCTTTTCCCACAAGGTTTTCTGCTCTATCTGAAGAATATTTTTCAAATTCATCTTGTTTTGAAAGGTCGTCTGCAAACTCTTTCAAATTGGGACAGTCGAAAATTTATTGTTTGGGAAAGGGTTAAGCAGATTAAAGAGGTAAGGACTTGGTATGTTAATTACTGTTCTACAGATAAAAATATACAGATCTGTGCAATTAACGAGTGTTACATAATTAACTCTTTGATATGATATACTTTTTTACCTGGTCAAAACAGGTATTATGGAAGAAGGACTTGGTATCTTAATTACTGTTCAACAGATAACAATATACACATCAGTACAATCAACAAGTGTATGATAGTTAACTCTTTCATATCCTGATGTACATGTTACATAGTTATTTCTTTGATATCCTGATATACATGTTACATAGTTATTTCTTTGATATCATGATATACATGTTACATAGGTATTTCTTTGATATTCTGATATACATGTTACATAGTTATTTCTTTGATATCATGATATACATGTTTAAGCAGTTAAAAGAGGTATTTAGAGTAAGGACTTGGTACCTTAATTACTGTTCTACAGATAACAATATAGTACAGATCAGTACAATCAACATGTGTATAATAGTTAACTCTTTCATATCATGATGTACATGTTTACATGGTTAAAACAGGTGTTATGGAGCAAGGACTTAATTTCCAATTAACGTTTTACAGAAAAAACAACATACAGATCAGTACAATCAATGAGTGTATAATAGTAAACTCTTTCATATCATGATATATATGTACTCAGTAAAAAAGGGTTTTACACAAAATGGACTTAATATCCAATTAACGTTTTCCAGATAACAACATACAGATCAGTACCATCAACGAGTGTATGATACTGAGTGACAGGAGTCTACCCCTGTTTGCTGACAGCACAGATGTGAAGGAGACAGTTAACCATGAGATGTACGATATGGACCCTTTACTGCCCACCATAGATCTACTCCCCGTAACAGACTTGACATATACGGATGTAGATAGGGGAGGTATGTCGTGTTTGGTAATACAGTGAAGCCTTGTTTATCCGGACCCAGATTATCCGGATGTCTCGCAATCTGAAAAAAATTGTAAGGGAACGGAATTATTTGACCAGTTTGTTGTAGGCGACTTTTGAAAATATGTGGGTAAAGGAGAAATTGCTCGTGACGAGCAATTTCTCCTTTTCCCACAATGTTTTCTGCCATATCAGAAGATTATTTTTGAATTTCATAACGTTTTGAAACGTCGTCTGCAAACTCTTTCGGTCGACAATTTGGCGTGTGCTACAGGGTTATAAGTATACACATGCTTACAGACTGTTTATGTCTTAATGTGTATGAGGACATGGTCTGCTTCATTAGTCCAGATGATTCGGTCATCCCGAAATTTTGTTGGGAACGGACGTGTTCAGATTAACGAGACATCACTGTATAAAAGATCAGATGATATCTTAACTGCTTATTAAACAAATAAGGGTCCTGCAATGCTCAGTGATCAGGGTGACGGACATAGAATTTGGGGGTCCTGGGTTTAAGCCCCACAGATACCTCTGGATGCATTGGAGGATCTTTTAGCAATTCACTTCAGAGCCCTAGCCTAGTACTGGTCCATACAGGATGTCTATAACATAACTGACAAATTATTGACACAGGGTGAATACCATACCAATTGTATAAGATCCTCAATAAATGTCTGCAAAGGGGAGATGGGGGGAGTTGTATTATCTACAATAAAGAAATATATTCATGACTCCTTTCCCTTTCTCTGGAATACATCAGTTAACAAAGGTTTCATCTATGTCTTAGTTTATGGTTCACTGATGAAAACTTTTGTGTTTTACCCCTACACTCACAAGGAAACTTCCCGAGGGAAAAAAGCTTTATTTTTCCCAAAGTGGAGTATTTTCCCCAAATGGATCGATTTTACTGTCGCAAACAATTTCCCGGAAGAAGTCCAAATATTGCCTAACCATTTTCATAACTAATGACCTATTTGTTAAATGGAACATGATTGTTCCAGGTATATGGAACACTAACATGCTTTTTAATAAATAGGTCTTTGGGAAAACTCAATTATGATTATCTGTCAGTCATAACAAGAAATGATGTCTCAACTTAGTAAATTTTTATTGTAGAAATGCCACCCTAAAAACTCTTAAACCAGTTGCATATACCTTTCTCCTTCATCTGATTAAAACCCATGTGCTAAAATGCCCAAATATCATTTTCAGCATTGACAGAGCCGCATCTTTTTCCTCAAACTGTGTTCCGAATCACCGGTAATCCCAGACATTGGTCTAATAACCAGGCATTCAATCTACTAAACACATATGGAATAGCCCTGGCTGAAGCCAGGCAAAGGTTCAAGGTAATTTAAAGTCTTAAATCACTTTTTTATTTAAACCTTTTTGATCATTAACCATGTTAAACATGCTTGAAACTGAAGATTTTGACCCTTTCAGTGCTGGAGCCGACTTCAAGCTTATGCAAACAGGTTATATCACCGGCCAGCTGCCAAATGAATTATTGTTCTCAACAAAATTAAGCAAATATTTAAGGTTTTAGAAAGCAAGAGTGACACAATTCTTGAACTACTGTCACAAATAGCAGAGTGCCAAAATTGCTTCTACCCAATATAACAGAGACAATTTTATTTTTCATTCTATATAACTGAACCCTGCTGTTGCCTTTAAATTGATCCCATGTAGATGAGTTTTATCTCTCACCTCTGATCAATAATGTACATTTGGAAAGGCAGTCAGCAGCTTGGAAAGAATATTTACAGGACTGTGTTAGGAAATGTCTGGAGCATTGATAGGTTTGCCGATACCTTGATATGATTAACATACTGTTGAAAATAACCTACAGTCATCCTTCCATACATTGACAACATATCCAGGGTTCAGTGCAATACTATAGTAAGTGCTTCATAAACATGAAGCACTTACTATAGTATTGCACTGAACCCTCGATATGTTATGTTTGGGGTTAGTATATGGTTAGAAGCAAATCATTTTCTAAATATACAGGAGGATTGGAAGAAAGACAATGTTTCTAATTTTCACATGACAGTTACAATGATGGTCTGTTGTAAACCCCAAGATTTTAGGGACCTTTGTTTGACTTTAAATGTCAAAGACAAATTTACATAATTCATATTATAGACTTGGTAGATTTTGCTTTGATTTAGAGGAAAATGATTTGCCATTTTATGTACTCTTTCTTTTCAGAAAAAGTCCGGAGAACTTCCATATCCAATCTGTATCCAGAATGTGAATGTGACATACAACCGGGTCAATTTTATTTATTTCCAACTAAACACTTTTGATACAATGAACAAAGATGGTGTCAAAAACACAGTGTGGTTCGACACGGCTGAGTTATTCACAAGGACAAAACCAAAACCATGGTTGTTTGAAAACAGGGAGACCAAACCACCTGAATATGGGGATTTCAACCCTGAGGGATTCGCAAAGTTTTTAGCAACATACCTTTATGGGATTGCATAAGTTTGTTTTCATATTTGATTGAAAGATATTAAAGGCAAGTAGAAATGCTGATGTAATGGGTTTATTGGTTTGAGTTGTGTTTAACGTCATATTCAACAGTGTTTGGGTAAAATACTGCCTTGCAGCGCATCTTTACATGTTCATGGTATTTCCTCACCCGGAAAACAAAATATTTTTTTACTCAAACAACAAACTGCTTTTCTTCCTCTTTTGCTTCGTGTTGAGAGATGAATAGTCATATCAAAATCAGTTTATTAAACATAAGATGCAAAATCATCAAGACTGTGGTCTTTATCTCCCATGTCCCTGTATCTGAAGTAATACACTTTAACTACTGAACTGCGGAAGTTAGGCAACTAATCTCAAATTGATAACATTTTAATAATACCATAATTCCTCTGAAGGACCTTGGTGTTGTAGTTGTTAGAATACAGGGTACCGTTTTACTAAACAACTTACGGAAAATATTTGCCTAAGTCAAAACTGATAAACACGGATAGTATCTTTCAATGTGACACGTCGGAGAGACGATTCCAATGATGTGTTACTTTGCAATATTGCTTTGCCAAATATCGAAATAAAAGGACTTGTTGTTTGAGACTTATGCAAATCTTAAGCGTAGACTGTTTAGTAAAACGTTACCCAGAACTTTTAAGCACATGGCCCCTCTTTGTGTGGGTTTAAAGCATGACAGTAGTAGTTTGGAATGTACATGTGATGTAGTCTACCTGCTGACTTGCAGAATGTGAATGATTCTGCTAGTACTTGACCAGCTCTTATGTGTTGGTAGTTAGGTTTTTTATTCCATCCATAGTGAGTAGGGCACCGCAATAAAACTGAAAAAATGTTGATATGATGTAAAAAGTCATTTAAACAAAAAACAATTCCTTTGATATCTATAAAAACCATCTTTTCAATTTGTTCTTGTCCTTGTTTTGGTAGATTAAAATTGTTGATAATGGTTTTAAATCCAAATAAAAGATTGGGGGGGGGGGTCTGGTTTGAGTCCCACTGTTACTTCCAAGTTCGTGGTTGTGTGCTTTGAGCAGAAAAATCAGAGTCGTAGCATAGTACTGAATGCTGAATTAATAAAAGCTGAAATATAAGGGAAAAATTGTTGACACAACATTAAACCTCATATATACAAACATTTATTAATATTTTTTTTAATTTTTTGTCATGGAAAACACAAGAATATTACAACTGAACAAAAGATGTTTTTATTTTTGATAAGGGGACATTTATTTACGCCTGTTTAGATAACGAGGCATTTCTCTTCATTGCCCAGGGGTTAAGGTGTCAGTGTTGGAACTTGGCGGTCCATGGCTTGAGCTCTACTGTAGCTTTTTTTCATTTGAATGTTTTTTGGCAAGACACTTCAGATCCATAGCCTTGTCCTTTTGTATAAATGAATAACAGAACTGAAAAATTGTTGACACAGTGTTTAACCCCCTTATAAATAAGTATTCATCTGTCCAGATAAGGGGTCTCTCTTTTCTTCATCTGATCTGTCCAGATAAGGTTTCATATCTATATTCATTTCCTCAGACAGGTGGAGGGGTTGATGGGGGACATTGTCTCATTGCCTCGAGGGGAACCTTTCTTATACACACACTATAACCAAGAAGTTGTTGGGAATTAACTGATACACTGGTTTACGAAGATATGAGTCAAAAACTGACTCGCCTTTTCATTCAAAGCTGTTCCCTATTATGAGTAAAACTTTGCACAGGGGTCTGCTTGGCTGGTTAATGTAGCGGACATATTAGATCGGGGTCCAGGTTTCGAGCCCAATCAGCATCACTGCTTTGTTGGATGTGTCACTTGGCAAAATACTTGATCACAAGAAAGCCGTAATAATCCTGAAAAACTGTATAAACGGCGTTAAAACCCATACAAAATTGTAACATCCTCGAGATGCAAAGGACAGGTAGTGATGTTGAATTATAACCCTGTCAATGCTAACTGCCATCTTTGTGCATTGCAACGTTCCAAGAAAGAACTAGATCTAGTCGTCCGCTCAATGGTCGTGACCGGAATGCTTCCGAGCCAAAACTTTTGCCGGAAAAAACTTATAATTATCATAATGGCTTGGGACTTATCCTTCCCCCATATATGAATTTGTGAGTGGTCCATATGGCAGTAGCCGACCAAACATATCCAGAGACAAAATTCTTCCTAATGGTATTCTGGTAGAAAACACTGACAAAAGGATGAAATGTTCGTAAAGAGCGATTCATTCTTCAAAGACAGTCGTTTCTAAACCTTTCTGAAGCAAAGGTAACACAATTAGGTATCGCTGAGGTTAGAGTATTTATTCAAAAAAAGAATCCATGTCCGCTCCAGCTATAAAGCTTCGTTTACGTTAACAATGTTTTGGAATAACATCTGTCTTTTTTTTGAAGAAAAGAAATAATCGTTTTTAAATAAGATTACACAGAGAGCGCCGTTTAATAGTGTACCGGTAAAAAGTTATACAAATTGTGGAACAACATGAAGTATGCGACAGCTTTTATTACAATAAACGTTATATTATTTATATTCGCTCCAGAAGACTCCCACAGTCAAAACATGGACACATTAGGTTGGAAACAAAACAAATATGATAACATTAACAATTGGCGTGACCTGATATATTATGTTGATTATCCCTTTACTCAGTCATTAATTCATTCAATCACATAATAACCGCGTCCAATATCCTAACAAAAGAAAATATCTTTTCATGCCATAGGATTGGAGTCATGCATGGCGCAGTGCTTACAACAGTGAACTTGTAGTGTAGGGGTCCTAGGTTCAATCCCTGCCAGGGTCACTGTTTCATGAGATCTTCCTAATGCAAGACAATTCAGAGTCTAAGCCGTGTACTTGTGATTTCTCGGACAGTTCTTGAATTACTTCAAAAGATTGTAAATTGTCGACAGGTCGTTTAACCTCGATAGAAATGTATTTACTTCTATTAGGATTTTTTGGACGATTTCACGGAGCATAGGGGCCATCTTTTCCATCGCTTTATTAAGTTCTTTGGTCGCTTAATCTGAGGGAAATTTGGACACTGCTGGCCTATTTCACGTACAAGCCTATCTATGATGAGCTACAAGTCGGGGAAGCTTTATCCCCACACCTTTTGTCCTAGGTCCCCTGTCGGTCTGTGGTTCGAGCTGGTGCCGTGGCAGGATCTTCTGGACCCTCTCAAGTCTCGGGAGACGAGGAACGCCGAGAGCTCGGCGTGGTTCCCGGGGCTCAGCCGTTGTATGATGTCGACGCAGACTCTCTGGTTCCTCGCTTCTCGTCGTCAACGGCTGATCAGGGTCAAGGTCGTTAGAGTCGCCAAATCTGTCTTCATGGTTATGTAACTGGTCCAATAATCCGACGGGCGGTTTTGGTCGCCTTAGGATTCGAACATGGTCGAAAGACTTGCACGTATTCCATATCGTGTCTATTAACCGCATGTTATTATTCTCGAGATCCTTCCGGAGATCTTCCCGAGTCCTGTTTGGGTCTTTCCGGGTGTCTCCGTATCTGTTCTTGATTCCGGCATCCAAGTTCACCCTCAACTTCCGTCTCAACCTGTCGAGTTTTCTATTCTGTTGGTGTTTCGTTATGTCCCGCTCTATTATCGACTTCTCTACGGTAAGATAGACCTCATTCAAGAAATACTTCCCGACGTTCTTTTCGATCATGTCCTCCATGGTTTCCACAAACGTTCGCACCATGACCTCTTTTTCAATCGGCGACGCCCTGTTTTGGAACCAGACGCACCTATAGTTACACGCTCTCATGATCAGCTTCCATTCGGAGGGCGCCGAGAGAATAAACGCCTGCTTAGTGAGGGAAAAATAGTCCAGATCGTCTGCCTTAGAGAACAGTAATATGGTATGACGCAACACCTCCTCACCGAACACGTAAACAAACCGCTGGAATACGTCCACATCGCATTTATGCATGTGAGGTGTGGGGAACACGAAAGCGAAGACATGTGGACCTGGGGCCGATATACCGATAGTCTTCGCGAACTCTCGTTTCACCTTGGGATTGGTTATGTCCGCGTCCAACAGGAAACCCGGTGTGTCCAGGATTTCAAGTCTTCGGCCGTATTTGGATATGACGCATCGCTGGCACTCGGTCGTGTGGAAGCGCCCCCATCGGGCTTCGAGAAAAGTATGGCGGCCAAACAGCGTGTTTGCGCATGCACTCTTTCCAGCGTCCGAGCGACCCAGAAGAACGATTCGGCGCTCTACTTCCGGTCCATGGCCCCCTGAAATTATTGAGATACGTTGTTTTTGCTTATCAAAAGGAAAACGCTGTTTGTCGTTGTAATTCATAAAGCCCATTTCTTTTACACTTTAATGAGAACTGTACGGCCTTTTGGAAGTTCAAGGACTTCTTAAATAATAAATTTGTTTCTTCAAATTTGATGAGCAAAATGATACCCAGATCCCTTTTTACATCTCATGGAACAAGGACCATATTATGACCAAGAGGAAGTAAGTGAATAATTATATTCCAATAAAACACTTATGTAATTCCAACACGTAAATGCCCTCTCGACAACAGTTTACGTCTCAAACCAGTCGGTTATTGCTTTATTTCGTCGTGTCGTTTGATATTATTCATTCATCAATATGCATGTTTTATTAGTTCCGTAAGGGAATGTAAGTTTAAGCCTGATCGTTCAACCCCTTCCTTTCAATCTTTCAATATAATAATTTAAAATGCATTTAGCACTAAAATCTAATAAACCAATGTGACATAAAAGGAAATTTCTCGTTATGTTCAATTTCCCCTTTTGTCACAGTGGTTTACACCAAATACCACACCTATAATACTTTTTTCTCTCCATATTCCATAAACATCGCATGGTATTGAGTACTTTCAATATGAATCATATGGGAATCACTTTGAAAGGAGAAGATTATGATATAACTTATGCCCACCTTGTTTTCTCATTGGGTGAAAGTCCGTCATGAAGCTGCGTGGAGCCACAAACATTGTCGGTCTGCAAAGAGAGATGTCGTATTAGTCCCGTATAAAAGTAATATTTGACAATGTGCAGCATTGAAAGTCACTTCATTTACACGACTATTCATGTTTTCATGAGACTACTACTAACCGAGATATATAGCATTGTCTAAATGGTACTGCTTAAAGGTATATAATCTTAGGTGTTATCCACACGAGTCGGTTCAGTATGCATGCCCGTCAGGGTATTTCAAGCCCCGAAAGTAGTTCTTCGAAATGTCAAATATCTAACTTCCCTAAAGAAATTCCTGAATACAATGTATATGGATTATCCCACGATCAAGGCATTCCAGCGAGGAAGTACATGTACAATGTATTACAAATAAAAGATAGAGGTCATTATGCTCAATCGATACAAAGTCTTACCTTAACAAAACCTAGGTATTGTTGATGAGAATTAACTTATCATCTGTTTTTTTCCTTTTCCCACGATAACTTCACAAATGTATCAAGCGTTGATAATCCATATATATTGCACGATGATATATTTGGGAACACGATTAGAACACTGACATGACACCCTCACCATTGCTATTACAGTCACCGAGTCAAATCTAGATTACCGTGGCATCTGCTGACAGGGTCATCTAGTCATCGACAACCTTTACTAGTCAACAGCACACTGATCATGTTGTTTTCCAAAATTGAAGCAGACGACAAATTGAAAATATTTAGACCAAAAGTGAAATTGTTCATAACCATCTGACAGGCAATTTCACTCTTTTGTACCAATGTCTGACGTGTTGTTTTCTTGACCTACACCGAGGCGATTTTTTTGATTGCGTGTTTATATACTTATGTTGAATTCGTCTGGTGTGCTCATAAAGCAGACGCTATCAAAATATCATTCTCTCAGATACGGTATTAATTAATATACTCATAATGATACATCGTCATAAAAGCAACACTCAAATACATCAACATTCACAAATCATACATGATTAATTATAATTAATTTTACATGGTTCCGAATTTTATATTTCGGTTTGTCAATTATTCATTTTGAGAAGGTCCAATTCTAACTATGGTTTTAACACCGTCTTATCTGGGCATCTTGATAATACAAAGGCACTGAATTGCCATTGACTTATACGGGCACACGTATATAACACGTTTATAAAAAAGACAATGCGCCGTATCAGATAAAGGATATTCAACTATCTGAATACATTCATGACAGATAAAACGTTCCTTAAACACCCTTCTTCATATAATTGTATACTCATTTAAATTCTAACATGCCTGAAGAAGGAAATCACTGTAGCAAACAGTGACAAATGATGAAATATATCGTGTTATCCATAACAGCCCCAATGTAATATTACACAAATGGTGGGTTTTTTTCAAACATTATGCAGCTTTATCATTTTATGCCATCAGATTCATTTTTGGCAGGTCAAAGAAAAGAATGAGATGATATGCTACAAATAAAGAAATATCTTCGTCGCGGAGCTCAATGTCATAGTAAGGAATGAATGTCAATATAGCCTCACGAAAACAATAAACTATACAATACACTACTTATGAGGAGAACATGTTTATATGAGACTATAGGGAAACACTACTCACATGTTTAATAGAGACAACAGGAGTATTCATATGTTAACAAAGGACCACAGGGAATACTCACATGTTTATAAGGGACAATAGGGAATACTTACATGTTTATAAGGGGCTAGAGAGAGTACTCAAATGTTTATAAAAGACAACAGGGAGTACTCACATGTCATAAGGGATTACAAGTATTACTCACATATTTATAAGATACATCAGGTATTACTCACGTGTTTATAAGGGACTACAGGTAGTACTCACATATTTATAAGATACATCAGGTATTACTCATGTGTTTATTAGGAACTACAGGTAGTACTCACATGTTTATAAGATACATCAGGTATTACTCATGTGTTTATAAGGGACTACAGGTAGTATTCAAATGTTTATAAGATACCTCAGGTATTACTCATGTGTTTATAAGGGACTACAGGTAGTACTCACATGTTAATGAGGGACTACATGGAGTATTCACATGTTTATAAAGGACTACAGGTAGTACTCACATGTTTATGAGATACATCAGGTATTACTCATGTGTTTATGAGGGACTACAGGTAGTACTCACCTGTTTCTGAGGGACTACATGGAGTATTCACATGTTTATAAAGGACTACATGGAGTACTCACATGTTTATAAGATACATCAGGTATTACTCATGTGTTTATAAGGGACTACAGGTAGTACTAAAATGTTTATAAGATTCATCAGGTATTACTCACGTGTTTATAAGGGACTACAGGTAGTACTCACATGTTTATAAGATACATCAGGTATTACTCATGTGTTTATAAGGAAATACAGGTAGTACTCACATGTTTATAAGATACATCAGGTAGTACACATGTGTATAAGGGACTACAGGTAGTACTCACATACTTATGAGGGACTACATGGAGTATTCACATGTTTATAAAGGACTACCTGGAGTACTCACATGTTTATAAAATACATCAGGAATTACTCATTTGTTTATAAGGGACTACAGGTAGTACTCAATTGTTTGTAAGGGATACAGGTAGTACTCACATGTTTATAAAGGACTACATGGAGTACTCACATGTTTATAAGAGACTACAGGGAGAACACACATGTTCATAAGGGAATACAGGTAGTGCTCACATGTTTATAAGAGACTACAGGGAGAACACACATGATCATAAAAGACAACAGGGAGTACTCACATGTCATAAGGGATTACAGGTATTACTCATGCGTTTATAAGGGACTACAGGTAGCTCACATGTTTATGAGGGACTACATGGAGTATTCACTTGTTTATTAAGGACTACAGGGAGTACTCACATGTTTATAAGATACATCAGGTATTACTCATGTGTTTATAAGGGACTAAAGGTAGTCCTCACATGTTTATGAGGGACAAAATTGAGTATTCACATGTTTATAAAGGACTACATGGAGTACTCACATGTTTATAAGATACATCAGGTATTACTCATGTGTTTATTAGGGACTACAGGTAGTACTCACATGTTTATAAAATACATCAGGTATTACTCATGTGTTTATAAGGGACTACAGGTAGTACTCACCTGTTTATAAGATACATCAGGTATTACTCATGTATTTATAAGGGACTACAGGTTGTACTCACATGTTTATAAGATACATAAGGTATTACTCATGTGTTTATAACGGACAACAGGTAGTACCCACATGTTTATAAGATACATCAGGTATTACTCATGTATTTATAAGGGACTACAGGTTGTACTCACATGTTTATAAGATACATCAGGTATTACTCATGTGTTTATAACGGACTACAGGTAGTACTCACATGTTTATAAGATACATCAGGTATTACCCATGTGTTTATAAGGGACTACAGGTAGCACTAAAATGTTTATAAGGTACATCAGGTATTACTCATGTGTTTATAAGGGACTACAGGTAGCACTAAAATGTTTATAAGGTACATCAGGTATTACTCATGTGTTTATAAGGGACTACAGGTAGTACTCACATGTTTATAAGATACATCAGGTATTACCCATGTGTTTATAAGGGACTACAGGTAGCACTAAAATGTTTATAAGATACATCATGTATTACCCATGTGTTTATAAGGGACTACAGGTAGTACTCACATGTTTATAAGATACATCATGTATTACCCATGTGTTTATAAGGGACTACAGGTAGTACTCACATGTTTATGAGGGACATCAGGTATTACTCATGTGTTTATAAGGGACTTCAGGTAGTACTCAAATGATTATAAGATACATCAGGTATTACCCATGTGTTTATAAGGAAATACAGGTAGTACTCATATGTTTATAAGATACATCAGGTATTACTCATGTGTTTATTAGGGACTACAGGTAGTGCTCACATGTTTATAAGATACATCAGGTATTACTCATGTGTTTATAAGGGACTTCAGGTAGTACTCAAATGATTATAAGATACATCAGGTATTACCCATGGGTTTATAAGGAAATACAGGTAGTACTCATATGTTTATAAGATACATCAGGTATTACTCATGTGTTTATTAGGGACTACAGGTAGTGCTCACATGTTTATAAGATACATCAGGTATTACTCATGTGTTTATAACGGACAACAGGAAATACTCACATGTTTATAAGATACATCAGGTATTACTCATGTATTTATAAGGGACTACAGGTTGTACTCACATGTTTATAAGATACATCAGGAATTACTCATGTGTTTATAACGGACTACAGGTAGTACTCACATGTTTATAATATACATCAGGTATTACCCATGTGTTTATAAGGGACTACAGGTAGCAGTAAAATGTTTATAAGGTACATCAGGTATTACTCATGTGTTTATAAGGGACTACAGGTAGTACTCACATGTTTATAAGATACATCATGTATTACCCATGTGTTTATAAGGGACTACAGGTAGCACTAAAATGTTTATAAGATACATCATGTATTACCCATGTGTATAAGGGACTACAGGTAGTACTCACATGTTTATGAGGGACATCAGGTATTACTCATGTGTTTATAAGGGACTACAGGTAGTACTAAAATGTTTATAAGATACATCAGGTATTACTCATGTGTTTATAAGGGACTTCAGGTAGTACTAAAATGTTTATAAGATACATCAGGTATTAATCATGTGTTTATAAGGGACTTCAGGTAGTACTAAAATGTTTATAAGATACATCAGGTATTACTCATGTGTTTATAAGGGACTTCAGGTAGTACTCAAATGATTATAAGATACATCAGGTATTACCCATGTGTTTATAAGGAAATACAGGTAGTACTCATATGTTTATAAGATACATCAGGTATTACTCATGTGTTTATTAGGGACTACAGGTAGTGCTCACATGTTTATAAGATACATCAGGTATTACTCATGTGTTTATAAGGGACTACAGGTAGTACTAAAATGTTTATAAGATACATCAGGTATTACTCATGTGTTTATAAGGGACTTCAGGTAGTACTCAAATGATTATAAGATACATCAGGTATTACTCATGTGTTTATAAGGAAATACAGGTAGTACTCATATGTTTATAAGATACATCAGGTATTACTCATGTGTTTATTAGGGACTACAGGTAGTGCTCACATGTTTATAAAATACATCAGGTATTACTCATGTGTTTATAACGGACAACAGGAAGTACTCACATGTTTATAAGTTACATCAGGTATTACTCATGTGTTTATAAGGGACTTCAGGTAGTACTCAAATGATTATAAGATACATCAGGTATTACCCGTGTGTTTATAAGGAAATACAGGTAGTACTCATATGTTTATAAGATACATCAGGTATTACTCATGTGTTTATTAGGGACTACAGGTAGTGCTCACATGTTTATAAGATACATCAGGTATTACTCATGTGTTTATAACGGACAACAGAAAATACTCACATGTTTATAAGATACATCAGGTATTACTCATGTGTTTATAATGGACAACAGAAAATACTCACATGTTTATAAGATACATCAGGTATTACTCATGTGTTTATAACAGACTACAGGTAGTACTAACTTGTTTATAAGATACATCAGGTATTACTCATGTATTTATAAGGGACTACAGATAGTACTCACATGTTTATAAGATTCATCAGGTATTACTCATGTGTTTATAAGGGACTACAGGTAGTACTCACATGTTTATAAGAGACAACAGGTATTACTAATGTGTTTATAAGGGACTACAGGTAGAATGTTAAAAAGGGAATAAAAGGAGTCCTCACATGTTTGTGAGGGAATACAGCGAGTACTTGCATGTTTGTGAGGGAATACAGCGAGTACTCACATGTTTGTGAGGGAATACAGCGAGTACTTGCATGTTTTAAGGAACAACAAGGTAGTACTCACATGTTTATTAGGGACAACAGGGTAGTACTCACATGTTTATAAGAGAAAACAGGTTAGTATTCACATGTTTATAAGGGACAACAGGGTAGTACTCATGTGTTTATAAGAGAAAACAGGTTAGTACTCACATGTTTATAAGGGACAACAGGGTAGTACTCACATGTTTATAAGAGAAAACAGGTTAGTACTCACATGTTTATAAGGGACAACAGGGTAGTACTCATGTGTTTATAAGGAACAACAGGGTAGTACTCACATGTTTATAAGAGAAAACAGGTTAGTACTCACATGTTTATAAGGGATAACAGGGTAGTACTCATGTGTTTATAAGAGAATACAAGGTGCACTAACATGTTTATAAGAGACAACAGGGTAGTACTCACATGTTTATAAGGGACAACAAGGTAGTACTCACATGTTTATTAGGGACAACAAGGCAGTACTCACATGTTTATAAGGGACAACAAGGTAGTACTCACATGTTTATAATGGACAACAAGGTAGTACTCACATGTTTATAAGGGACAACAAGGACGCACTCACATGTTTATAAGGGACAACAGCGTAGTACTCATGTGTTTATAAGAGAATACATGTATTACTCACATGTTTATAAGAGACTACAGGGTAGTATTCACATGTTCATAAGAGAAAATATGTATTACTCACATGTTTATAAGAGACTGCAGGGAGTATTCACATGTTTATAAGCGACTACAGGTAGTACTCACATGTCTATAAGAGAATACAGGGAGTATTCACATGTTTATAAGCGACTACAGGTAGTACTCACATGTTTATAAGAAACTACAGGTAGTACTCACATGTTTATAAGGGACTACAGGTAGTACTCACATGTTTATAAGAGACTACAGGTAGTACTCACATGTTTATAAGAAACTACAGGTAGTACTCACATGTTTATAAGAGACTACAGGTAGTACTCACATGTTTATAAAGGACTACATGGAGTATTCACATGTTTATATGCGACAACAGGTAGTACTTATATGTTTATAAGAGACTACAGGTAGTACTCACATGTTTATAAGAGACTACAGGTAGTACTCACATGTTTATAAGAAACTACAGGTAGTACTCACATGTTTATAAGAGACTACAGGTAGTACTCACATGTTTATAAAGGACTACATGGAGTATTCACATGTTTATATGCGACAACAGGTAGTACTTATATGTTTATAAGAGACTACAGGTAGTACTCACATGTTTATAAGAGACTACAGGTAGTACTCACATGTTTATAAGAAACTACAGGTAGTACTCACATGTTTATAAGAGACTACAGGTAGTACTCACATGTTTATAAAGGACTACATGGAGTATTCACATGTTTATATGCGACAACAGGTAGTACTTATATGTTTATAAGAGACTACAGGTAGTACTCACATGTTTATAAGAGACTACAGGTAGTACTCACATGTTTATAAGAAACTACAGGTAGTACTCACATGTTTATAAGAGACTACAGGTAGTACTCACATGTTTATAAAGGACTACATGGAGTATTCACATGTTTATATGCGACAACAGGTAGTACTTATATGTTTATAAGAGACTACAGGGAGTAGTCACATGTTTATAAGAGACTACAGGGAGTATTCACTTGTTTATAAGGGACTACAGTGAGTACTCACGCGTTTATAAGGGACTACAGGTAGTACTAAAATGTTTATGAGAGACAACATGGACTATTCACATGTTTATAAGAGACTACAGGTGGTACTCACATGTTTATAAGTGACTACAGGTAATACTCACATGCTAATAAGAGACTACAGGAAGTAATCATATGTTTAATATAGACTACAGGGAGAACCCACTTGTTAATAAGAGACTACAGGGAGTACTCACATGTTTTTAAGAGACTACAGGGAGTACTCAAATGTCTATAAGGGACACCAGGGAGTACTTGTTTATAAGTAAATACAGTTTGTTTACTAGGGTATTACGAAGGTACATATATGTCTACAAAGGTATCAGCAGGAGACATTATATGACTACAAAAGTATAACGGGGAGTCCTCATATGTCTACAAAGGTATAACAATGAATATGTTTATGTCTACAAGGGTATAACAGTTAGTACTTATATCTCTAGAGGGGTTTACATGGAGTACTTAAATGTCTACAAGTGTATTGCATAGAGTTTTTATATGTCTACAGTGGTATAACAGGGATTATAGATATAGCTACACGGGTACAATTATAACAAGGACTACTTGTATGTCTACAAGGGTTTTACTGTGAGTACGCCTATGTTTCAAGGGTATTACAGGGAGTACTCATATGTCTACAAGTGTATAACAGGGAGTACTCATATGTCTACAAGGGTATTACAGGGAGTACTCATATGTCTACAAGTGTATAACAGGGAGTACTCATATGTCTACAAGGGTATAACAGGGAGTACTCATATGTCTGCAAGGGTATTACAGGGAGTACTCATATGTTTACAAGGGTATTACAGGGAGTACTCATATGTTTACAAGGGTATTACAGGGAGTACTCATATGTCTGCAAGGGTATTACAGGGAGTATTCATATGTCTACAAGTGTATAACAGGGAGTACTCAAATGTCTACATTGGTATTACAGGGAGTACTGATATGTCTACAAGGGTATTACAGGGAGTACTGATATGTCTACAAGGGTATAACAGGGAGTACTCATATGTCTGCAAGGGTATTACAGGGAGTACTTAAATGTCTACAAGGGTATTACAGGGAGTACTTATATGTTTACAAAGGTATTACATGGAGTACTCAAAAGTCTACAAACGTATTACAGGGAGTACTCAAATGTCTACATTGGTATTACAGGGAGTACTGATATGTCTACAAGGGTATTACAGGGAGTACTGATATGTCTACAAGGGTATTACAGGGAGTACTTATATGTCTACAAGGGTATTACAGGGAGTACTCTTATGTGTACAAGGGTATTACAGGGAGTACTCCTAAGTCTACGAAGGTATAACAGGGAGTACTCATATGTCTTCAAGGGTATTACAGGGAGTACTCAAATGTCTACATTGGTATTACAGGGAGTACTTATATGTCAACAAGGGTATTACAGGGAGAACTTATATGTCTACAAGGGTATTACAGGGAGTACTCCTATGTCTAAAAAGGTATTACAGGGAGTACTCAAATGTCTACAAGGGTATTACAGGGAGTACTCAAATGTCTACAAGGGTATTACAGGGAGTACTTATATGTCTACAAGGGTATTACAGGGAGTACCTATATGTCTACAAGGGTATTACAGGGAGTACTTATATGTTTACAAAGGTATTACAGGGAGTACTGATATGTCTACAAGGGTATTACAGGGAGTACTTATATGTCTACAAGGGTATTACAGGGAGTACTTATATGTCTACAAGGGTATAACAGGGAGTACTCATATGTCTACAAGGGTATTATAGGGAGTACTTATATGTTTACAAAGGTATTACAGGGAGTACTCAAAAGTCTACAAACGTATTACAGGGAGTACTCAAATGTCTTTATTGGTATTACAGGGAGTACTGATATGTCTACAAGGGTATTACAGGGAGTACTTATATGTCTACAAGGGTATAACAGGGAGTACTCATATGTCTACAAGGGTATTACAGGGAGTACTCATATGTCTACAAGTGTATATCAGGGAGTACTCATATGTCTACAAGGGTATTACAAATAGTACTCTTATGTCTAAAAGGGTAATACAGGGAGTACTCCTATCTCTACATGGGTATTACTGGAGTACTTATATGTCTACAAGGGTATTGCAGGGAGTAATTATATGTCTACAAGGGTATTACAGTGAGTACTCATATGTCTACAAGGGTATTACCGGAGTACTCATATGTCTACAAGGGTATTACAGGGAGTACTGATATGTCTACAAGGGTATTTTAGGAGGGACTTCTATGTCTACAAGGGTATTACTGGGAGTACTCATATGTCTACAAGGGTATTACAGAGAGTACTCATATGTCTACAAGGGTATTACAGGGAGTACTTATAGGTTTACAAGGGCATTACAATGAGTATTGATATGTCTACAAGGGTATTACAGAAAGTACTCTTATGTCTACAAGGGTAATACAGGGAGTACTCCTATGTCTACAAAGGTATTACAGGGAGTACTTATATGTCTACAAGGGTATTACAGGGAGTACTTATATGTTTACAAGGCTATTAAGGGAGTATTGATATGTCTTAAATTGTATTACAGGGAGTACTTATATGACCACAAGGGCATTACAGGGAGTACTCATATGTCTACAAGGGTATAACAGGGAGTACTCATATGTCTACAAGGGTATTACTGGAGTACTTATATGTCTACAAGAGTATTACAGGGAATACTGATATGTCTACATGGGTATTACAGGGAATACTGATATGTCTACAAGGGTATAACAGGGAGTACTTATATGTCTACAAGGGTATTATAGGGAGTATTTATATAAGGGATGGGACCGATTAATCGATTAAACGTCCCACTATCGATCAATTTTATAAATTTCATATGTCTACAAGGGTATAACAGGGAATATTCATATGTCTACAAGGGTATCACAGGGAGTACTCATATGTCTACAGGGGTATTACAGGGAGTTCTTATATGTCTACAAGGGTATTACAGGGAGAACTCCTATGTCTTAAAAGTTATAACAGGGAGTAGTCATATGTCAATAAAGGTATAACAGATAGTACTCCTATATCTACAAGGGTATAACAGGGAGTATTCATATGTCTACAAGGGTATTAAAGGGAGTACTCCTATATCTACAAGGTTGTCACATGGAGTACTTTAATGTCTACAAGGGTATAACAGGGAGTACTCATGTGTCTAAAAGGGTGTTACAGGGAGTACTCTTATGTGTACAAGGGTATTACAGGGAGTACTGATATGTCTACAAGGGTATAACAGGGAGTACTTATATGTCTACAAGGGTATTACAGAGAGTACTCATATGTCTACAAGGGTATTACAGGGAGTACCTATATGTCTTCAAGGGTATAACAGGGAGTTCTTATATGTCTACAAGGGTATTACAGGGAGGACTCTTATGTCTACAAAGGTTTTACAGGGAGTACTCTTATGTCTACAAGGGTATTACAGAGAGTACTCATATGTCTACAAGGGTATTACATGGAGTACCTATATGTCTTCAAGGGTATAACAGGGAGTTCTTATATTTCTACAAGGGTATTGCAGGGAGTACTTATATGTCTACAAGGGTATTACAGGGAGTCCTTATATGTCAACAAGGGTATAACAGGGAGTTCTTATATTTCTACAAGGGTATTGCAGGGAGTACTTATATGTCTACAAGGGTATTACAGGGAGTACCTATATGTCTTCAAGGGTATAACAGGGAGTACTCATATGTCTACAAGGCTATTACAGGAAGTACTCATATGTCTACAAGGCTATTACAGGGAATACTGATATGTCTACAAGGGTATTACAGGGAGTACTCATATGTCTACAAGGGTATTACAGGAAGTACTCATATGTCTACAAGGGTATAACAGGGAGTACTCTTATGTCTACAAGGCTATTACAGGAAGTACTCAAATGTCTACAAGGGTATTACAGGGAGTACTTATATGTCTACAAGGGTATTACAGGGAGTACCTATATGTCTACAAGGCTATTACAGGAAGTACTCAAATGTCTACAAGGGTATTACAGGGAGTACTTATATGTCTACAAGGGTATTACAGGAAGTACTCATATGTCTACAAGGGTATAACAGGGAGTACTCATATGTCTACAAGGCTATTACAGGAAGTACTCAAATGTCTACAAGGGTATTACAGGAAGTACTCATATGTCTACAAGGGTATTACAGGGAGTACTCATATGTCTACAAGGCTATTACAGGAAGTACTCATATGTCTACAAGGGTATAACAGGGAGTACTCATATGTCTACGAGGTTATTACAGAGAGTACTCATGTGTCTACAAGGGTATTACAGGGAGTACTCATGTGTCTACAAGGGTATTACAGGAAGTACTCATATGTCTACAAGGCTATTACAGGAAGTACTCATATGTCTACAAGGCTATTACAGGAAGTACTCATATGTCTACAAGGGTATTACAGGGAGTACTTATATGTCTATAAAGGTATAACAGGGAGTAATCATATGTCTATAAGGGTGTTACAGGGAGTACCCATATGTCTACAAGGGTATTACAGGAAGTACTCTTAAGTCTACAAGGGTATTACAGAGATTACTTTAATGTCTACAAGGGTATAACAGTGAGTACCTATATGTCTACAAGGGTATTACAGGGAGTACTTATATGTCTACAAGGGTATTTCAGGGAGTACTCCTATGTCTACGAGGTTATTACAGAGAGTACTCATGTGTCTACAAGGGTATTACAGGGAGTACCTATATGTCTTCAAGGGTATTACAGGGAGTACCTATATGTCTACAAGGCTATTACAGAGATTACTCTTAAGTCTACAAGGGTATAACAGGGAGTACTTATATGTCAACAAGGGTATTACAGGGAGTACTTATATGTATACAGGGGTATTACAGGGAGTACTTATATGTCTACAAGGGTATAACAGGGAGTACTCATATGTCTACAAGGGTATTATAGGGAGTACTTATATGTCTACAAGGGTATAACAGGGAGTACTTATTTGTCTACAAGGGTATTACAGGGAGTACTCTTATGTCTACAGGGGTATTACAGAGAGTACACATATGTCTACAAGGGGTACTCATATGTCTACATAGTTATATGTCTACAAGGGTATTACAGGGGTATTACAGAGGGAGTACTTATATGTACTACAGAGGTGTCTACAAGGGTATTACAGGGAGTATTCTTATGTTTACAATTGTATTACAGAGAGTACTCATATGTCTACAAGGGTATTACAGAGATGTCTACTCTACTATATGTCTACAAGGTATTATAGGAGTACTCATATGTCTACAAGGGTATTACAGGGAGGAGTATTACAGAGAGTACATATGTCTACAAGGGTATTACAGGAGTACTCATATGTCTACAGGTTATTACAGGAGTACCTTTATGTCTACAAGGGTATTACAGGGAGTATTCTTATGTTTACAATTGTATTACAGAGAGTACTCATATGTCTACAAGGGTATTACAGAGAGTACTCATATGTCTACGAGGTTATTACAGAGAGTACTCATGTGTCTACAAGGGTATTACAGGGAGTATTCTTATGTTTACAATTGTATTACAGAGAGTACTCATATGTCTACAAGGGTATTACAGAGAGTACTCATATGTCTACGAGGTTATTACAGAGAGTACTCATGTGTCTACAAGGGTATTACAGGGAGTATTCTTATGTTTACAATTGTATTACAGAGAGTACTCATATGTCTACAAGGGTATTACAGAGAGTACTCATATGTCTACGAGGTTATTACAGAGAGTACTCATGTGTCTACAAGGGTATTACAGGGAGTATTCTTATGTTTACAATTGTATTACAGAGAGTACTCATATGTCTACAAGGGTATTACAGAGAGTACTCATATGTCTACGAGGTTATTACAGAGATTACTCATATGTCTACAAGGGTATTACAGAGATTACTCATATGTCTACAAGAGTATTACAGGGAAATACTCATATTTTTACAAGGGTATAACAGGGAGTACTCATATGTCTTCAAGGGTATATTAGGGATTACTTTTATGTCTACAATGGTATTACAGGGAGTACTCATATGTGAACAAGGATATTACAGGGAGTACTTATATGTTTTTAAGAGGCTATAGGAAGTTCTCATTGTTCCACAAGTGTTTTTCTCCTATGTTTATAATGTAGTATATGGAGTACTCATATATGTATAAGGCTATTACAAGAAGTACTCATTTGTCTATACTGGTATTTATAAGGAATTCAGGTAGCATGCACATGTTTTTGATAGTCTACAAGTGGTTCAGTCTGTAGAAAATACTCACATATTTCTATGGATGTTTTAAAGTACTCATATGTTAGTAAGGGATTGAAAATCCTTGAAAAATGCATCAGTTTAAACATATAAATTGCATTTGTTCAGTTTTCGAGGGTCCTGTGTTCAACTCCCTGTCTGGCTATTTTATATTTTTCATTTTATCTTTTTCTCACCTTGGTTACTTTGGCCACCAAGATAAATGACCAACGATACCTACTGTGATAGATACTTCAGATTTGTTTCACGAGCAAAGTCGGTACCCAACCAATTCCAGCAATATTTCAACTGGGTTATAGAGTATGTAGTTGGTCTTGATTAATCAAGTAGGTGTGAATGTGTAAGTGGGCTATATAGCTTAGACCAAATAGCATTCACAAACTTTGAGGAGGTCCTGGTTTAGCTGCATGTTGTCGTTTTTTTTACCTTTGGTTACACAATGCATGGACTGCAAGAAACACTTGCAGACAGAAAAGGAGATGGAGAAAGTCTTTTTAAAAAAATGCTTAAGCAACTGCACGAAATACGATTACAGGCACAAAAACCTCTGCAGAAAGTCCTCCTGAGGCTGTTCAATGTTTTCTTGTTTTTATATTCCCTATGTAGTGGGTTCTCACTATAGGGCCTTTAAACAAAAACAACAGTTGTATTCCAGTATATGTGGTAAGAAGAAATTGGAGAAGAAAAGCAACAAGACATATATCATATTCATTGACAACTTTATTTTTACCTATCAAAGCATATTCATCAAATATTTTCATTTCTTTCAATAATAAGTACGTTCTTCAATAAAAACAAGACATATGAGAAACAACAATCTTGTCATCACTCTTCTGGATGCACAAAAAAGACCATTTCAAGAGGACAATCAGGTTCTTTTCATGGCCTTAATACATTTTTCTATTTCAACAGTTATTTAGCTATAATTTGTTTTTCCTTGAAATCAACACCGTTACTTTGCTAGGGCTCTGGTGTGCCTTACCAGAAATCATCCAACAAATCCAGCAACTAATAAGTAGATCTAATGTAGGACAACTAAGTCCTCCATCTTTAACACTGGCTGCACAGGACCATTTATATATGGGATTTACATCACATCAACATCATTTCAGTTATGGTGCCATGCCCAAATCTTAATGATGGAGGAAGATCACATTCTCAACTGCTCATAAGGGCTGGCCAAGCACATAATGTTTGTTTGTTGATAGGTTTCTACATCCTTAAACAATTCATCAATGACATGCATATTGCGCAATCCCAGCTCATATCAAAATCATTGTGGTCTTGTGCATCCAGATAGAATCTTCAAGAATTAGTTCACAGTGGCAACAAGAATCAATAATTGTCATATGTACAAGTTTGAAACAGATTGGAACAATGTACGACATTTCAAAAATGAATGATGTGTCATGATTACAAATAGCTGATCATATATTTACCCAAATGTGTTTGACTGACAGAGGTTTGAAATTTGAAACAATTTACTTTTAAAATAAAATTCTTGCAAAGAGAGAATTTGCTCATGTGGAGAATAATCTCCTTTAACCAGGGAGATTTCTTTACTATCTACATATCAAATTATACTTTTGTAAAGTAGTTACTACAGTCTTGTAATGGACCCCTTGGTATTTCACTGTGGGAATAGCATGGTTGTTAAACAATAGTTAAATTCCACAAAAATGATTAACTCTGCCACCATCCCTAATTGAAAGAGTCAGAAGAAAGTTAACAGCTATTCAACCATAGGATAGGGGTATTCATTAGTGGAAAAGAAAGCAATCTTTCAGTTTCTGAAGAAAATAAAATCCCCAGAAGTCATCTGCAGCAGGGAATAAAATCCACATAAAAACTATCAAAGAAAATGAACAAGATTTAGCGTTCTATTAAAGCAGAAACCATGACCCTCTTCCTCGTACCAGTATCTTGAATGGGTTTGCAGTGGAGGAAGTTCAATACAGTGTGAAAACAGGAGAAATGGCTCAAATTGAACTCATTCTCAATGTGCAACTATGATTTCAATTCAAGTATCAAAGTTGCAGTTTATCAAAGACATAATTAGTCACTTTGATTACCATGGGTTCAATGCAATACTATAGTAAGTACTTCACATTTGTGAAGGACTTACTATGGTCTTGCATGAACTCTCAAAGGGTTCTTGCAGTAATTATTACCAAGTTGAAGGTTCAGTGCAGTACTATAAGTACCTCACTATTATAAAAGACTAACTATAGTACTTCATGAACTCTCAAACTGAATTATATGAAGTCTGTTCAAAATTAATAACAAAAGGGGTAGTAATATTGAAAGGATATTTCCGAGGGCACCTGTCCCAAAATTCTAGTAAGAACAAATATGAAAACAATAACACATGATTCCATTATGATTGGTAATACTTAACAATATAGACTAATATAGATAAAACAATCACAACCTTAATGTTCTAATTCATTCGCCAATCAAACTATTTCATTAACACACACAGCATTTTATTTTTAAGTCTGAATTGAAAGTAATTGCAGATGACAGTTCATAAAATTGCAGACAGCATTCCTAAAGTTTGCAGACTATAATTTTCAATTCACCAGACAGCATTGATCAAGCTTGCAGATGGCTATATTGAAGTTTACTAATGAAAAACTCCATTCAAAATGGAATAGAAACTATTGTAACAAAAGCAGAAGGCCCTCTTAAAGAGAAATTTCTGTTCTTGTCACAATGTTTAATGAACCAACTTTGCTGCAAATGTGTTAAGGTGAGTTTCGATGAAGAAAATGTCTTAACCATTTACCAAACGCCTAATTTTTGACAGTCCCAAATTAAAAAAGTTTGCAGACCACATTTCAAAATGTGATGAAATTGCCAAATTATCATCTGATAAAGAAAACATTGTGAATAAAAAGGAAAAATTGCTCGTTAAGAGCAATTTCTTCTTTTCCCACAATGTTTTCCAGAGTCGCCTGCAACAAACTTGTCAAAAGTTGTTATTGTTTGGTAATGGGTTAAAGATCTTTACTCAAAACAAGTTTCCATGTAAACTAAAAAATTATAGAGCATGTTTTACTATTCATACAATTACATTTACTTTCAGTTTACATGAAAAAGGTTTAAACATTTGTAGAGTTCAATTCAGTGATGAAACATAAAATAATAATGCGACAAAAAGAATAAGAAAAAAAATGAAATAAAAAAGGTAGCAATCAATCATGTGTCCCCAAAATAGAGTATAAACTCACATTTTTACATGAAATACCAGTAACTCTTAATACAGTCATCCAGGGCTGAGCATAGTACTAGAGCAACAGCTTGATGTTTGTGAACGACTTACTATAGTTAACCCATACAATGCCAGATACTTTTTTAAAAATACATTTTTGTGTTGTCTGCTTTCATAAACCTTAAATATCTGCTTAATATTGTTGAGGAAAGATACTCAGAGTAGCAAACAGGTCAGATCACAGGCAAGCTACCAATTTACTTGGCGGCTGGTCTGGATCTTACCTGTTTGCATACGCATGAAGTCAGTTCCAGCACTATAAGGGTTAATATTGTGTTAAACTCAAGGCTGGTGCATACAAAATTGCAATTCTTACATTATGAAGAAGAAAAATCAAAAATATTTTACAAAAAGAGGATGACAGAAAAAAGAATATCCTCATTGGGGTACACATGATCAGTAAATAGAATTTTGAGATAAAAATACGGATTGTAGATAATTATTGCACAAGAATGCCATTTTATTGATACAGGTGTAAAAGGTATATAATAAGCTGCCTCAATAAACTATTAATTGATTATACATGTCATGTTTTCACTGTAATTCCCAAAAGGTTGTGCCCCTTTCATTAGCTTATTTCCATTACACTGTATTTTGTCTGATACAATTGGAAACCACAGAAGATGAAGATTATAATGTATTAAAGATAAAATTTATTTTGAGACTGGAAAGTAGCCTAAGATTCAATGGTGACAAAAAGATGAATTACTTGTATCAAGCAATTTATATTTTGTCACAATGGCATGTTGAATTACTTGCTATGAGTGCATTAATCCTAAGAATGCTGGGAAATTTTCTGAAAATAGATCTTTGTGTTGTCTGCTTTTCAAAACCTAAAATATCTGCTTAATTTTGTTGAGGAAAAATACTCAGAGTAGCAAAGAGGTTAGATGACAGGCTAGCTGCCAATTAACTTGGCAGCTTTCCATGAACATAATTAATCAGTAATTGGCGTAAGAGATGAATAAATCATGTTACATTGACTTTCAACATGAAACGTTGGAAATATTATTGACCAAGCCCAGTTTTGAACAGCTAAGATTAAAATGAAGGGGTCATACCTTATGAAATACAGTGACCGGATTCTAAAAGATTAAAAAAGTAAACATAAAATATGTAAAAAAAAAATTGATATAAAGAACACTTAAGGCAGAATACCCATAATCAGCCATTTGAAAGTTCTTTTTTGTCAGATAACTTTTAAGGTTCTTGGTATACATTGTTCTGGGCTGGAATATTTTGCTTCACACTGAAAAGTTCTGGCCCTGACCGATGTATACCGAGCATGACTGAAGTAACCAAAAAAAAGAATGAGTTTCGAATGGAGAATTATGGGTATTCTGCCTTAATTTGAGACTGTCATTCCAAAATACTCTGACTTCTCCACAAAATTGCAGTAATTATAGAAGGATAAAAGTGAAACATAAAAACTGTAAATACATGGGATTAGAACAACAGATCTTGGGATCATCAATGTCACGCCTTTTTGCTTGCATGCTGTCGTCTTCCATTAAAAAGAATTGACACCAAATCGTTGGTATCAGACTACTATGTAAAAATACTCATCTAAAAAGATGTGTTTCTTCTTTTGCCACATTCATTTAAAAAATACAAATTGTTTCACAATCAATATAAAATAAATAAGTTTACACTTACTAAACTTAGAACAAACTCTCCCTTTACTTCATTGCTTTTATAGCTTTTCAAGTCATTATTTTAAGCATGTTCAAATGCTTTTTTTGACATTGTTTCACATGAAGGTGAAAAATGTTGTTGGTTTGCCATGAGAAGTTGGAGATAATAATATAATTGTGCATCTGCGAGTACTCAACCTTTTACAAAAAGCCAAATGTTCTACTGTCCAAAATTGAAAGAGTTTGCAGACAACGTTTCAAAATGTGATGAAATTGTAAAGTAATCTTCTGATAGGGCAGAAATTATTGTGCAAAAAGGAGAAATTGCTCTTCAAGAGCGATTTCTCCTTTTCCCACAATGCTTTCACAAATCTGCAACAAACTGGTAAAATGCGATTTACATGTATCTTTCCCATATTGATACAAACTACAAACTGTTAAAAGTGTATGAGACATAACAACCAACATGTCTAACATATCTACCAGGAAAGGCACCATATTATGTACAAATATACAAAAAACAACTGAAAAGCATTCTGGAAATATGAGCTACACGTCTCAGCCCATAGAGTGATACATGTGTTTGGTCTCCAAAGGAAATTGATGATCATTTAAGCTATTGAATAAAAATCTCTTGTAAGGGATTTTGTGACTTATTCAAAATGAAAGCGAAAGTAGATTAGAATAATATACTGGTAGTGTAAATTATAACTTTTTTTGAAGAGATCACAATTCATGAGGAAAGATACTCAGAGTAGCCAACAAGTTAGATCAAATTGGAGGCTGGCCTGTGATCTAACCTGTTTGCATAAGCATGGAGTAGGTTCCAGCACTATAAGGGTAAAAATAAAGAAAGTGGCCTTGATTCACAAAGAGTCATAACTTTTTAATAATCATTTCAAATTCAAGCAAAAATTGTTGTTCTTTTCACAAGAAAAGCTATCACACAGCATTGTGAGACTTGGTCCATGGGATTTCTGCAACTCCATTTCGAGGGTTCAACGCAAGACTGTAGCAAGTGCTTCATGCTTGTGAAGCACTTACTATATAGTCTTGAGTTGAACCCTTCATTTATCCTTCATCTAAACATGACCTAAATCGATGTACAACCAAAAAAAAAACAGACGAAAAAAACATTACACCCTCTCTACCATTCTTTGAATGGTGGAAACAAATTACTATCGGAATGATTGTAATAAAAAAAAAATAGGCAGTATTTAGCTACAATACTGTGATATGTAATAATATGCAAGTTAATCCCCCTTGTCAAAGGAAAAATGATTTATTTTCATCAATCTAGATATTGAAGCTTTATCAATCAAAGTTTTGATTTGTCTACAATAAGATACATAACCTATAATCTATTAGGGGTATAGTTTATATAACTATGTTAAAAAATGATGAGGTAAAGCTGCCCAAAATATTAAAGTGTAATAAGGGCGAAATTTCTTAAAGTCAGACAGGCATTCAAAATTATCAGAGCTGTTTTGTTCTCCATGTATCAATATGAATTCTAATGAGCAAAATCAATTACCTATATCTCATATTATCTTCAATCACCATCATTTTCCTGTGTATCTATTACTCTTGACATAATCATTTGCTTCTTTAGCAAGGGGGCATCACTCTTATAACATGTCACTGTCCATTGGACCAGCTTTAAAGTAACTAGAGTTATCTCCCCTCCCTCCATAGTAATCATAGCCCAAGTTAGAATAATTACTGTTTGCAGACCCTTGTGTCACATTCCCATGTGAACCATTAAACCTGTTCACATCAGACCCTGAACCAACCGAACTCGTGTTTTGTAGGTCTGACCCACTAGTTGAGCGTCTTTGTTTCTCTCTGTATTTATGGAATTCCCCTCGCAGTTTCTCAAACCGTTTTTCCGAGTCCGAATACCGGCTCTGTCTCCGGGGTTTTGGATAGAGTTCGGGAATCACTGTACTTGTACTGAGACCTTCCTGTAGAGCACTAAACAGGTCTTCATTCCCACTGTTCACTTCACTATAGTTCCGCAGGGCCTCAAGCAGGTCCGACTCCACAGCATTGTACGAATCAAACTCGTAATTCTCGTCCGCGGAGACGTCCTTCCTAAGTTGGCGTGGATTATAATCAAGGAGAGGAAGCGCAGAATCCTCACTCAGATCATAATCCTGGGACGTGTGATTGGATCCAAGTCTAGACGGACGAGAATGTAACGAGGAACCAGTCAGTTGAGATGACGTATTCCTACTCCCGATCCCACTGCTGATCGAGTCCGGGGTTAAATCATCCCTTGGTAATGACCGCGATTCACCTCCCCTCCCTCTTATACTACTACCATTTAGAGTACTCCCTTGCCCTGAACTTGTCACACTAGTCCTACTATGGGCCATAAAAGGATCTACCCCATAGGGGTGGGACCGCAAGGGTCTGTCTCGCACTATAACACTGGGTCTGACACTTTCTGGAATTTGAGCACCATGTTCACCGCTGGAGGGACTTTCCGAAATACTCCCTAATTCTGTTCCAGAGCCCCGTGGGACCCTCTGCTGGACCTTTTTGGCAGCCCTTGGACCTTTCCGGACCATATCAACAACATCGAATAGCTGGTCCCGCGTGTAGTTGTAGGGCCTGCCACTGCTCTCACTACTACTACCGCTACCATCCCGCTGTGACCTCTGGGTCAAAGTTCTGTTTGGAGACTGTTGCTTAGCAACCACTGTGGTGTCCATGTCACCTTGACCCTGGAGACTGGTATCCATGGATCTGTTACTGTATGGCACTCTTGGATACGAGTCGCTGTTGAACTGTCTTTGGTAGGGCCTGTATGGCTCGCGGATACTCTCCGCAAAAGGAGATGGTAACACTGAACTTATATCACCACTATTCATAAATGGCCGCTCAGAGCTGTCTAGATCGTCTGTTAAATAAGTTTGTTGAGATCCTGGTTTCATTGAACTATGGCGTGGGAAACCAGGTTTTCCTGGCATGATAGAAGATATTGGGGGCGGCATAAATACTTCCTCATCATCATCGTCGTCATCGTCAAGACGGGGAAAGTTAACATACGGCCTCTCTGAGTCGTCGTAATTTGAGGTGTTAGGCACCTGAGATGCTGGTAACTGTGCGGCCCTTCTGGGCATGAAATTTGAGTCTGACTGGAATGAGTTGGGTAATGGTGGCCCATTACCGTTTAAGAAACTGACGTCGGCATGAGTTGCAACGCTGTTGCTATGGAGAGATGTTCCACCACTACGGGGCCTATCTTCTTTAGAATATCCGGGCCCTCTACCGCTGGACCTATGGCTCCTATGAGATCGTCCGCTATTCCTGGCTGTGCTACCCAACAGCCTCTTATTATCTAGAAACCCGTTGTCCGTCTTAAAGCCATTACTTTCATGATCATTGCTGTTGGAAATTAACATTAGAGATCTGTTGGATTGTGGGTAACTTTGAAATGAACTCTGGTGTATGGTATCGTCAGGCTCACTGATGTATCGTTTGTTTTTCTCCACGCTGTTTGGCACTATCTGACCCATCTCTGGGTAGTATAAAGAGTTGTTGTGACTGATGAAATGAGAATGGTAGCCCCGGTACATGTCGCTAGATTCAGGCAGCACAAATACACCGTTATCGATGGTATCTTCATTAGTTGTTAGTTTGGATTTCATAAAGTTTCTTCTTCCATTTTGTGTGACATCACTCCATTCTGGCGGATATTCACTGAAATGAGAAAGAACAGTACCAGATTAATAAGAAATCAAGCTTATGCAATTAGATTAAAAATACATGTGCCAGATGAATTAATGTTTAAACTAGCAATAGAAAACTCTAATATCCTTTAAATGAGAAATATAAATCTACTTCCAAAATCAACTTATTGCTGAAGTATGTTGAACGAAAGTTAAAAATATTTTTTGTAAGAATTTTTCCCTAATCTTAATGTTTTCATCCTACATATTTAAAAATTACTTCAGATTATTTATTTGTATAGATTAAAATATAGAAACATGGAAAGTAAATGCAAAATAAAATACGGGTTCAACCTAAAAGAAGCCAGGCACAGAAAGTGCTTTGTAAGTTAAAAAAGCGTTAAATAAGGTTATCATACACTGTAAAAAGGTTTATCATCCACATTTTTTA
The DNA here is from genome assembly GCA_947846245.1 of Cerastoderma edule. Taxonomy (NCBI): domain Eukaryota; kingdom Metazoa; phylum Mollusca; class Bivalvia; order Cardiida; family Cardiidae; genus Cerastoderma; species Cerastoderma edule. Next base: position 12,067,214 of record OX401409.1, on the reverse strand, counting down.
ACAATTTTGTACATAACGTCTGTCATATAATACCGGTAAAAGTCCAAAAAATCAATTCAGACATTGATTTTCTAAAAAAGAAAATACTATTAATTCCTTGGATAGTCATAGTCCACTCAAATTCTATAGCTCATTGTATAAAGTAAATCACAATCATAATTGCAATCATTTTAAATTCAAACAAGCATCATCAACTTTGTGATATTTATAGTCAGTCAATTCAAATATAGGCGATTCACCTTAATATTTGTTTCAATGGAAATATCTATAACTACTCATTGATACCTTCCCTTTTACAAATTAAAAGATAATAGTCTAAACGCAAATTTGTATGGAAATGTGAGGACAATTCAAATACTTGTAAGTAACATAACTGCACCAAATAAGGCAAAACAAATATCTTAAGAAAAAGCAAAAAATCAAAACAAATAAAAACAATAACACTTACAAAATGAAAAAAAGAAGCTTGTCTTATCAAATGAATTATATTTCAATCAAAAAACGAAAAGGGAATTATAAGCTATGCAATTGGCAGACTAATACCTGCATCATCAGCATTTGCAATTATTAAATGAATTGTCATTCAATTGACCAAACGTCTAACACACTCCAACTTGTCTGGCAGGGGTGATTTTCTCTCAAAGAACTATTGAAAGCAATGCCACAGTGCATTAAATTTTGTTTGTTGGGGGTTTGTACTATCTTTCTTTGTGGCTAAGCCATTGTGAACGTTCCTGTGTGACCCAGTGGTTAACCCTTTACCAAACGCCAAATTTTCTACTGTCCCAACATTGGAAGAGTTTGCAGAGGACATTTCAAAATGTGGTGAAATTGAAAAATAATCTTCTGATATGGTAGAAAACATTGTGAGAAAAGGAGAAATTGTTCTTAGTGAGCAATTTCTCCTTTGCCACACTGTCTTTGAGAGTTGTCTGGAACAAACTAGTCAAATGTTGTATTGTTTGGTAATGTGTTAAGGTGGCGGACTTAGAACTTTGAGACCCACCGATACCTCTGGTTTCATGGGAATGACCTTTAGCAAGTCACTTCAGTGTCCTAGCCTAGAAATGTTGGATCGAAGAAAGCCGTTACAAAACTGTAAAATTGATTATACAGAGTTAAACACCATACAAACAAACAAATCCATTGTGAATGTTCATTTTAAAGGCATTTTGCTGATAAGTCAATTCATCTACACATTGGTTGAATAGAAAACATATTAACCCTTTCGCCGCCAAATATATTTAGCGCTTTCTAGGAAAAAAGGAGTACGCTGTACAGTCAAACTTTTTTTAAGAGGTCAGCCTATGAAAATGAGAAATTGGCTGTTAAAGACAGGTTGGCTGCTTAACACAAATTGATGTACGCTATAAATCTAACAATGGAACTTTCTGAAGTGGTTGTCTAAAACAGGTTGGCTGCTTATAAGGGTGGTTGCTTAACGCAAGTTGATGTCAACTAAAGTCGCCTACGGCGGTCAACTGCCCTGTCGACTTAAGTCGACTACAGCGGTGAAAGTGTTAACAAAAGTAAAGGTAATTAGTTTTAAGAAACAAACCATTATTGAACATGTAAAAAAGGAAAATAACATATCTAACTTATTACATAAATTGATAACTTAAACTTTTGTTTAGCATCAAATGTTTTATCAATGCAGGGTTATAGTTTTGTTTTGCGAAACTGTGGTTTGTGAATGCAAGTCCCAGTATAGAATATCTGTGTAATAAGTAAAAATAATGAGATTCTTTTTTTTTTTTTTAATTGACTGACAGTTCTAAAAGAAGACATCAATTCTTAAATTAAACTGCAAAATTGGGTAATACGAGTTATAAATTATGATAGAATATGTTAAAACATAGCAAAAAAAAAACACGGGACCATGACAATATAAAGCCTGCTCTATTTATTATCTATTATGCAAAATGCAATTTTCACAAATTTGGTGCCCACCACTTTAACTTCATTGTTTACATTCAAGTTATATCTAAAATAGCCAGGAGGGATCAGATTAACGAATGGTGATCACCTGGTTGAAAAATCACATGAAACACATAGAAAAACTGTCATTTATCCAATATTAACAAAGTGAACATTCAAAATGGAGAATTTCTTGGGTTTTATTGGTTCCCAGCGTTTCTAAGCTGACTTTGTTTAACGCTAATTGTAAACAAACCTTATAGTATTCACTCTTCTAAAAGCATCATGTGAATGTGCTACAGTCTTAATTCCTCTTTAAAAAAGAATTCAGAGTATTTCTTAGTTTATTTTCAATTATTCCAGAACTTTTACAATTCAAGTGTAAATGAGCGCAAGTATGGCTTTAAATTCTATTTAGATCATTTGTTCATCATTTGCAGCATTCAACAGTATTTGAGTAACATCCCAATGTGTGTTTGTGATTAATTAAAGTGAAATTCTCAGTGCTTAACTACAGTATTCAAATAGGCTGGAAGGAGAATCCTGTTAAAACAATCTGATTTCTGTACCAAATTTCAAGTCATTGTATTTTATTTCAAGCTAGTTCGGTGGTGGAAAATCATTATGGAGCCAAAAGTTTAATTATAAATATCTTGTCTTTTTGTATAAACAGACCCCAAGTATTCTTGTAAATAAACTAGATTTAGATAAATTCAAGAAGTAGACAAAATTTCAAGTTTATATAAACCATTAGAATGCCAGCCTAGGATATAAGTCTCTGATGTTGACCTCTGGCCAAGAAATTACACAAAGACCAGCTGATCACTTCTTCACATTTTGACAACCATGATGTTGCCATTTTAAAGAGAATGTGGGCGCCAGTGGTAAAGTGTCGGCCTCTTGTACCAAGAGTTGCAGGTTTGAATCCCTGTTAGGCGAGGTAAAATTTGCTGGGACTAACCCGCAAATGGGCGTTGGTACTGGTGTAGTATCCAGGAAGCAGTCATCGAGAGTGAACCAAATCAGCTTCAAGCTACCGTCACAATCGATGCAAAATAAATAAGTTTGAATTTAAAGAGTATTTAATCCTAGCCCACAGAATGACAATGTGGAGGAAATTCTATATGCAATCTTAGAAACCACACTTGAAATCATCTACAGGGAACCTATATATACTAACGCCATGACCTATACACTCTCTAACAGTCAAACATTTGATAATTATGTCTATGTCAATCCACTCTAGAAAAATATATGGTTTTAAGTTAACAGTTCAAAAGCCAGGATCTAGTAACTAACAAACATTTGATGTATCTATAGCAACCTTATCAGGGAAAATATATGGTTTTAAGTAAAATGTTCAAAATGAGAACAACCTTCTACATCATGTTTCCAACTTTCTATCAAGATACAATTATGAGATATATCTATTAAGATAATCCTGAAACAGGTAAACAAAGACAAAGATAAAACTATAGGATGTAATAGATTTCTATGCACACTTTGGCTATGGCCTCTATAAGTTTTATAATAAAATCGGAGGTCTTTTTGGCAAATGAGTAAGGTATCGGCTAATGAAAAGAAAAATGAATTTGTTTTTTATCTTTCACAATTTGAATCATAATTCAATCTTAGTAAGGTAAAAATTTCATTAGGGAAAATTTAATGAAAAACATTTTTTTTGAAATGTTGATGAAGAGATTTGCACCACAAAAATACCATGGTGTCAACAGCATCAAATGCCTAAGTTGAGTATACATTGTTTGGGTAAATGTACATATGGAAAGGATGTGATAGGTCCTATTTAAATAGATTTCATCCAACTATAAAATATCACAACTGAACTCAATGTAGATCAATCAAATGTGATGTGACTCAATATGTATTTCAATGAATTCCAATTAAATGTGACTCAACCGATATGTTTTGTTTCAATGAATTCCAAGTAAATGTGTTGTGACTTTATTTGGATACTAAAGAATCCAAAGTTACTGTGATGTGACTCAATGTTTCCAACGAATTCCAAGTAAATGTGATGTGACTTCATTTGGATACCAAGAAATCCATAGTAAATGTGATGTGACTTGACTATTAATGGTTTTCAATCAATTAATGTGTAGGGGGGCCCATCAAAGTGAACATAATACTGTGAAATATGACAACAGAATCGCCATACAGTTCATGGTAAAACTGATTTGACTTAATTTGTATTTCCTAACTATGATAAAACATAAAACGAAACCCTTTTTGACATAATTTAAACCCTCCCAGAATCACACCTTCTAATCAAGGTAACTTTTAACTAACTAAACAAGATGAAATTTGGAGTCTAGTTTTTGTGATGAAAAGATTTAATTCACCCATTCCATCATATTTCGTTTTGTAATGTGCCTAAATCAAAAGCAACAGGAGATGAAATTTATAAAATGTGAAAAAAACAATGTGTCCTTTTTTATTTCAGGTAGAAACAATCTTGACAAAAAGGAGAAGTTTCTTCTTTTGTCACAATTTTTTCATCTGTGTTGTCTGCACCATGTAAATTAATCAAAACATGTATGCGTGAAAAAAAGGGGCTAAGAGTTTGTTTAAAGTGATAGGACCCCAATTTTAAGTGAAATAGAAGCGGTATTTACATCAGAGTCTGGTGCATGGATAATGAAATAGACTTACATAGTGACAAGCATGAAAGTAAAAGGAAAAATGTTTTTCTTAAAATTCAATGTTCCCTACCCCTATCACCTCTACAGTGGTTGATGTGTGTATTGTTAACATTTCTGAGAAAAAATCTGAAAACAATCAAGGGAGATAATTGTTGTGTGTATTTTAAACATATCTGAGAAAAAATCTGAAAACAATCAAGGGAGATAATTGTTGTCTGTATTGTAAACATTTCTGAGAAAAAAATCTGAAACAATCAAGGGAGATATTCTATGCTAAGGAAGGATTGTGAACCATTTTCTTCATATGTATATATTTCAACATGACTGCAGCAAATGATTAAAAAAGACAAAAGATTGACATAAACACTTTCTCCTTTAGTATCAATGGTTTCCAAGGGGTGGCAAAATCAATTGTCCGTATTGCTTTGATTGTCTAAAAGCCTAAACTGACAAATGTATTTTTACTGAAATTTAATGAATAACCATTACACAGACAAGTGCAGGAAAATATGCGGCATTTACGGACAATTAAATCAAACTCAAATTTATCTTCTGCTGTTTATTTCTATTTCTGCCTGTAGCAGACACATACATGTCACAGAATGCCTGGTTAAAGTAATAAAAGAGTAATGACATATAAACATGTACAAGTTAGACCAAAGAAAGAAAACATTCATTAACAAAAATTTTATAAAAAAATACCATAGGAAACATTCATTCATTCCCAATTTACTAACAATGGATTCTTTTTCATCTCGAATCATTGAATGAAAAATTTAAATAACCAGAAAAAATACTCATTTGTTTGTATTTCTTTTTTTCTATTTTTATCCTTCGGCTACAATTTATAAAGACATCTAAAATTTTGAATGACATAAATACATAGACATCAAAAATCATTACCAAACATAATTACCACAAGGATTACAAGAAACAATATAGGGGTATTGTGCTGGAATATATATCAACTTTAAACCAAATTGTAGCATATTTATATAGTCAAATCAAAATCAATGACCATGAAAACAATATAAAGGAAAAAATAAACAAAAGAACTGCAATAATTGAACGGCTACCAATAAAGTATTGTTTGGATGGAGAATTTTCTCATCAAATTTTCTTTTAAGTATGATGACTTTAGTGTTTTTTACTGCAAAGGCTTCTCTGTCTGTCACAGGAAGGAAAATCTCTTTGGTTTTGCAGATCAGCAGGCCCAATATATCGTATGGGAGAATGTTTCAAATACTTATAATCACTAGCCAGCTCTAATTTTAAACATTTTTGTAACTTCATGAATATAATGCTTGTTATTGAACCTAGTGTCACATATAGAAATTTTCTCCATTTTTCAGACAATTTCAATAGATAGCATGCTTCTAATCCATAAATTGGTTGTTTCATACATAGGGGAAAAGGTTTCAAAAAGAGGCTGTTCCACAGGGTTAAACAAAATATTTCTCTTCAATAAATGAAATCACTAAATACAAACAAATAGTGCAATGCAGAGATCCGTCAAATCAATAATAACAAAGACTGAATTGAAACTTGCAGCAGATACATAAAAGAAACTATTTCAAAAAAATACCGTTCCGTGCAAGACTGAAATAACTTGTTCCGTTAAAAATGTTTTTACTTATTTTAGTTCAAAATTATTTATTTTACATTGATTGTGATGGAAGTTTGAAGCCTATTGAATTCACTCTTGGTGGCTGCTTTCTGGATACTAAACCAGTCCACTGCTCAATTTGAGGGCTAGACCCCGCAATCTTCAACTTGCTAAACAGGAATCAAACCCCTGCTCTTTGGTACAAGAGGCTGATGATCTACCTCTGCGCCTGTCGCCCCCCATCCTTACTCATTTTCACATCAACATTTTAGATATCTGCTGTACCATGCATCATTCAATTAAACGATGTAATTGAATCTATGTCAAGAGCATTCTGAGTGGTATTGTACACATTCCAACATAGAAAAATTCAGGATCTTTTAAATCATAAAATTCTTTCTATCATGACATCAGCTCTGTGTGCATTTCAAATCAAAAGCACCGTACATCAAACGGGAATCAAGCTTGTATACTGTATTTAAGTTTGTTCCTGGAGTTGGTGGGAAGGTCGATCCAGTATTGCAATCATATCAAACACATCAAAGTCCCTGTTCAGCAGACAAAGTCTAACCCTTTACCAAACGCCAAATTTTTGACTGTCCAAATTGAAAGAGTTTGCAGACGACATTTCAAAAAAGTGATGAAATTGGAAAGAAGTAATCTAATAGGACAGAAAACAACGTGGGAAAAGGAGGAATTGCTCGTTAAGAGCAATTTCTCCTTTTCCCACAATGTTTTCTAAAGTCGTCTACAACAAAGTGGTCAAATGTCGTTATTGTTTGGGAAAGGGTTAAACAAAAACTTAAAAGTCAACTTTGCTAAGGGCCACATAAAAGCGTCACCAATGACAATATACATTCTAATATTGAGTGAATAACATTAAAACAGAAATGAAGACTTATAACAAGTTAATTTCTTGTTTAGTCCTGGCTTCTAGCATAAATTGCCTGCTGTATGTACATTCATCCTTAGAATGCTGGGTTATTCTCTAAAAATAAGATTATTTTGTCGTCTGCTTTCTAAAACCTTTAATATCTAATTAAGTTAAATGTGGAAAGATACTCAGAGTTACAAACAGGTTAGATCACAGGCCAGCCGCCAATTTACTTGGCAGCTGGCCTGAATCTAACCTGTTTGCATAAGCATAAAGTTGATTCCAGCACCATAAGGGTAAAAAATCAATACTTTGGGAGTAACAAGTCAAATGACTTTAAAATAGGAAAGGTTAAACAAAAATACGAAACAATTCAAAAAACAAAAAAAGGAATAAATAATATAATAGTTCATGCTGGTAGGTAAACACATGTGTTTAGAAATGTACCTTTTTTGCTGTTTATCCTGTTTCCATGGGAACAGAAGCAATATGAATAAACACCAAAACTCATTAAAGCAAATATGAACTCTTACCGGTAGATGACAATATATTAAGATAGTTTCCCTGCTACAAGAATTAGGCAGAAAGTTTGCAACTGTATTGACAAAAAGAGAATGTGCTCTTCATGAGTAAGTGCTCTTTTCATCAAGGTTTTTTTTTCAGAGAGATACATGCTTATAATGTCTAGAAAATGTCCACTTATGCTTAAGACTTCTAATAACAGGTAAGCTATTTTACTTGAAAATTTGTATAAAAGCCAGATATCGCTCTTTATTAGACATCTCTGTAAAATTGTTAACAATATTGATTAAGGCAAGGCTTGTATACACCTTATTCAACATGACAACACATTAACATTTTGTTCTCAAGTATATTGATTTGTAGCTAAAATGAAATGAATCTATATGAAATGCATGTGTAATCAAACTCCGCCATTACTATATCTAAACTGTTTGTAAAATTTGTCGCTCAAAAATAATTATGCAGTCAAGTCTGAAAAGGAGGCAGACTTTCTATACTCATTTTTTTTTATCATAAAATGGCACCTAATAAAGTCACTGGAAATCATGTTGACTAACATAGAAATATTTCAAGGGACTTTCAGATGATCGTATTTCAAAGAATTGAGACTAACGATGTTGTAGTAAATAGCATGAATATGATGCTTTTTTAACATCATCCTAACTTGATCTCTCATGAAAACATTTTAAGTTGATACTTTCCATTCCGATATGAGGCAATGCTTGTAAAGTGATTGATGGGTTAATTAGCACTCAAAATGATTAGATCTTGTAAAGGACACCAAAGTGATTAAACTTTTATTTCTGTGAAAAAAATATAACACCTTCAGCCATACTCATCCTTACCAAATCATGATACTGAAACAGCATTAGAGAAAAGTCAAGATGGATGAAATATATCACTGAGAAACTTGTGTGCTCTTAGTCCAGCATGGACAAGTGATTAACCTGGTTTAGTTGTTGGACCTATAACACAGGGATCCTGGGTTCAATCCCTACCAGTGCCGCTTGTTTCATGGAAATGCCTTTAGTCAAAATACTTTGGAGCCTTAGCCTAGTCTTGGTGAAACTATGGAAAGCCATAATATATCTGCCTAATTGTTTAAAGAGCTTTAAAAAGCCATATCTGAATGTTAGACTTTTCTAACATATGACAATTTGTGAATGGGGCAATTTGAACGCAGTAGCAAGTAACAATTATTACATGCAAACCAAAAACATTTTATGTATAATACTGGTTTCTGTTGATTGCAGGGATTTCTTTGCCCTTTTCTTCAAATAAAGGCATTCAAAAGCAACAATTTATCTTATTTCACAATGTTTTATGTACTTCAGCAGCAAGTAACAATTATTACATGCAAACCAAAAACATTTTATGTGTAGTACTGGTTTCTGTTGATTGCAGGGATTTCTTTGCTCTTTTCTTCAAATAAAGGCATTCAAAAGCAACATAATTTATCTTATATCACAATGTTTCATGTACTTCTGCAACAGCTGCGGTAACTGTTTTCAATGGGTTGTGAATTTTTGACTTGTCAATTGTAGTATTTAAACTCTTGATTTGGCTCTTTCATGAATAGATGAGTAGTAAACAGCTATACTTACGGTCTAGAATCATCATCCGCTGGGCCAAGGTATTTCACATTTCCTGGAATAAATAAATCAAAATTAAAAGTATAATTCAATTACACAAACATTGAAATTTGTACTGTTATTACAATGTATTTTAACAAACATTTTAGAAATATTAATCTGGTAATTAAATGTTAATTCCTAATTCAATCCTAAGGGTAGTACTCATCGTATTTTTCCTGTAACATCTATAATTTACACACACTCTTTGATTTTGAATGTTTTTTGTCTCTGTATATTCACCTATAACATTCAACTACTCCATATTGGTCAATATCACATGTCACATGAATAACATACAAAAGGTGACCCCAGCGAGTAGTTTGCAACCATATATAACAGTTTTCTCTTCTTTTTCATGTCATCGATTTTCAAGTTATTTCAGTTTTTCTGGGATTTATCGGTACTAAGCTACTGCTCCAAGTTGTCTTACTAAAGGATGCCCTTGTGATACTAGTGGTGGGGCTAAAACCAATGACTCCTAGATAAACATCCATCACTTTAACCACTCAGCCATGCACGACCCCTCATTATTAGGAATCATCATTTAAATTATGCTACCTTATCTGATCTAAGTTTCAATGGTACAAAGAACATAGGCTGCAAGCACACAGGATAAGAATTCTGTTAAAGAAATTTGAGCAAAATGGACTTTTGAAGTTGTATACAACAAGGGCAACCTCGAACGAAAAGAAGGCGGTAATCAAAAGCATAGGGTTGATTTCGAAATGCATCCAAATTATGACATTTTGAAAAATTTGAGCAGGCAGAACGTGGATATATGCTAATAAAGATGTAAATTGCCCTTTCAATCCAACTGACCCATCTATAATTCCCCACACCAGATGTTTGTCCGAATAGGAATTGCATCAATCCCGCAATTCAATTATTGATGAGTTTTTACAATAGGAGCTTTTGAAATAAATGCCAACGTCCATTTGTCTGTTGGAAGTCTACAAATTGTCTTGTAAATGAGTATTTGTAAAGTGTTACCAACACTTTACAAATACCCATTTACAAGACACTTTGTAGACATGTCAACTATCTTTACTGCACTGTACCTTCAACATACTTACCATATTTCGTTCTGTGTTTTCTCTTTTTCCGTCTGTTACACAGAATGGCCACTATAGACAGGGTGATGGCGACAATCAAAAACAGTGAGCCTCCCAGGATTCCTCCTATCTCAGTGGTAGAAAGACCGTAACCCTCCTCTGTGGAAATAGAATTAGATACATTACATTTATTTCCCCATTCAACTCAACACAAATAATTCCCAGGGTTCAGTATGACTATAGAAAGTGCTCGATAATCTCAAATGACTTATGATAGATAACTCTTGTGTTAATCCCTCAATTCAATAAATCATGAGTTTTTGCCATGGTGGAGAAAATTGAAAGAGGACTGGGACAAATTCTGGGAGGAAACATCTCAATAGGGCAAGTATCCTTTTTAACACAGTAATTCAGCCAATTTCACATGTTTATGTGTTTTATTACATCTCCCCAGATGTCTCAAGAAAGAAAAAAACATTTTTTTAAATTAAAACCATGTTCACTTTTTAAATAACAAAAATGTGTTACACTACTTTATTGTCATCTGATTTTGCTTTCAAATTGGCCCCAGAAGTAGTCACACCATCAAATATTAAGAATTTGGTTCAAATCAAAGAGCTTGAACATGGATGTTTGGAATTAAACCAAGTGAAATTATTCATGTACGAAATAAACAAAGAAGAAATTGCTTATTGCCAATTCTAAACAATTTGATAAACATTAAAATTATTGGCAAAAAATGAAAATTTGCTAAGCTTTTTCTTTACAATGCTGTAAAGGTATTAAGAGTCATTTATGTTTTGAAATGAGCACAGTCAACTAGATACAGGATTAATTCAATTTGAGAACAGTGAAAGCAAAACAGAGGATTAGCAAGGGGAGAAACATCGTAAGACAACGAAAAAATCATAATAGTATTAAAAATCGTAAATGATCCAACAAAATATATTTTGCTTGCCAACAAAAATTTTGAAATTATTTATGTATGACAAACAACAATAACATTTTTAAAATAGGTCAATAATGAAAGGCCTGAAATAACAATTTGTTTCAAAGCATGCAGACAAAAATCAGAATGGATTCAAATTGTAAGCCGAAACATTATCTTAATAAAGATTATCTTAAAAAATGTTCAAAAAATAAAATGATCAATTATGATAAAAACATTACAACAGTTGAGCCTTATTTATGTTCCTCGGTCTGGAGCTTTTGGGCTTATAAATGCATGCTTTTCTATGAGTTAAAATATACTCATTTTTGGATAAATACAAGCACTTTCGAGATTTTATAATATAGATACATGCTTTAGAGTAAAACAGAAAAATGCATCCCAATATTCCGAAACAAACATGACATTTCAAATTGTTAGAATAAGGATAAAATAAAAGTATGAAGTAGGAGAAAGCATGCCTTACCAAATAGAATATAAACATTATTATGACATATGAGAGAAAGTCTCATTGTAAATGAAATGTGACCTGACCGAAAAAAAAATTCAAGTTAAAAAATTCCTTTAGAGGGGAAATTTACAAGACAAGACATAGAAAAATGTTAAAACTGCATGCAACCACTGGCATCATACCAGACCACATATTACAGATAAACAACATATATGGCTTTTGTTGCTTAAAATAAGGAAGGAAAAAACAGCGACAATTAGAAAATTTGATGTTCAAGCAAACTTGTTCTTTGGTTCCTGATTTTCTTTTAATATTTCAAGCAAGAAAAGTTGATTGCAACTGTATGACATTAATGTCAATATTAGATAAATTGTTTTCTGTCTGCATTTTAAATGCTTAAAATTACTTTAATACCACCATAAACCATGCATCCTTAATTTTGATATTATGATGGAGGGGTAAGGGGAAGAAAATACCAGAAATGAAAAAAAGAAGAAAATAAAACATAATCACATTTACACCAATTAAAAAAAGCATTCCATATATGTGTCACCTTACATAATACAGACTTTAAGCAAAACAGATGCTACAAAAGAAATACAGATATTAACCCATACCCTGTACCGATTTATATTTACCAGATAAAGCAAAAATACATTTATTAACCAAAATAGGCAAAATATTCCACCTTATCCACAAAAAGTATTACCGGTACACTGCACAAATGATTGATAATTACTGAAAAGATTGTGACTAAAGTGATAACTTCCTCATCATGATGAGCAAGTTATCTCCTTTTATCACAATACTTTCAAATGCTTTCTGCCATAACAGCATTCAAAGTTGTAAGTGAAAGGGTCAACCCTTTCCCAAACAACAAATTTTTGACCGTCTCAAATTGAAAGAGTCTGCAGACGACATTCAAAATGTGATGAAATTGAAAAATATTCTTCAAATAGAGCAGAAAACCTTGTGGGAAAAGGAAAAATTGCTCGTTACGAGCAATTCCTCCTTTTCGCACAATGTTTTCTAAAGACATCTGCAACAAAGTAGTCAAATGTTGTTATTGTTTGGGAAAAGGTTAAAAGATATGAAACAAATGACAATATTACGACATAAAGTACCCTCGTCTGATGAGTAATTGTTCACACTGCTTTTTGGGGCCACCGGTAGAACTGTAACATGAAAAACTTACTTTTTGTTTTACTGAACTCATTGGGCTTCAAATGACATACATATCTAATTAAATGTTCAACAAAACCATTGAAATAGCACATTTTTTCAATACAATCTATATGCTTAACAAAGCTATCAAAATGGTACATTCTATAAATGACATCCAAATCTAAAGATATGCTCAACAAAGCCATCAAAATGGAACAAAATTCCAAAGGAATCTATTACTAACTTTATGGTCAACAAAGCATTGAAATGGTACAACTTTTCAATACAATCTATCCATGATACACATCTGCAGGCAAAATTTGAAGACATAAACACTTTTTGGTGTTGTCTAAACACTGGTAGCACTGCAACATAAAAGCTTTTGAAGTTAGCTCATTATTGACTGTACCAAAACTACAGAAGAGTTTTTTCCTTCCAACCATCGCTGTGGTGAAGAGAAGGACTGTCAAGTTTGTTTGACAAGTTTGTTTGTCCCTCTCTTTTAGCCGCCATCTATTATCTGAATCAGGACATAAATCACCTTGACAGTGTTTTCGTCTTATTAATGTTGTGAGTAATACTGCCTCCATCTTACTCATTACAAATCTGTATACAAGCATATATGGAACGTGTGTCGTTGAATATTGATTGATTTCATCCTGTTTTCCATCATTCTAGATTTCAAATAAAAGATATCAAGAAACAGTTGTCATCTTATTTAATTGCAGGCTTGTTTCCTGCTAGTGCCACGCAGGGGTCACATGACCAAAGACAGGCAAGTTCTTTAACATTGGCTTTTCTCCAAATGTGTTTGAAAATGAGCGTACAGGGCAAAAGGTCAAAATGCTTTTTATATATAACAAAACAGTTGCAATAAGGTATTGAAGAATGGGTAACGTATCCACATGCTTGATTATGTTAGTTGCTAAATCTAAGGCTGTATCATAAAGGCAGTCTTATATATGAATGCTTGACATTCAAAAGTATTCAAGCATAGCTTGCAATACATCCAGTGTTTCATACAGAGAACATAACAGTCACAGTAGAGTAGTAAGGGATGGGTAATATATCAATTTGCAAGATTGTTTAAGTTGCACAACCTATGGCTGTGGTAATATATCCACTTGCAAGACTGTTAATACTGCAAAATCAATGGCTGTATCCTCAAGGCAATCTATATCAAGGGTTAAGCGCAATAACTTATCAAAATACTTTATGTTTGTGAAGGACTTAATAGAGTTTTGAATTGAACCCTCAATATTTGTAATGATATTCAAACATGGCTTGTTAACCCTTTTATGCAAGAACTGACTTCATGCTTATGCAAACAGGTAAGATCCAGGCCAGCTGGCCTGTGATCTAACCTGTTTGCTACTCTAAGTATCTTACCTCTTTAAAATTAAGCAAATATTTAAGGTATTAGAAATCAGCAGACACAAGAATCTGTATTTAGAAAATTATCCAGCATTCTAAGGGTTAAATTTCAATTCACATTTTATGTTAGAAGAACGATGCACAGGTTCATCAACTCATTTTCTCATTCAAAAACTCCCAAAACCCCCACTCACCTTCTGGTACTGACACAGTGACCACGGGCGTGGGCTCACTGAAGGCCAGAACGCCCCGAGAGAACACCCGAAACCGGTACACCTTGCCCTGATCCACGGCTGTGAACACAAACGAGGTCTGTGGTGGAATGCGAGCAGCTTGAACCTGCGTGGGAACCCTTCCAGCGTGTACCCATGCGTTACCCGTGTTGTATTCTATAATGTACTGGAATATCTTAACACTGGAGTTCAATGGTTCAGACCAGCGTATGTTGATTCCCCTGTTATACAAGGCTGCACTGACATTCAAAGGGCGTGCGGGGCGTGGACCTAGAAAATGATAAATGGCATGAGATGGGAATTAATAATTAAAGTTTGCAAGTTTGAAAAAGATTAACCCATTACCAAACAATAACGACATTTAACCACTTTGCTGCAGACGACTCTGGAAAACACTGCAGCGAAAGGAGAAATTGCTTAAAACAAGCAATTTCTCCTTTTCCCACAATGTCTTCTACTCTATCAGAAAATTACTTTTAAATTACATCACATTTTGAAATGTTGTCTGCAAACTCATTCAGTTTGAGACAATCGAAAATTTGGCGTTTGGTAAAGGGTTAAGGAAAAGCCACTGGTGCAGAATCTTAAAATATGTTGCTGTAGTATGTAACTTGTATCTATAAATAACATAAACGATATTTTATATATACGAATCAGAAGTTACATTAAGATCTGGCACCAGTAGGAAGAGCTTAGGTGTTGGCAGCTGTCAGTATATTTTGTGAGTGGATTAATGTAAATCTTGTTTGAAAAAAAGAATTATCGGAATAGATGCAACATTTCAATCCTTTACATCCACAGGTTTAACTCCATGCACCAATTAAATGCCTCAATTCTGAGGATCTGCTTCTTGGGTCTTAAGAAACCACTGTGACAAAGGGATAAATTGTTCCTTATGGGAAAATCATTGATTACCCTTTTAACCCTTAGAATGCTGGGCAACTTTCTGAAGATAGATTTTTGTGTCGTCTGCTTTCCAAAACCTAAATTTTCTGTTTAATTTTGTTGAGGAAAGATACTCAGAGTAGCAAACAGGTTAGATCACAGGCCAGCTGCCAATTTACTTGGCAGCTGGCCTGGATCTATCCTGTTTGCATAAGCATGAAGTCGGTTCCAGCACTATAAGGGTTTAGTCACTGTCAGGATTACTGTTCCTATGTTATTGGCACTTACCTACAGATTTTGCCGGAAGTGGGGGCAGATATGGATTTCCATTCGCATCAATGGGCAAAATATCCGCTATACCTTCCTTATAACCTGTAAAGAGTAAAATACAGTCAGATGATTTGAACATGGAAAAAATTGGTACAAAGAGTGCTCTCTTAACATCTGACAGCCTTAATTAATGTTAGTCAAAAGCTTCTTTGGTTAGATGGGATGCCGCTACGCAATAGCTAACTATTCCGCTGCTTAAGTGCTTGTTAGTTTGGTTAGAAACAACGTCGACAATGCAAACCAGAGTTAGAAAAAGTGATTTGAACAAAAAATATAGAACGTCTACTCTGTTTTAGTTTTGTCTAGATTGACCCATTTCCCTCTTTATTCAGTGTAAAAACCAATTTCTCCTTTAAATGTGCAAACTCCAAAATTTCAAAAGGATAAGCAGAAGCAATTTTCTATTACCAAATATATTTGGCCAAAAATCAAATTATACAAACATCAATTGAATGACTTTTTTCTGCTTGGATGGTAATTATTCTGTGAAATTTATAAATTTCTCTTGTCTCTAACTATGCCACTGAAAGCAATTATAGCTAAGAAGCTAAGAAATCTTCAGCAAACATGTAAAGTTAGTAAATTGCAAGCAGTGTCTTTAACAAAAAATAGGTGACTGAAAAAATAATTCAACAAATTTGTTTCTCGAGTCATCTAGACTTGGTTGTTTCATAAGCATAAGTGGAGAAATTGGTTTAAAAAATTGAGAAAATTCTGGTAAAGTCGTGTGAAAAACTAGGCCATAAACTAATGGCTCATTTTCGCACAAATATTTCCAAAATAAAAAACTATCAAGCATATCGAATTTTAAAGTTTAAGTAGAAATATTTCTGTAAAAACAGTGACAGTTAACCCATTACCAAACAATAACATCATTTGACATGTTTGTTGCAGACAACTCTGGAAAACATTGTGGGAAAAGAAAAAATTGCTCTTAACAGGCAATTTCAACTTTTCACACAATGTTTAAGACCTATCAGCAAATTGTTTTCCAATTTCATCACATGTTGAAATGTCGTCTGAAAAGTCTTTCAATTTGGTACAGTCGAAAATTTGGCGTTGGGTAAAGGTTAACACAGTTTGATTTGAAACTGCAGACGGGATAATGGGCTTCAAAGACTTTGAAAAATGAAGGTTTTAGCAAAATCAAATTGCATGCTCAGTTGATGTTTGTTAGTATACATGATTTAATATGCATTCTCAAAGCTGGAAATTATCATATAATTCGATTCAGATTGTTAGTAAAGATTGAAACACAAAAACAATATAGGAAAATGTGTCAAAAATGTAAATCTTTTTACCAAACGATCATGTGATTGCTTGGGTATGCTTTATATGACAATTAAGACAACTTCAGGAAAAGAGAAAATGCTAAAGACGGCAAATTTACTCTTTTCCCAGAAATAATTTTCTGTCCATCCATAAGGAATCAATCTACGACATGTTAGTCTCATATCCTTATTGTCATCTATATTCATTTGAATCTGGACAATTAAAAGTATTATTTGGTAAAAAGCTATCATGCGCAATAACTCATATAAAGTCATAGCAGTACATTAGCAAAAATCACAAGAAAAAAAACAATCATTTGAATTCAAGACATGCACCAGGCAATTATATTACTCAGAGAAAAAGGTGAAATATATAAACTATCACCTGAAAATTGAATCAACATGCAAATACCACATAAATGAAAATGTCACTAATAAAATGGAGATGTGTTCACTGATAATCAAAAATGTTAGAGCAACAAAAAAATGAAATATAAAGAAAATAGCGTCTTGGTAATTGGTTATCTAGGAGAATTAAAGCAACAAAATAAAAGATTTCAAAAAAATATTGCAATTGATCAAAAAATGCCATGAGCATGGTAACCCACAATAACATGGACTTTGACCCATGCTCTTTTAGAAAATGAATAGTAAGAAAAGAATCAAGGCTTAGTCAACAACTTTTAAACTTTTTTTTCATTGTGTTTCTAGATCTAAAGTTTTAATCTCTAGTTGTTTCTGTCATGTATTTGTGCATTCTGTTAGAAAAAAATGCTTCCTATATACATTGTGTACATGTTTATGTGTTTGTGGGTGGATGGGTGGGTGGGTAGGTTCGTGAGATGGCATGATGATGTGTCAGTAATATGTCAGTTATAGCATGGCTTTCCTAGGATTACCCAGTACAAGGCTAGGGCTAAGAATGTGATGCCAAAGGACACTCCCATGATACCAGCAGTGCCATTGAGACCCAAACGCAGGACCGCTAGATTGCAAGTCCACATTCCACCTTAACCACTGGGCAACATAAGACTCCTGATTTCTAGATATGACTGTATTGTTCTAGATTATGGCAGTATGATGTATGAAAATGCTATAAGTAAATAAAGAGCTTTAAAAACAACTTAAGTATTGTCAAATAAAGAAAGTGCATGAAACTTAAAATTCAACACAAAAACTCAGCATGTGCCATAAATGGTTTTGGACCTTTCCTTTTATAAATATTTTTCTGCAGATGACCTTATTCAAAATTACAAAACATATCCATTCGAAACTGCATCATTGAAATCATTGTATGAAAACAGATATAAAATTTCAGCAAATAACTTGTCTATGTATTATATTTTACATGTTGTAGCAACATCTTCAAAATTTCATCAGCCAAAATGTCATTCAAAGTTTTCAACATTAAGGCCAAAAACCCAATACAAACTCAAAATTCAGAATGCAAGAATAAACACCACCACTCACAAGTCACAATACAATACAAAGCACACCTGAGGTTAGTAGCTAACATAAATACATGTACTTTAACAGATTTGGAGAGGGAATCAATGTAAACCTGGGAGATAACTTTCAAAGAACGGACGGATGGGTGGGGGGGGCGCACAATAGCTTGGAGCTGCTTGATACACCCAGCAGTAAGTAAGCATTTGATGATGACACTGGCATGATGACTGAAGGAAATACTGCAAATTTGATGATGACGCTTGCATGATGACTGCAGGAAATACTGCAAATTAACTTTATATCAATCTTAAAGCATTATGATACAAACTAATACTGAAAGAGAGACCCTGCCTTTTTTTAGGCAAATGAGGTGCATAAGTACTTGCTGTGTGCAATCTAATCAATAGCTTCCCAATGTTATTAACTCAATTGAAATCAATTTCATTAAATAAATTTCATTCTTACATGGGTTTACATTGCAGTGACATTATTTCAGCTTATACTCCAATAATTTCAGATTATCTTGTGGTAAGATTATTTCAACATACATTCATTCACCAAGACATTATTCGATGGTAAATTTGTCTCAAGAAGAAATATTTTGGTGATTTTCTTTTCTTTGCTTTGCAAATAAATGTGGATGCTGACAATGCCTACTTACTGCCAGGAGATTAGGAAAGGGAGATAATCATAATGCGCCGCAGGGTATCAATACTGCATGCTATAGAACCAACTCCTCACAGCAGTTACTTCCCCTACATTCCATTAACCACTGCCTTCAAGTAAAATATAGGGAATTTCAGCCCATCTCAAAACAAAGCAAAGTCATCTATGGGTCTTCCTGGACTTTTATTTTTGCTATAAATGATTCTACATATAAGTCACTTTGTCTAATGCAATTCTTGCAAAGGTCTAATGCAATTCTTGCAAAGAAAACAGAATCCAGCACTCGCTTTTTTGTCAGCGCTATTTTTGTCAACGGCTATTTTTGAATTCCATGTGACAATTTGATTAGTATGTTTTCACCAAGAATCTTATAGCAGTTTGTGGCATCTATGATGGCAGTGGTTAATGTAATAAACATGACATTGACCAATGCGGAGGAGTTTGGCTTTGGAAGAGCAGTCAAATAATAGTACAGAGAACCAATCCATTTCACTTTCATGTACCAGAGTACAAAGTCATGAAAGATTATGAGTAAACTTTTCAACTTATGTAAAAATTTCAATAAACATGTTTGACAAAACTTGTAAGATATTTGATTTATCCCCTTAACAAAACAAGCAATTCAAGTATTTTTTTCCCTCTCAAGAAATACTTTCTACCCTTACTCCCTACTCTCTTTTAAGTCAAGGTGTTGTATGCAACCTTTATCATAAAATTATGACTGCTGCATTCCTTTCAAGACATCTTTAGGTATACATGTACTGTTAAACACTTTGTCAACAGTTTTTCTACTAAATTACAGTATGGCTGGGACTCACCAGTATTGGGCTTGGGCTTTTAATTGTCTTGCCAAAGCTCCCACAAAACTGGTGTTGCTGGTAGCTATAGCAACAATTTCAAGTGCATCAACATAACCACCATGTTTATACAGGACCCCTTACAGTCAAATATATTAGGAAATTGTATGAGTGAAATGAACTGTTTCCTCCCAATTGCAGGCAGGTTCCATACAATAGGTATATAGAAAGAGATAAAAAGATATTTATAAGTAAAAAGCTATGACAATATCAGTACCGGAGACTTTTTTAGTAGAAAGATCATTATCTGAAAATAAGAAAGTTTCAGCTTTTAGATCAGGGTTCCTGCTCACGCATCAGCACTAGTAAGCATAATTTACAAAGCAATCTTACATGAATTGTGAAGCGAGTTTTTACATAAGTCACTCTCCATACTGCTTCATAGAAACATGGCCGCGCCTAATGTAGATTAATGAAAAGCAGCAAAGAGGACCCACCTTCTCACAGGATTCAAACCTTTGTTACCCATGTCCAAAGGAGGATTATCTCTCCCTGGACAACTGTCTTTGAGTGGATACTGGCAAACTGTTTAATGGCTTTATAGAGAACCCAAAACTCTATATAATTTAGTGCTTAATGTAATTGTAAAATTATTCCTTAGCTCAAAAGTGTACAAAAAAAACCCCAAAGGAATCGTATTCAAAAAAGGAATCGTATTCAAAAAATGTGCAAACCTTTATAAAATCTATAAGACACAGCTTTATGTAAATGATTTATCAAAAGCAACATAGTTAACCCATCTCCGCCAATAGAATTTTGTTACCAGTCCAAATTGAAAGCAACAGCAGACAACAATAATCAAGAAAGATAAATAGAAGCTTTTCTCTATGATATCAAATAGAAAACTCTGTTTCAAAAGATAAAATTTGAATGCTACAACCAATTCATCGTTTTATCCCAATGGTTTTTATCAAAATTTCTGATATAAATACCATGAAAAGGATCAAAACATTTTGAGAAAAGGAACCTAACATAGGTGTATAAATGAAAAACAACTGTGTCCTTGGTTTAATTATGAATAATATAACCTTAAGACTCCTGTATATCCAAATCATTTCATTATTTCTAAAGACAAATTTTGTCAGATAAAAGAATCTGTGTTTGTTGAATTGTTGATAATAACTTATATATTTGTAAGGGCTTTAAAATATTTAAAAAAAAAAACCACAAAGATGTTTTAACCAATAGTTGTTAAGTGTTAAAGCTCTATATCCAATGCTTACGCAAACAAGAAAAGTCACACATATCTGTGGAAACTGCAATTGTTTCTGCTAAGCAAAATTTAAATTTCAATGAGTAACATCTAGAGAATAAGTAATATTATAAGAATAATAGAAGTAATCTATGTTAAAGCTCACTAATTTCTATGCTTTCATGCTGAACTAGATAAAACTAAAATACTCCTTTAATTAAAGTAGATGTATACAACAAATGACAAGTTATTCATTAGTACAAATTGTAACAGTTTACAGAACAGAACAGAACAGAACATATTTTATTAAACAAGTACATAGTACATAGTCATATTATACATAGTTTGTACAAAGTATTATACCATGTGGTTTTTAAGGAAAGTTATACTAAACACGTAAAACAATGTTTGATTATCAAAGAGTGAAGAAATAAGTAAAAATAGGTAATTAAGATTGTTGTGTATGATTATGAACGCTTAAGAATAGTTGACGTGCCTCCAATGCCGTTTTTATGTATTTTGCCAAATTAATTAGTAAAGCTTCATTATTTGTAGACATGAGAGCATTGAACTTAAAAACAGATGGTTTTTTATAGTAATACTCAGTTATATATTGTTTTCTGGTTTTTTCGAAGGCTTTACAAATACAAATAAAATGATAAACGTCCTCAATGTCATGGGATGTGCAACACATACAAAATCTCTCATTTCGAGGTATAGCATTCTGGGTGTAACGCCCTGTCTGTATTCTTAGAGAATGTGCCGATAATCTCATTCTCGACAAAAAGAATCTAAGATTTGGCGGCAAAATGTCTAAGTATTGTTCATACTCAAAATAAGGTTTAAAATATCTTAGCTCTGAAAGAGATGAACTAGACTCAAGGGAACATTGCCATTCTTGTATGAAACATTCAATGACTCTGTTTTTGAAAAGTTTTGGAAACGATTTAAGGCAGATTGTTGGTGTATTTGTAAAAGCAATCGAAAATCCAAAGTTATCTAACAGGTGTTTAACATTTGACACCCAGTTTTTCTTCCCTAAGTTACAATCTGACAAAGATAGTATATAAAGTTTCTTGATTATAATATTGTCTGTTTGTAATATCTTACACCAATACTTAATAATTTTATAATAGCGCATTACATAAAGTGGAAATCGACCTAAATCACCATAAACACCTGCAGACGTGGTGCTACAGTCTGGACAATCAAACCCAAAATTGAAATTGATATATTTTCCATCCAATGATAGAAATTTTATATGTAATGAGGAAAGATTCTTTTGTATGATTAATGCTTTCTTTTCCAACAATAGTTTATAAATTCATCTACATTTTATCTACCAATGATATATTCAGTTATTGAATTGATTGACCAAAGGTTAACTTACGATGAAGCAACTCAAAAACCTTTGTAACCGACATCTAACATTTTAAAACAATTTGTTAAAAAAAATATATATTTCTTCCATCTTGAGCAAATACTCCTTTAGTTAGACAGATTTCAAGGTCTGATATTCCCTCCTTCATAGGACCTCATTTCGATGCAACAGCAGTAGTAGAAAATGAAAGAAGTAAGAAACTAGAGTACCAAAAGAAGAAATTGGTTGTAATTGTCATATGCTGTTGCTTCAATTTGGGCTTGTTGCAATGTGTTAATGAATTATGCAGTGGTTTAAGGGGTATTATCTGTCACATTGATTAAAAGGTTTGATTCCTTCTGTTGCAATCTACTCAGAACAGGGAATCATTTCTTCCTTATTGAATATCTTTGATGTACAGTGATGTCTATTTAATCCGAACACGTCCGTTCCCAACAAAATGTCCGGATTACCGAATCATCCGGACTAATGAAGCAGAGCATGTTCTTATACACAATAAGACATAAACGGTCCGTTTGCACATGTATACTTATAACCCTTTAGCAAACGCCAAATTTTCGACTGTCCCAAATTGAAAGTTTGCGGACGACATTTCAAAACGTGATGAAATTCAAAAATAATCTTTTGATATGGCAGAAAACATTGTGGGAAAAGGAGACTCCTTTACCCACAATATTTTCAAAAGTCGTCTGCAACAAACTGGTCAACTAATTCCGTTCCCTTACAATTTCGTTCAGATTGCGAGACATCCGGATAATCGGGGTCTGGATAAACGAGGCTTCACTTTTCTTGAAACAGAAGTCTTTGCCTAAAGGAAGATTTCTACTTCTGTTTAAATAGGTTTCCTTGCGAGTACTTAACATTTTTGGTTTTTCATGCTTTTAATCAAATATACTAGATGTCTTTCATTTCTTTTAGTTAATACACAAATTGACGCTTTGGGGAATTGGTTTTGGGCCAGATATTTGAAAGTGATCTACGATGGTGTGTTTGTTAATACAAGACTTAGTCTCTTCAATTAGCAACCTGTTAAGCACAATCATAATTGCATTCTTGGTGAAGTATTTAAGGTCCTAAATTTGAATCCATTCAAAATCATAATAATCATCTATACCCAGAGAGAAGCAACAAACTACATTGTTTCTCTGTGATTCATGCAAAAGAGAAAAATAGATGAAAATAAATTTTGAGATCGAAATAAATTGTGATCTTTAAAGTGATTTATTAAATATATGAAAACAATAAGCCCATACAATGTACTTCTGTTTTTAAATCATTGGCATGAATTTGTGCATGACCTAAACATTTTTGTACCAAAGAAGTCAACAAAAAGCGTTCAATTACAAAAAATTCATATAATCTGTTAGCCATATGTGAAAAGAACTAAGAACTAGTAAGAACCTATAGCTATTTCAATGGCCAAAACAGTCAAATTTTTAATGCTAACAAAATGATAATCCTAACTCCTGAAAATAATCATTATGTATTCTACTACCTTCTGTTTTAATCAATGACTTCAGAAATCATATGCAAAATATGATTTAGAATTCTAATTCCATCTGCAGCTAGCCATTGCCAGGAGGAGTAGGGTTGAAAAAGGTATATATGGAGTAATAGGTTCAAAAGAAAATTAATGGTTTTTATCTCTTTTTGTTGAATGGGGTTAAAAAAGGTGTCAACAAATTGTCAATTATAAATCTAACAAAACCAGTGGTGCCGGTAGTGCTTGAACCCAGGACCCCAGAGTTCCAAGTCCACTACCCTTAATAACTGGTTCATGTAGGACATCTTCCTTCTATGAATGTTTGAATCTTTTGAAAATACGTATGGAAATAGTGCAATATAAATCAATATAAATCAAGACTTTCTTAAACCAATTAAACAATAAATTTTCTAACAAACCTGAAATTGTTTTCTTGAGGATTTCAATATCAATCATTTTTCCAATGAAATGAGAATTGACTTGAATGGTTAATACTGCATGATACCAACATGTACAATTTTAGGGGAAAGTAAACACTAACAGTTAACAAGGGTGAAATGTCTTACAAGGTTGGAGGAAGTTGAGGATCATGCTGGACGAAACAATTTTCATCAAAACTACAATTTGGTCCATGTTACACCACAGACAATTTACAATGCTATAGGGAGGAATGAAGGCAAAAAGCCAACCTACGAAATTCTTACAAAGAGCGGATTTTTTTTTTTATATATATATATGACACTGCAAAATATTGTTTTTCCACAAAAGGACTATTTCTCTCAGTTTAAACCCAAGAGCATAGCAAATTCATGAACGAAATAAGCCGGAGTTAAATTTGTTTAATTCTGCAGAGAAATTGAATAAAGTGATAAAAGATACAATAAATACATTGAAAGATAAAAGACCAAGACATTGATAAATAATCTTTGTTATCCTGTCACCAGTGCAATAAACGGACCGATAACAGGGTGCCGTATAACATTATTTTGTGATATCTGGCACTAACCATATATCACACATTCAAATGTGAAATCATGATGTCATATGTACGGCATTGCATATGATGTCATGTGTGCATCATTCTCTACTTGTTTTCTATCGTTTGTTTCCTTTATTTTGTATTTTGTTTCAGTTTGTTTGTTTATAATAATCCATGGAGATAACAAATAAATAGAAAAGATGATTGGTGTCTTTGAATAGGAAGAGTTATTGGGCTCGGCCTCGGATTATTATCCGTTTCGCCTTCGGCTCACCGGATAATATTCCTACCCCTTGCCTGATAACATTTCCGATTCACGACACCAACCATCTATTCTCTTTAAGAAATCTGTCTGTTATTCTTGAAGATTGATATCCCTTTTTTGTTCAATAGCTGCACTACCTGTATCACTAATTGAATAACAATATGAGTAATTACTCCATTTAAACCTTTTCTTAACCAATTCCCTGTTCAAAGTAATTTACAACAAGCATTAATATATCAAAGTATAAAGATGGCAAAAAGTCCTTATAAAAATGTATGGTAGGTTTACTTCCCTTCTAAAATTGTTTTACAATATCATCTGTTCATATGGCATTTAAAGTCATATGTTTTAACAAACATAATTGTCGACTGTTTAAGAACTCAAATGGAGTCTAGAAAAAAATTAAGAATGGATTTAATGGTTTACCATAAAAGTAGAATTTTCATAATCAACCCTTTACCAAACACCAAATATTTGACTGTAACAATTTTGAAAGGGTTTGCAGACGATATTTCAAAATGTAATGAAATTGAAAAATAATCAAAAGATATAGCAGAAAATATTGTGGGAAAAGGAGAAATTAGGAGCAATTTCTCATTTCCCACAATGTTTTCCAGAGTCGTCTGCAACAAACTGGTAAGATTTCGCTTTTGTTTGGTAATGGGTTAAAACATCAACCTTCTAACACTTTGGATAACTAAAGATTGTATAATGTATCATGATAATGTAACATTTCTGTCATAAAGGCACTCTCTTTGAAGAAGTACCCGAAAATCTTTTGGATGTGTCTGCAAACTAAGTGAGGACTCCAAGCCTCGGGGGCAAAAGACTATATACCAACCAATGCACCAGAATACTTTACCTAGAGTATGGGCTTGTACGATGTCACTAAACTGACCGTCCCCAAGGTCATTCCTAGCCATGACCTTGAACTCGTATAGCGTATCTGGCTCAAGGTTGTACAGAGTAAAGCGAGTTGTATTCTGGGGCTCAACTCGCATCGTCTCAAACTTACTTGGCACACGATTTATAATGGACCGGTACCTGTAACATATATACTATGTGTTTATTTATATTAACTCTTTACCACCTGCAGATGACACTTTTTTACTTGAAGCGGAAAACTTTAGAAAAGATTTCTAAACATGCGATAAAACATTAAGTTCTGCTGATGTGATAATGTGAATAGATTGAAAAAGCATTGCGGCAAAAGGAGAAATTACTTGTGACGCTTTCAGACAATAAGTGAGGTATCCCCTATAAAAGTGTAAGTAGGTATCAAGGGTTCAGTGCAGTACTATAGCAAGTGCACTTGCTATAGTCTTGCGTTTAACTCTCGGTTTATAAAACTAGGTTCCGAGTGAGGAGTTATCTTTTACCCAAGGGGTAAAGTTTGACAGGTAGTGTAAACAATTTCTAGAAAATACTTCGTCCCAAATATGAAAAAGCTTAGCATTTTGTAGATGCTCATCCAAGGCTTATTCCTGCAATTATAAGCAACCATGGATGAGAAGTTGTTAAAGATGCAGTTGATAACAGAGTACCATACAGTGACAGATCTTAAAATATCACTCAGGTGCATTAAATATCATATCATTGCTTAAACAGATCCATCACAAGCTGCAATGTCACTGATTACTTGTAGAAAGTGTAGAAGGAAAACACTAATAATAATCCTTAAAATTCGATGGTTCAGTGCAATACTATAGTAAGTGCACGTTTGTGAAGCACTTGCTATAGTCTTGCGTTGAACCCTCGTTATGTAGTATTACATTTGATAATAACTTACCAAATAAGGAAATGCTGGGGTGTACTGCTGTATGCTGGAATCCATCGAACAGTCGCAGAGAATAAATTTGGTTCCACGGAGACATTATAGGGTGCATGGGGCGTAGTATCTGCGTACAAAGACAATGAATATAGAAGTGGTCTGTAGGAGACACATCTTAAATACTTGCAATAAAATATTTTACCAGTTTTCTTTTTCCAACATTTCTATATATATATATCAATAGCCTAGATAAGGGGTATGGAGTATTAGACTGTATTTCAGGCAATTTTTTTAAAATTTATTTAAAAAAGAAAATCCTATATTGTTGGAACTCATTAGAATTGTCTCTTTGAGACGGCTCTATAATGAGTTCCAACAATATAGGTTTAGAGGACTAACAATGAAGTGATTTAAGGGAACACATTTTTTATCTGTACCTCTTATATACACAAAAATGTATCTAAGAAGTAGATTTTAATGAATAATTAATAAGCAAAACTATAACTGCCATTGGATATATACATGTACATAATATTCTATCTATGATTCTGTGTATAATAAACATAAAAACAATTGGAAATGTCTACCTGCATAAAATTAGAGACATAAGAGACAATTGCATGTAATGGTACAAAGATGTATTTTTTTCATTCTGTCTGCAAACATTAAGGAAAGTGAATGTCTATAACACTCACACTGAAATTGAATCAAAAATCATATATATCTGTCCAATACCAGTCATAAAACCTTTTTCGCTTTGCTGAAAGCATTATGTCTTCTACTTTTTGTCTTATTGATTTATAAATATGACTGCAATTACTTATGTTGGTTAAAGAAAGTATTTGAACTTAAATCAACTTCCTAAAAATCATTTATTTGTCTTTTTTGATGGGTGGTTCTTCTGTGAATGTTATTGAAAAAAAAGAACCTTTCTTGGGAGCATTATATATAATAAAATATATAAATAAAGACTATCAATTTAAGATTATGTACACATAGATTTATAAGTATTATGCTACAACAGTTCATATAAAAAAGAATTGAAACAATATCTGTTTATGACATTAACATTGTAAGGGACATGCAATGAATAACTATTAATGAAAATTTGTGGTAAAGATTATTTCTTAAAAAAAAGAAGAGGACATAAATTAATGGAAACGTAAACGTTTGTAATGGACTTAATCTAATAAAGGCAACATTATGAATATTATACATTTATAATTCAAATATCTCAAAGTAACCCACTGCTACATTTGTGACAACAGATGATGCTATTCAATATCACAAGGTAAATGATGTTTTTCAATCTTAATAAATTTTGTTTGTTGTTGCTTTTAATTTTGGACCAGTCATATGAACCTGAATAAGGAAACAGGAACCACTAAACTCCATCTAGACATAAATTCAATCTTATTTTAAATGACCACTCTTGAACAGTGGATGAAATTTTATAAAGCAAAATGCAATCTTGATACAGGATGTAAGTCATTTGAAAGCTTAGGAATGGCTGGAATTCAAATTAAGCTGTTAGTTGTCTTAAGGCAGAAACCCATGATTCACCATTTTGTCAGATTACTTCTGGCATTCTCGGTATGCATCGGTCGGTGCCAGAACTATTCGGTTTAAGGCTAATAGTTTCAGTCATGACCAATATATACAGAGAATGCCCAAAGTAATAAGATGAAAGAAAGGGGGACCTAATGGGTATTCTACCGTTAATACCTTTTATCATGGTCACCTAAGACAAAATTGAATGTATTCTTTACCTTCCTGTTTAAAAGATCATTACCGTATCTTTATAATGAAAGTATTTCAAGCAATTTAACTATAATGACGAAACAATTTATGTGGGAGGAAAAAGCTATAGCGTTACACACTATATCAATAACATCTCATTACAGCAATAAATCCCATCTCATGCTGGTAATTGGGCCATGCAAGTAACAAAGATTTTTCAGAATAAAATTCTGACTTCATTAAAAGAGCTTTTCTTACAAATACAAAACATCAACATTGATAAACAGGTAAAGAACATGTGGTGAGGACATTTCAATGAAATACATGAATTCTCTAAAAATCCTCAGTATGGCGCCTATATAACTCTTTATTGTCTTACAAGGACATCTGTATGACTCTTTTATTAACTTACCTTAGTGAGATTGTATAACCGTTACAACATTTTGAGGGTTCAATGCGAGACTATAGTAAGACCTTCATGCATGTGATGAGCAACATCAGGTGTATTATGGTAGAATACCCATAATCCGCCATTTTGAAACTAATTATTATGTTGGATTTAACTTAGGCCGTTGTCAGTCATTGCAGGAACTATTCTGTATAAAGCGAATAGTTTCGGCACCGACCAATGTATGCCGAGAACGAAGTATTCCGGTGAATAAATGAATTTCAAAATGGCCGATAATGGGTATTCTACCTTAAAGTGGTTTTACATGAGGGAATGGGATAATCTGAATCAATTTAATTTTAACACCTTTAAAGTGAAAAACAAATTCTCATTTTACCACAATGATTTCCATGGTAGGAAAATATTTACGCATTTTTTTCTTTGATGCTTTTAGTTTATTGTGTATTTCAAGAAATTTTGACAAAAGAATTGTATCCAGCTATATATATTCTGAAAGTGCCTAAGACTTGAATGAATAATACTGCAATATGAGTATGGATAAACTGCATGGACACTCCTTTTCTTGAAAATACTTTGACAATGCACATGCCGTAAAAGAAATCATGCAGAAAAATTGAAAAATTTGGTGACTTCATCACAGTGGTATCAATGCTAACGTAAAAGCAAATAAATAGGTATGAATCACAGGTAGAAATTGTTGGATTTCCCCATATAATATCAATATATATCATTTGCAACAATCTGAAATGGATGTTATTTTTACTCATTCCCCAATAGAAGGTTTTGGGACAAGTCTAAATTGAAAGCAAAAGCAGAAACCAAAATATAAACTCTTTTCATATTAGGCAGATATCATAGTAACAAAAGGTGGAATTGCTCATTAGGAGCAATTCATCCTTTTGTGACAGAGGTTTCTAAAGACACCTTTAACAGAGTTATGACAAATTATCATTTAGTATAATTGCGAAAGGGATTCAACTCTTTTAAGAAGTTTGACATATATAATGATAAGGGAGGAACATCCATGCATTACGCTATGTAACCATCTCATTCAGCGAAAGACAAAATAATGAAAATTTCAAAAAGAAAAAAAAAAACGGGGGTAAAAACTTCACAGATACAAATCAAGAAATAAAAACAAAGCGTGTTTTTTATACCATTATGTCCGTGAGTAGCTTCAATTTATACAAATACACAGTTATAGAATCATGTAACTACAGACATCTACAGACTGCAGTGAGGAAATTAACCCTCAGAATGATGGGTAATTTTCTAAGAATAAATTGTTGAGGTATCTGCTTTCCAAAATCTTAAATATCAGCTTAAGTTTGATGAGGAAAGATACGCAGAAAAGCCCACAGGTTAGATCACAGGCCCACCCCCAAGTTTCTTGGTGGCTGGCCTGGATATAACCTGTTTGCTTTAGCATGATGTCAGTTCCAGCATTATAAGGGTTAACAACAGAAATGGGTCACACTTTCATATCTGTCAGTATAGGCCTAAAAATAATTCTTTATTCATATTGCAACTTCATATACAATGAATCTAATAAGTTCTAATTAAAAGTGAAACTGAATCAATTGCCAATCTGGTATCAAATGCGTTAAACGAAGCATCATTATCAATGGTACATGTATTTCCCTTTTATCTGTGCAGCTTAATAAAGATGATGGTTCTCAAAACACTAGAAAAGTGTAAATAAGCAAGGTAACTTTAAACATATTTCTCCATTAGGATGATTAATAAGTGTATCTTGTTGTTATTGTTATTCTTCTCTTGTCTTATAAGATCTGATTCATGTTTACATTTTCACTAATCAATAATTCTTTTATCATTTGCGATGCTAAACTGACCTAACACTGTCTACACCTTCAATTTTTGTAGCAATGAAATTCATAGTAAAAAGTATCAACACAACTATTTTCTCAATGGACACATCCTTTTGGATCATTGAGGCTAACTGACAGTATATGAGTAGAGAGTATATTTTCTACAACCCAGGTTCTACATTAAATAGCAACTATGTGGAGGAAAATAATCGTTAGACAAGATATATGTCAAATTACTAAAGGGTCTACACTTTATTACATCATTTATGATTATCTAAATCTCAATTTTAACCATGAACAACAATAATTTAAGACAAAACAAATTCTACCATCTCATTATATGCGTATTCCCTATCTGCATCAAAACTTGGTTAAATGATCTGTGAACTATATCAACTTCTTAAAAGTATGACACATGATGTTGTCAAGTTCAGCTGATATCATTGTGACAAAATGTAGAAATTGCTTGTGATAAGCTATTTCTGTTTTTGTCACAATGATTTCTTAAACTTGCTTTTTTAACTAAGATATGTCAATGAGGTTATGGACTAAGGTCTCAATGGCAAACTAAATACATGTTTTCAACCTATTTATCATTTTGCTTTTGATCCAAATAATTTACAATTTATTGCAATTCATTAGATTCAATTGCCCATTTGGTTGAACAAACTTCATCATCATGAGATAAAATAAATTTATTCTTGGTAAAACGAATCAAGGTCTGTCTTACTGAGATAATGAAAATTAAATCTCAAGAGCACAAAAAAGTTTGAATTCTTGAGATGATATTATCTTTTGTGTCAGGAATACAATCTTGATTCATATTTCATGACAATAAAAAAATATATCTCATGAAAACGAATGTAGAAAACAAAATAAAGCACATGTCACCTCTGTGCCAACATAATATGCCGCTGATATTATTAAATATCAATATAGCTCAGATTTGGTTTGTTGTGCAAATTTGGTATGTCATTTCATGAAAAAACTTCCAGTTCCTGTCCTCAAAATCCTTCTACCTAGTATCATTAAATGGTTATTTGTTGCCAGTAATTGCTAATGGCTGTTAGTGCTTTCTATGCACTTAATATGTCACACCCAATAATGACCAGTTTACAAAGGCTACTGTGCCAATTTGATAAAGTGTCATAAGAGGATCCTTTACAGGCATTCTTTCAAGAACTATTAGACAAATCCTTAATCGTGGACACATTCAAATTGTCTTGTCAAGATCATTTAAATGAGTACCCACACTAAAGTATTACAGAAAAGATAAAGAAGTTAGCATAAGGAATATGCCAATTATTTTGACTTATGTTTGATGTGGACTCAACACAAACCCAAATTAATGACCAGTTTGTATTCCTATTCTATGTGACATGTTTATAATGATTACTTACTTTGTATGACTAGCTCTGTACTTGTGACCATCCGTCGGACTTCATTACTCGCCTCACACTCGTAAATACCATGGTCTGATTTCTGTAGGGACTGTATCGAAAGGTTACCACCCCTTTGGAGGACTCGGTTATCAAAATTCAAGGATCCAATAGCCTAGGTATGAGACAACAAACATTGTTACAAAGAATAATTGAGGAAATTCAAAAAGGAAAATAAAAGAAGAAAAACTGCAAAAAGAAAAATTGTTTTCAGGAATTTCAAGTTCTATACCAATGAGTCTTTTCAAGAAGAAAAGAAGTATAAGGTGACCTTTAAAGCTCTTTTTATGACAAAGCAGCAAAAGGTTTCGGAAGGAATGAATTGCTTTGTTAATTGGAGTTTTACATTGCATCTACATCAACCTGTGCTCTAGATGTAGAGCGTCAGGTTGTGTGTTCCAATCCCATGAGAAGCTGGTTTCCGCTTTGCGACTTTCCATTAATCCACATTCAGCTCAAGTACTGGTTATGTATCCAGGAAGTAGAATCAAGAATGATCAATCTAGGTTGTAATAACTTTTTGCACAATCAATGTAAAATAAATAAGTTTGAGCTAAATTAAACTACAGAATTTCTGTAATTTTTCAACCTCAAAGACCCATTCAATAGGTAATAAAATAAAAGCCATAATGTGTTTAAATTCAAAGCCAGAGCTACAAGGCTTGGTCAGTAAAAAGATTGTGTTAAGTTTCAATCCATTCCCTTCAATATTTAAGAAACACCAAGATCATGTTTTTAACCCTTAGAATGCTGGTTAATTTTCAAGAAATAGATTTTTGTGTTGTCTGCTTTCCAAAACCTTAAATATCTGCTCAATTTTGATGAGGAAAGATTCTCAGAGTAGCAAGCAGATTACTTGGCAGCTGGCCTAGATCTAACCTTTTTGCATATAAGCATGAAGTCAGTTCCAGCACTATAAGAGTTAAAGTTACAAAATCTAAATGAGTGAGTAATGAAGCAGTTTGAGTGGTATAACTCATTCTCCTTATTCTTCAAGAAAAGTCAGACTACAAATCAGAGTAACCTACCCTTCTCCATGTAATTGTGGGTAGTGGTGTACCAACTGCAGCACAGTGCATCTCCACTGACTGGGAGGGCTGACGAATATATTGAGCATCAGGACGAACTGTAAACCGTGGAGGATCTGAAAATTTGAGGAAAGCAAGCCAAATATTAACCATGGAGAGTTGAACTGAATTCAGCAGCTGACTTCTTCGAAAGCAAAACTTCACTTTTGGAAAGAAGAAAAAGCTCTCGTATGAATGTTTGTGCCATTGTATTCCTCCTTGAAATTAAGATTAAAGCTTTAACCACTGCGACAAAAGGAGGTAACACTAATAACCATAAACACTTTTATATCCCATATGCAAATAGCCAGATTCACAAAGACATTGTAGTTTTTCATGCTATATATACCATCCTACATAAGTACTTATTAAAACACAGAAAACTTACGGTAATTAACAATTGAGGCAATAGAACAAACAGCTCATCATTTTTTGTTCTTTTATCAAAATGTTTTCTTAAAAGGATCTCATAGAAAATAAAATTTGTTATTCTCTATGTTTTATGTCTGATATCTCTCAATTTGTATCGATCACAAAATCCCAATTGATGAAAAACTGCTACTTTTTTGTACCTTGCTGTTGCTGTCAAATTGGATGATTGAAAAAAAAAGTCCAATCTGGCATAATGCGCCAATAAGATTCATACCTTTGACTTCTACTTGAACAATCTCCGAGTCGCCGGTACCAAACGAGCTGACTGCGGTACACCTATAGTTTCCTGTATCGCTGTGTTTTACACTCTCTACAAGCAGGGTACCGTTTTCCATCCGATTTGTGCGGTAGTTGATCACGGCACCATTTTTTGTCCAAATTATTTCGTAGGGTGGTGGGTTAGCGTCCACTGGACAATCTAGGCTTTCTCTAAAGCCCAGTGCCCAGATAACGTTTCTGGGCATTCTGTGTATGAGCACCTGGGGTTTATCTGGGGAAATAAATATTAAACATATCTCTAAAACCTTTCCAAAACACCAAATTTTCGACTGTCTAAAATTAAAAGAGTTTGCAGACAACATTTCAAAATGTGATAAAATTTGAAATGGATTTTCTGATAAAGTAGAAAACATTGTGGAAAAAGAAGAAATCGCCCGTCAAGAGCAATTTCTCCTTTTCCCACAGTGTTTTCAAGAGCTGTCTGCAACAAAGTGGTCAAATGTCATTATTGTTTGGTAATGGGTTAACCCAACAATGGGATACAATGTGGTGAAGTTATAAGCCTTTTGGATTGAAGGTGATTATCATCCTAGGCTGCATTGTTGATAGTGATATATTACTTCATTGTAGAGTGTCCTTTGGCATGACACTTGGGTTTCAATAAATCAATCATACAAAAGTGGAACATTTGTAACTCATAATCTCTACTTAGATTCATGTTTTCATATTATTTTTACATTGTTTTTTTGTTAAAATAAGCACTTCCTTGATAATAGATTCTGCTTAGCTTCATTTTTCACAATGTGTCCTATTGGTTGATGAGATGTTGAAACTGATGCACAATAAATACTGTTATTGAGTCAAACCTAGGTCATTTAGAAAATTAATGAAAGGAAAACCTCCTCGTAGAATTACAGAATGTGAATGGTTCCGAGCGCATTCCCAATTAAGCCCTTTCGGGTAGTTCGAAATTGTGCTAAATTGAGCATCACTTCATATCAGCGAGTCAATGGTTGACTCAATATCAAACCTTATCAAAACAGATCAAATCAAACACCTACATGTTACATTAAGATATGCTGATGCTTCTGGGTCATGGCCGACCCCGTTGCTAGGACGACAGCTGTACCAGCCCATGTCGGCCTTCTCTACGATGGTGATGACAAGATTCCCTATGTTGTCATGGATAACAATACGGTTACCATAACCCTGTAACATGTTGACGTTACAGTCATCTTTGTACCTGCAATAGACAGTTGATCATCCATTCAGAAGTCAAGATCATTTTAGAGGCAAATTATCCTACAAAAGTCAAGATCGTAGGCAAATTTCCCTGAAATGTCTGTTATAACATTGTGATTTATCTATTTGCAGCAGCGGCTCAATTCAAAATCACAAATATAGTGAACAAATATGTTACTGAAAATGCAAACACTGAAGAAAGGCAAAAACAAAAACGATTTGATATGATTTTTTCTGCAATTAAGTTACAGGGTACCGTTTTACTAAACAGTTTACGCTTAAGATTTGCGTAAGTCTAAAACAACAATTCCGCTTTTATCCATATTGGGCAAAGCAATATTGCAAAGTAACACATCATTGGAATCGTCTCTCCGAGACACTTCCAATGACGTGTCACATTGCAATATTGTACTTTCATTGAAGATACTATTCATGTTTATAAATTATGACTTATGCAAGTATTTTCCGTAAGTTGTTTAGTAAAACGGTACCCAGGTTACTTCTTTGTTGAAAAATATTGTCTTCAATGAAGAGTTTTACTATGACACTATCTCCTACATTTATATCAGTATCAAAAATAAAACAAGTGCCTCAATATCTGTACGTCTTACTGGAATCAATATAAATTTTATTTAGATCATTTCTATCATTGGCAACATCAAAGTATGGTAGATACATTCCTCAAAATAAAGTTCCTCATGACCTCCAAGACTTTCAAGTTAAAAACATTACAACAGTTCATTAAACTGATAAAGGCTGAAAGGGGTGGGCAGACAATTGTCATTAACTGTGTTACCCTAAATTGGAACTTATTGCAAAACAACCAATCAATATAAGAGGAAGACTTACCATCTATAAGTGATGTTTGCAGGATAGCCCCGCGCCTGACAGGTGAATGTGACACGCTGGCCTAGAACAGCCGTCTTGTTGGATGGTGCATCTATTATGTATGCTTGACCTGGAATTACGAAAGTCAAATATGTTTAATGCGTTTCATAATTAATTACTAACATCATTTTTCTCATATCAACTCACATTACAAAAGATTGAAGAAATCACTGTTACAAAAAAAGACCAATTACTTATTTGACCCTTCATACCTGGAAGGTAGTCATAGAATATCCATATAATATCAGTATGAAATATCTCAGAGCAGTGCAAACAATTTACCTATTCTATTAAAAGTAGATTACTGAAAAAACATGTAGAAAGATCTAAAACTGGGATATACTTAATTACTGTTGATATTCCAATAAATCTGACTGAAACATCTTATGAGGACGTAATGCTCTTCGGGGACAGTATGGGACAGTATCCGCTTATCGACATTGAAGGATGTGGGGTCTGCCTTGTGACTATTTGGCAGGAGTATTGGTTGTGTATCCAGGAAGAGTGATATAAGTATAACTTCCTTTTTATAATCAATGTAAAATATATTAATTCAACCAAACTGAAGAAACAAAAAAACATTTGATAAAAAGCTTTTTTATCAATAACCTAGACATGAATCAATTCTGTAATCCATAATTGGTTCGGTGAGATATGAAACAGCAGTCAACAGCTTAGATACTGTAAAAAGGCAATAACAGAATAAGATTGAATGTTACCAGTAAGTAATAAAATCAAAGATTAAGCAAATAATCAAGGTTTGCAGGACCTGTTCTTCTCCTCAAATTCAGAGACTTACCTCTCTCCTAAAGCATCAAGCATTGATAGTTCAGACTTCCATGAGATCAGCCAAACTTAATATCAGTACTTAAAAATTTACCCTGCCCTTATGGGAAGTTAAGGATGGGGTATTTATTCTTCCAGAGTTAGTAGCAGGCATCACAATATTTTCACATGGATGAGCTGCCTATTGTTTGCTTAGGATAAGGATTCAATCCAACATAAATACATTTTACATTTCAAACTCTGATCTCCATGAGTTTTATCTCTTTAATCTATTAAGCTTACCTTTCCTTCAGGAATCAAACAGTTAATACTAATTCACCCTTTCCTTTCTAAACATGAATTTATATGCTTAAAGGAAAACATTATTATTTCATGCTTTATGATTAAAGGAAAATTTGCTCTTTACATGTCAGGCTTGAAGTAGATCCTTGAAGAGGCCTTTCACTAATGAGACTTTTACAAGATCTAATAGGGTTATTGTATGTTATAACAAATCTAAAAGGTTATCAATTCATTTATGAAATCAACTCCTACAAATAATGAAACATTAGTAAGAAAACTAAGCTACCGAATCACTGTTAAACACACAACATCGAACACTGTCTATGCCTATATATATATACCTTCGACGATTAAATGAATAGTTTGTGTAATGAGTCCTACATCATTTTGGAATGTACAACGATAGCTGCCTCCGTCCATCTCCCGCAGCTCTAATATAACAACCTCCGTACCCTCGTTTTGGATGAACAACCGAGACGATGTTTTTAACATCCTGTTGTCCTTCATCCAGGTGACGGTGGGTTTGGGCGAACCGTCCGCCCGACAGAATATTTTTGCCCTCGAGCCCAGAGGTTGATGGAAGGATTGGGGTGAACTAGAAAGAATCTTGGGCGGAACTGAAAACAAAGATGGAATGCTAGGTAATGAAAGCCATAAATACCTTGTTCTGTGTTCACAATTTAACTGCTTTTTTCTCTCTGTATTGTACATTATTTATGACCTTATTCATCTATGATCATTGTGGCAAGTGTTGCTAGTTTGCTTATGAAGAGAGAATTCTAATAGTTTTGGCCAAATGATTTCAATACCCTACAGTAGC
This sequence comes from Cerastoderma edule, assembly GCA_947846245.1. Lineage (NCBI taxonomy): Eukaryota > Metazoa > Mollusca > Bivalvia > Cardiida > Cardiidae > Cerastoderma > Cerastoderma edule. Next base: position 12,029,096 of record OX401409.1, on the reverse strand, counting down.
TATATGGCAGTTTTTCATGTAAACTACCATACTTGGCATTGGTTGGACTATGTCTCCATTAAACCTCATATTCTTGCAACATAGAAATTTGTTGCACGTTTTCATCAGTATCTCAATAAATTCTATACATCATAATATTGTTATGAGTTTCAACATGAAAAGCTTTAAATGTAAATCCAAAGGAATCAGACCTATTATTTGACTTAGATTAATTTTTCATGTTTTTGTATAAATGGACATATCTCTCATGAGTACCAACAGCTTAAATAAGTTGTGAATGGATTTATAGTTTTACTTTATACCAAAAACAATGTACCCCCTTCAAAACACAATCTAAACATACAATTTTAAAAGGGACAATTTATTGACCATCAGAGCTTCCAACTCTTTTCAGAAAAGGTAGACCAATTTAGCACTTTATCATATGCAGAAAAAACATGGTGCATCATTTTCTGTTTCGTTGGGCCATGCGAATGCTGTACCGGCCAAGCATACTGCCCAACATAAAAGAAAAGCCCTGATTCATCAGTAGAATGAATCTGGGGTATCTGTCATGGTAGCTCCAGTTGATCATTGACATTGGGCGCCCAATGTAACCAAAGTGAGAGAAACATGCAGCAAGACCAGGACTCGAACCCAGGACCTCTGCAAACCGTTTGATCACTCTTCCAACTGAGCTATGCCGGCCTCTTACACATTCAACTCTACCTTATAAATGGAGAACCCCCCCCGCCCTACATTAAACTTTTTTGTCAATAGCTTGGGCCCACTGTAATTCATAAGTCCTGAAGAATATTATACTTTTTATCAAACTTAATAATCATTCCTAATTGCTTTCAATTAAGATCATTCTCAAAATCCCATTTCAAAAATATTGTTGACCAAAATATAACATATGGGAGCTTTCAAATGGGTTCAGTATATTCATGACAAGTATGTCCTCTCCCAATTTACCCATAATTGACCCCAAATTAAAATGACCTTTGGAAAACTAAAGAGGTCAATCCTTTCTGATAATCCAAACTGTGAGAGACAAAATCAATGGTTCAAAATAAGACTACAGTAAGCTTTATCACAAAAGTGATGGAGTTACTTTGGTCTTTCATCAAATCCTGGAACAAAAATAAAGCAAAAAAAATCTTCTTTTGTCACAACTGTTTCTGTAGTCTTCAAGTATTTTGTATAGGTATAAGGAAAAGTGTTTGAGGAAAAGTCTATTGTTTGTTCAAATGACAACATATCGATATCGAATGCCATAACAACAGTTTATTCATGATTTTCCATGAACATGATTGTAGTTTGTTTATGTATATTTGCCAAATGATTAATGAACTGATTTTAATCTCATCTGCTTGAAAACTCTTGTAAAATGTAAAGGGTTCAGCTTTGTCACAAAAGTATGGAAATGACAGGATATTCGCAATCTAGGTAGCCCATAAGTGGAACTGCCACACAACTCTGTACTGTCAAAATGCCTGCACTTTGACATTATAACCACTCATATTTGTTTAAGTGGTGACAGCTTAAACCTTGATTCAACATTCTCTCTACAGGTGCTGTATTGTGATGGTGAAATAATTTTATGTTGCTTTGTGACATTCAGAATTTGGTGAACGGGTCAAATTGTTTGGTTTAGGTTTATTTCAACAAATCCCTTTATGCCACCTAAATAGTTTACTACAAGACTACAAGTATTGCAGGGTTTGTTTTCCTTGAATTAGGAAGAGGCCTGGACCTCTTTATTTTGGGAACTTCTACTGCTGATTTTTTTAATTTGGAAACCAAAATGCTGGCATGACTTTAAATTCTTGGGAAAACTGCAAGGTTTTAAAGTATTTCCAATTGGAAAGGTGCCAATTTAAAGGCCCCTTTTATAAAACAAGAAAAAGCCCTGTAAGGGTTTATTGTTTGAGTAAGGGTTTATGGTTTGAGTAAGGGGTTATGACCCATCATTTAAACATAATTCGGACACCCATGACCTTATATCACCTTTCAAAAAAAGAGTAAAATCATAAGTCAAAATGTCATGTGGAAATTGGCTGTCAAAATGTCATCTGGAAATTGTCCACTGTAAATTTGACCTTTTGCTAAATAGCAGCATAATTTATAGAAGAATTTAAAAATATGTATAATCTAATAAAAGTGTGGCATCTTTTTTTTTTTCAAAAAAAAAAAGTGCTTGTCACTCTCAGAATCTCTCTTTCTTTACTTTTCTATCACACAACACATTATTTTTGTGAAAGTGCCAAGAGTAAGGAAATCTTATATTTATAAATATTGGTATCATTATGGGACCAAATCTGAGATCCATGACAAATTGGCAATTATCACTTTTGTCAAGCTTTTTACCAAGACTTAAAAGCATATAATAATTATGTCAATTTTATCTTGCATTATGTTGTAAGTTCTGAGCTTGATAATAAAAATGAATAACTTAAGTATGAACAAAAAAAGGTATTCTGCTCAAATTCAAAACATGATAATAAAAATGAATAACTTTAGTATGAAAAAAAAAAGATATTTTGCTCAAATTCAATACAAACTTTCTTTCTTTTTGTCAAAAAACGCAAAAAGATGTCTGTCTATGACAATTCCTTCTTATGTTTCCTTCATTCATTTACAGCAAGAATGTTGAGTATGACGTTTGTTATAAAGATTTATTTCACTGCTATGGCAATTCATTTATCTTTATAACATGAGACTGTGTAATCTGTAGATGACAGCTTTATCACATTATTACATAGCTGGACATGGGGTCAAACACCCACCTATACAGCCCTTTACCAAACGCCAAATTTTCGACTGTCCCAAATTGGAAGAGTTTGCAGACGACATTTTAAGATGTGATGAAATTGAAAAACAATCTTCTGATAGGGCAGAAAACCTTATGGGAAAAGGAGAAATTGCTCGTTAAGAGCAATTTCTCCTTTTCCCACAATGTTTTCCAGTCTTCTGCAACAAGCGGGTCAAATATCATTTATTGTTTGGTAATGGGATAGAACATGTCTCTCAACAGAACCGAATCATCTCAAATTATGTGTTTATCACAAAACTGCAGCAGACAACTAAGAAACAATTCTGACAGCGGCAAAAAATTACTATTGATGAACTATATCGCTTTTTGTCACAATGATTTCTACCAGATACAACTTATAAAACACCATTGTTCATACTTATTTATTACTGTTGTGGTATGCCACTGCCTTTGACTTGGGTAACTCTCGAAATTCAATATAGGTCAATAATTATCCCAAAAAAGACTTGCTTAGTAGAAATGCCCACAACCGTCTCTTAAATAAGAAGTTTCTTCTTTTGTCACAATGAATTCTTGCCAATAAAACAAAACCCTGTCTTGCTTTTTTAATAGTTTACAAGTTACATCTGAATGTTGTTGCCTTCCAATGGCAATGGTTTGAGCTCCACTGGTACTGCTAGCTAAGCAATCGAAACTACTCGGATAGAGCCGTCCTCTAAGTTGGTATAACTTGTGGCCCAACCCCATTTCCATGTAAAATAAGGGAAATAAAATATGTTTAAACTAAACTCGGGTATTTCCGTGAGCTGTGAAATACACCTCGGATATAAGTGTAGGGTTACAACTTTTCGAGTAAATTGGCATCCGGCAATTAACACATTTCCTAAGCGTGCACGTTAAGTAGTTCAAAGTGTATGGAAGTGTTGGACATCCTTCTTAATCATTTTTCATCAGTAACTTATACCAAATGAGAAAATTGTTGTTGTGACATGAATAGTTGTTTCCTCAATCAAATTTAACAAATTTTTAGATTTCGCATTTAAGATCTATTTTTAAAAACGAAAGTAAAGTGGCGTCATCCCTATTATTTCAGAGGTGTTTTCATTGGATAAACCTGATGTGTTCAGATTGCTAGCTTAGTACTCGTGAATCCCAGGAGAGCCATGTTAACACGGCATTAAATTTTCAGGACAAATAAATTGCTAGTTTTCTTCAACCGCCAATGCTCTCACTTTGGACTAGTCATGAGTTCCCTCCTTAACCCTTTACCAAACAAAACATTTTGGACTGTCCCAAATTGAAAGAGTTTGCCGACGACATTTCAAAAGGTAATGAAATCGGAAAATAATCTTCTGATAGGGCAGAAAACATTGTGGGAAACGGAAAAATTGCTCGTTACGAGCAATTTCTCCTTTTCCCACGATGTTTTCTAAAGTCGTCTGCAACAGTGGTCAAATGCCGTAATTGTTTGGGAAAGGGATATGGCAATGGGCTACAGCTTCCCCTCCTTCCCGTTCTCATCTGACAAGTTTGTTTGCACAGAGAAAGTGTAGCGATGAATTTATCTTTGTTTGATTCAATCGGTGAAATGTAATGGGGCGATTGCTAAACAAATGTGTCCTCTCACTCCTGATAACATACCAGAACTTGAATTGTGGATAACATACTTAAACTGTCGAAGGAATGTTAAAATCGAGGTCAGATGTGTTGGGGTTTTAGGCCTGTAAGAACAGGGGGTATGCAAAGGCTATCCTCAGCTAGCCCAAACAAGTTATGTAGATGTAAATCGAAAAAAAAAAAATGGATAAGATAATAAAGGTGTTTTGAATTTAATCCCGCTGCCCAAACAAGTTTTGCAAAATTTCTGTAAGTTATAAAAAAAGTTCCTATAGATTTAATAGCAATGCATTTTGAATTGATAAATTTACATGAATTTATATTCTTTGGGGGAGCATGCAATAGAACAAATTGATCTTAGTGATTTCATCCTTTGTCGAAATTGATTTTAACCGCATACTCAATAAGTCATCAACTTTGACACATCTAAAGCAGACTTATATCATTATCAAGACCTCTTGTGAGCAATTCATCTTTTTTTACAATGGTTTAAAAGCAATACCATAAATCAGATTTGTATAACACCTCTGTATAATACTGTACAGGGATATTTTGTGAAATTAGAACAATGGGTTTTGGGGATGCATCGGATTTGAAACAATGAATATTTTTGGAAAACAATGGGTCCTTCTTTTTCGACATAACTTAACTCAATGATTCAAAGTTCTCTGACCACTTGGTAAAAGGGACTTGTTTTACTTTTTTTGTCTCATATAAGGAAAAAGAACCTCTCCAAATAGGTAGGTGATTAAAAGCATGAAAGTAAAAGCTTTACAAGTGATTCCAGCCATTGACATGAGTTTATATTTTCTTTCATTCAATGGGTCCTGAGGGATGCATGCGAAATGAAAAAATGGGTATTTTGAGATTATAATGAGTAAAAGATGCAAAACCCATAGCAAAAATTATCCCTGACTGTATAATACTCAGGTCTACTTTGACACATCTACACAAGATTTCTTTTAAAACCACTGTGACAAAAGAATTGCTCTTATAAAGGACAATCTCATTTTGTTTCAAGGGTTTATAACAGGGCCTCCGCTGCCGATCGCCAATGTCGCCAAATGCGAAAAATCTCGTCAATTTGCGACAAAAATAACAGTTTTGCGAAAGTGTTTGCGACAAACCGTATTTACCAATCATGCATGACATAAGCGACCCGGAGTAATAGCCAGTTCCCGTACTGGAGTTATCGAGGCATTCTGCGTGTATAAACACAGGAACCATCCCGGTAATGACCCGTATCTTTAGCAGTTTGCACGCAACCGAGTTCGTACACAAATGACTGTCACTTATCAGATTAAAGTTTAATCACTTCATATGTCTCGTGCGGCAACAGTTATGTTTGCGCCGCATGTGTGAAATTGCCCTGACACCTATCCCTGAAATGTGTGTGTAAATATAACAGTTTGACGCGAACGCATGATCGGAGACAATGTGAAAATTAGATGACAATTATCAAACACCGTCGGGTGTTGAAAATTAAAGACGGTGAATAACGAACCTATTTTAGGTATGTTGCTCGTTCATCACAATGAAGCATTTACTACAAAATCGGCGAGATGCATTCTCTATATAAACTGACTGATTTCGCAATTTACTGCCAATTGAAAAAAAAGAAATAGAAAACAAATAGACCTTTTATTTTAACATTGGTTTCTGTCAATTCAAAAGCTTGTTTCATTTTTTTTTAATAAATCCGCTCAGCTCAATTCATATGAGTTATGTGTTTCATGTTTTTTGTACAATTTAGAGATATTTATAGACAACCCTTATGGTATCTTTAAAATAGATTTATATAAAACGCAAAATAATGAAGCATGGGGGACCATTCTTGCTTGTCTGTTATCAGGTGTTATACAGTTTGACATCAACTCTTTATTTATTGACAACGAATTATTTCTTTTGTAAAACTATTTAATTAGAACATGGGAAGAGCCAAAGACTTCCCCATTTAATAGTAGTTTATGATAAGATAAGTAAAGTTATGAGCTGCTGTGCACAGATTTAAAACATCATAATGAACAAAAACCTTCTTACTACTCATAATAATTACCGTCAAGCCTTCAATTTAAAATTGGCTCAACTTTTGGCTCCACTTTCTTAAATTTGGCTCCAAAAAAATCCAATTTGCGAAAATGGTTGCGACAAGAAAAAAAACTCCAGGGGAGGCACTGTTTATAAGCATTATAATAAAGCAAGCTTTAAAATGTTTGTTCATGTTATTCTTTGTCATCTGCTGTTGCTTTCAATTTTAACCAACTGTTGCTCATTTGGAATCAAGCAGCAACAGTTTTGATGCAATCTGTTTGTGGTGTTTAGTACGTACCATAATGTTACAAAAAGGGAAGTTGCCTGTAATCAGCCATTCATTTTCAGACTGGGTTTTGGCGTTTCTTATTCTTTGTTGTCTGCTGCAAGAGTTACGAACTGAGTCAAAATAAGAGAAGGGATTAAAGTGGGTATGAATTGAAAGAAAGGGGCTTATAATGTTTGCATTGACGAAGTAATATTTGAGCACCGCTATTACACCAAATATAATGTTTTCTTATATCACATATATACATCAATCTTCAATTAGGTTTATGTTCTTTCTTGTACCAGTTTTACATTTTACGTCCGTTAACCCTTTCCCAAACAATAACGACATTTGACTACTATTTTGCAGAAGGCTTTAGAAAACAATGTGGAAAAACAAGAAATTGCTCGTAACGAGCAATTTCTCCTTTTCCCACAAGGTTTTCTGCTCTATCTGAAGAATAGTTTTCAATTTCATCACATTTTGAATTGTCGTCTGCATACTCTTTCAATTTGTTGTTTGGGAGAGGGTTAAAGCAATTTTGTTGTCATAAATCTGCAAGATAGGATTGAGTAGCGCCTTGCTCGAAAAGCAGTGATTGAAAAATAAAAATAATTTTGCTACTGAAAACTATACCAATCACCCAATGACCCATTCCCTGATACACTTGACTCTTTACCAAACACCAAATTGAAAAAGTTTGCAGACAACATTACAAATTGTGCATAAATTGGAAAATAATCTTCTGATAGGGCAAAAAACATTGTGGGAAAAGGAAAAAATTATTTGTTACGAGCATTTTTTCCTTTTCCCATAATGTTTTCCAGAGTCTTCAGCAACAAAGTGGTCAGATGTCATTATTGTTTGGTAAATGGGTTAACAAATAACCTTCTCTTTGTGATTTTGTGACGAAAGGAGAAACTGCTCTTCTTCTTGTCACATTATTTTCAAACATAATCACCATCTCTGTCACCACTGTATGTCAATCTCTTACTATTTAACAATAACATCTTAAAACCACACTTCAATTGACCCCTAATAAAATGTAAATTGAAAGTACATGTATTGAGACAAAAAGAGAAACTGGTCACTTCCATCTGTAGTGACAAAGGATGTCAAATATCTTAAACCTTATAGTGCTGGAACCAACTTCATGCTTAGGCAAACAGATCACAGGCCAGCTGCCAAGTGAATTGGCAGCTGGCCTGTGATCTAACCTGTTTGCTACTCTGGGTATCTTTCTGGGTATCTTTCCTCAACAAAATTAAGCAGATATATAAGGTTTTGGAGAGCAGACGACACAAAAAAATATTTTAACCCAATTCCAAACAATAACACCATTTTACCACTTTGTTGGAGACAACTCTGGAAAACATTGTGGGAAAGAAAGAAATTGCTCATAACAAGCAATTTCCCACAATTTTTATTATCTGATCAGAAGATTATTTTCAAGTTTCATCTCATTTACAAATGTTGTCTGCAAACTTTTCCAATTTGGGACAGCTGAAAATTTGGCATTTGGTAAAATGTTAAGAATATTACCCAGCATTCTAAGGGTTAACTTTGTAACAACCGTAACAAGAGTAATAACACAGCAGGCCCCAATAATATATCACCCTGTTTCACATCATTTATCAATTTGTCAAATATGGTGACATCATTCTCTATAATTTTTACAGCCTTGACCACATTAACACACTTACTTCATTTCTAGGCCGAATTAAGATTTAATTAGCTATCCTAGACAAACTCTTTGTTCTTTTTGTTAACAGGAGACATAAATGAAACCATCTTGGGAAATATTTCAATTGAAAAAAAATGTCCAAGTAAACTTGCAATATTTCCCTGTTAACAAAGGACTACTATCTTGACATCAGAAGAATTTGGCAAGATGTGCAAACTTTCCTATTGATATAATGTAACCTAATATGACAGAAAATTTGCTTTTACACATTACAATGGCTTAGTGCCATTACCAAGTTTAGTTTTTTCGAAAACATGAAGGACTTAAAATTAGTATTGCACTTAAAGCCATTGTGTAGTGAACTGTAAACTCAAATTATTCTTAAATATCAGACATAAAATTATATATCGTGTCTGCATGAATTATGAAATTATCTAAAGAAATTTTTGCATAACAAAATAAAAACATCAAAAATTGTTGTTAAATAATTGAAGAAGTTTTTCAGATTGATCGAAACCTAATTGGTTTTCATTGTCGTCTGCAAACCATTTAAATATGTGACAATAAAAATCTCACCAATTTCGCAACCAGTTTAAAAGATTCAAATGTTCTCCCCATGTGGTTTATGGACCTTGAAAAACAGGCTAAATAAATGATTCATAAAGCTTTTATATTAATGGCTTTAATTCTTTCTTATTTCTATATGATACACAAAACTATATATTTTCACTCGAAAAAGGGATTTATCTGTTACGGTCCACTAAGTCCTCCCCCTGACAACCATTGTGAAAAAGTAAATTCAATTTAAATTTACCTTATCCCATTTTGACATGGTGAAAAAGGAGTTTATATATGTTCATGACAGGGATCTTTCTATATTACCTCAAGTCTTCAGTTGACATATTTCCTAGCAGACCAGCTGGCTCTCAAGCTGGTAGACCTGTAGGACTTGTAAAATTTTCATCATAATTTTTGTGTTTTCTTGTCCCTTTGTTGAGAAAAGCCTCCAAATTATTTATCAACTTAATTAGGTGTGACAAATGTTGAAAAATGGTTGACTTGCCATAACTGGGTAAAGTGAAATTGTTATCACACACAAATAATAAAATGAATCGAAATGAATGTAATATACCTATATGAGTTAGTGATTTATGATTTATGAGTTAGTGTATGCCAAGGACATGTTATGCTTATATAGGACCCGTCCATCTAGTGATTTGCTTGTCCTGTGAAACAGTAAACTTGCTGGAAAAGTGAATTTTAAGCCTGTTATGATAAGGAAATTTTCCCTTTGTCAAAATGGTTTTAATTTTCATTAATGAACTTTATAATTTGATTATTAATTTTGTCTGCAGAAGTCATTGGTCAAAGTCCTGGTGCTCACTGTAGATCTAAAGTACTGGTTGAAAGCTCCTACAAATGTTAGCTTTATCAAGGGTTAGCAAAAAGTTGCTAATTTTAGAGGAAGGATATCATATACAAATTGGTTATTTATGACCTGTCACTGCAATAAGGAAGACAGATGGGGGTGCTTAATTGTGTCTAATGTAATAAACAAATCTTATCACATCTTGCAAGATGCTTATCAGGTTATCTCTAGTATATATCTGTTTATATTATAGATCTCAGAAACCCTTTTCTAGCCTTGCCAACTATTAACCCTTTCAATATTCCCTATTTAAATTTGCTGTATAAAGAGCACTTTTAACAATAACTACCCACAAACACACTGTCATAAAACATGAATTCATTCAAAGAAAATAAGGGTTTTATTTTAGTAGTAAATAATTCAATTGGTTTCAATCAATCATGCATTTTTCCAAGGGTAATTGTCCAACTTTGTTACAGAGGGATGTTAAGTTATTTGTGACAAACAGTTTTTCATTTTGACACTTTTATATGGTTTCAATCAAATGTCATTTTGAAAACTCGGGTATATTGTGGTGCAATGTTGCTTTTAAATCAGTGTCGTCAAAGGATTACTATTGAGCCAATGAGTGTTGGATTAATAAAGATAACCGGAATCCAAGTAATGTACCAGTTACAGCAAAGTTATTCTAATTCCTACAATGTCAGCAGAAACACCTTTGTTCCAAAATATGAAACTGTCTGTAACAAGCAATTTATCAAATTCCGAAAACCATCTATTATCAAATAACTATTTCTTCAAAGACTGTAATCTGTTAGGTGCACAGGGATATATATCATAATACCTTTATTAACACTATATATAGTGTTAATAAAGGTATTATGATATATATCCCTGTGGTTAGGTGGTGTCATATTTACCTTAAAGGGTAAAGGTTAAGTAGTTAAGTCAATTAATGTGCTTGAATTGACAGCCATGCTTATATAACCTTGGGCTAATATTGACCGATCAATACATCAAAAGATATAGACTATGATCTTATTAGTCAATTACCTGTAACCTGTCTGTCTCGAACAAGGGTTCAGTGCAATACTATAGTTAGTGCTTCAAGTTTATGAAGCACTTACTATAGTCTTGCATTGAACGCTCGAAATGACCATGAAAGTTCACTGGCTACAATTTCCCGCCTAAACGTATTCACTATCAAATTCATTGAACATACAAACTGTGCCTAAACCTTTTTCACAATCAAAGACATGGGAAAACATAATCTATGGCTTAACTTATTCCCTTTGGAAAAACATTGAAAATACAGCTATGAGTTTAATAAATACACAGGTATATGAAGTCCTGTCTTTGCTTTGACAACAGCAGAAGCTTTTGAATGGACTTTTCTACTTACTTTGTTAAAACTTTTGAAAGTATTCTATTGTAATTCAAAATGTGAATAAGATTCATAAATAGTGTTTGAACACCATATATTACTTATAAACCCATTCAGAAATATATGTGATTTATTCATTGATCAAAATCTAAAGCAAAAGCAGAACACAACTGCAACCAATTACGACTTGCAGAATTGTGTGGAATCTTAAAAGAAAAAGGAAGACCATTCATGTTACAAACCATACCTCTTCCTGTCAAAGTTGCCTTTTATTTCATCTTCAACTACATGTGTAGTAAAACATTCAGTTCTGAATTTCCAAAAGGCATCTTTTTAAAATGACATAGAGATGTTTTTTATCTTCACTTTACATTCTGATGACAAATAGAATGGGATTGTAACAAGTTTCAGTTACACGCAATGAACATTTCCTTTAAACACGATTCTCTTTCATCCTTAAGCTTTTCAAAGTTTAAGTACTGTTTACAATACACTTAACATACAATATAATTAGTTTTTATTTCATTCTTTTGTAATCCTTTCCATGTAGAAGGTGGAAATCAAATCCTTAACTGCAACATGCTGTTTTCATGAATTGTTTGGCGTCTCAACCACTCTACCAAGTCAGTGTATAAATATTCACACACTTATCAATCATATACATGTAATAAAGATATTCCTTAATGTATCATTAAATGTTAAGTAACGATGAATCTCAGTTGTTGCTCAGATGCTTCACCATTTAATGTCAAAATATGATAAGCCCGGAAAACTTTTAGAGTAGTCATTCAGGGATTAAGATACGTTCTGTTCGCCAACTCCTTTATCAACCCTTTCCTAAACAACAGATTTTCGACTGCCCCAAATTGAAAGAGTTTCCAGACAACATTCCAAAATGTGATGAAATTGGAAAATAATCTTCTGATAGGGCAGAAAACATTGTGGGAAAAGGAAAAACTGCTCGTTATGAGCAATTTCTCCTTTTCCAACAATGTTTTCTAAAGTCGTCTGCAAGAAAGTGGTCAAATGTCGTTATTGTTTGGGAAAGGGTTAATTCTTCATGAACCCTATGTTATGGGTAGTAATGAGAATTGCCTCATTGAATACCAACAAAACAGAAATAGTATTCTGCAAAATACTGCAAGTAAATCATCCTAATAAACCCTCATTATTTAGAACATTGTCTTAGATTTAGAAACAGTTGCTTTTCCACAGAAAAAAAATTATATCCTTGTATTTATGTGGTAGTTATCATTGAATGGTTTAGATCCATTGGAAAATAATAAACTGATATATATGACTTCAACTCCGTGTTCATTTGGTATACCTTCATACTTAAAGATGACTTCATCCTGCATCAGTAAATGAACTTTTTATCAAATCCATGACTTACCTTGATTAAGCTCTGATCTTTAAGTAACATTGTTCTTATTCTAAAATAAGAGATCTCTAAGTAAAATCGCAACAAAAGAATACTCCCCCTGTGACTTACCTTTTGAATGTTACACTACTTCACTGACTTCAATAAGCTGTTTGTTTGTTTGTTTGTTTGTTTTACAATTTGTTTTACATCGATTGTGAAGGAGGCTTTATAGCCCATCGAGTCACTCTCGATGACTGCTTCCTGGAGAATACACCAGTAATCGCGCCGGTTTGAGGGCTAGTCCCGGCAATTCTCACCTCGCCTAACGGGGATTCGAACCAGGGACCTTCGGTACAGTAGCCCGACGCTCTACCACTGTACCACTGTCGCGCTATGCAATCCAACCTACCTTTGTTATAACATCAAGTAGCATGTGCATTGTGAACTTGTACCATCTTAAGAATAGATGCAAGCAATACTCACTGATGCATCAAAGAAATTAAAGATAAAAAGCTGACTTACTAAATGTTTGACTGGACAGCGGCTTCCATAACGATATCAGCATCAAAACGCTGAGTAAATGAGTTAAATCCAATGTTTTATCCATTTTTATCACAATCAAACCATTATCACATTCGAAATAAATCCATCTCAAATCAATCCAACCTAAACACACATAGCACTTAATTCAAATTAAATCCATACTCTTGGGTGTTGTTTTTTGTTTGTTCGAAAAATACCTTTATGCCCAATTTAAACCCCTAAATACAGTAGCCAGCCCCCATTTCAAATCCACTCTGTGTACACACTCTACACCAGCCCATACATCACTGATCTCTAAACCCCCAAACCAGCCCCCTATACTACTTTACTACACTATCGATAGTTCAAATTTTTATGAATATTCCCGCTTGGGTCAGGCAAGTGTTATAACTTTCACAAAACCCTGCCCAAGGCCATCATCCTATGTTTTAAGTGTGTTAGATGTTTGACAGGTACAATCCCTGGTTTGCACTTGATACCAGTAATTTTAACACATGTAAATGTTTGTTTTTAGCACTTCTCTCCTCCATACACCTGACCCTGTTAGCTGTTCCTGGTTTGATTTTACCTATAATCTCCATTGTATGCACCCTCCCTCCTCCCCTGCATAGCTTGTGTGTAAACTTAAACCCTTTTCTGTAGCTCTCTATCAAACAGATCAGATTTAACTACTCCCATAGTCTATAGTACCTCCCTCTTCTTCATCTGTTGCAAAACACTTAATACATCACTGTGACGAAAGGATAATTTGCTCATAATTGCCATATGCTGTTGCTCTCAATATTTGAATAAGTTGCGAAGCCTATGCAGAAAAATGGGTTACAGACTTTGCAGGAGGCAATTAAGTTAAGACAAAAATAGAAACTGTGTAGTATTGAACTAAATGTATTAAGGTTTTACTCCTTTTCCCAGGGATAGTGAATAAAATCTAACATAGCACATGTGGGTAGTTCCCAAAAAAAGAAATCAAAAACAGTAAATAGTCACACCATATTTTTTTATTAAGAAAACTGTCTGCAGCATTCATGTAATATCAATTAAACATCAATAAACATTGTTGGCAGCTGTCCTAAATTATTGCAAATAAGTGCAAGAAGTTTACCAACTCTGGGCATTGCTGAAACATTTCCCTATCCCTCCAAGAGATAAAAAAAAAGTCCTTTGTTATTTTTCAACCACAACTTCATAATTTTTAATAATTTCACATTATTAAAGTGATTTATTTCCTTATATCAACATCGCATGAATGGTGAAGGGTCATACCAAGATATCGCATACCTGTAAAGAAATCTTTTAGCTGATCTTGATAAAAAAAAAAATCATTTGAATGGGCCATGAGAAAAAACCTACAATAAATCTCTTAAAGATTTTAAAATCTGATAGCATTTAATTTCCCCCAGACTTTAATTCACCTTGAAATAAAACCGGGACTTTTATAACCTGTATCTTTTCAAAAAATGTTCAATTCAACCCTTGCTATCATAATATAGAGAAGCATAGTATGTTCAGTTCACAAATAGTTGCCCTGAGTTTGAGATTTGCCAAGAGTTATTGATTGAATCAAAATGTGCCCATATATATATTACTGGTATCGAACCATGGCCAAAATTTATGAGTTAACATTTATGTTGAGTAAACTTTAAAAGTTTGTGATGTAAGTTTACATGTAAGTTTTTTTCAAAACCTACAAAAGACAGCTTTAAAGAAGAAAAAAACATCAAAAAGAATGAACCACAGATCAAGCATTAAATATAAAGAAAGGCAGTGAACTTTTGTTAATGCTTTAATTGGAACAAATAAAGAATATTTATAGCACTTAAATTCAAATTTTCCTCTTTGTCAAAAAGATATCTAAAATGAGATGTACGTCCAAAAATATCCTCTGGTAAAATAAGAGAAATCATTGGAATTAACCACAACAATTCCACAACTTATTTTATTTGGACACAATTAATACAGGGAGCTATTTTTTGAAGGTGTTTAAATTTCAAATCATCTGTCAAAGAATGTATTAGGCCTTTCCTAAGCCTGTATCAAAATTCAAAGTTATCTTATCTTTGTTGTATTAATAAAGGCACTCCAAATATTTTGATACAACAATGTGACGTGTTGATATGTTTTGATAAACAACTTTTTTTCCCCAAGTCATTGGGCTTAATCATAACTATCCCTCCCACAGAGTTAATAGCAGGTAAGGTCCCAAAAATTGAACCAATAATCTTCATTTCTTTCCCATAACTTATGTCAAAATAATAATTCAACAGGGTATCCTTGGACATCTGTAAAACATAGAAAGAGTATCAGATATGATGCAGTGCACTGTCTTTCCAAATAAAATGAAATGAATGAATAAATGTAGTAATAAAAATCTAAATGAACATGATCTTATTTGATATTACATACTGAATGTTTCCATTGCAACAACTAATAATGGCCAAGCACCCATCTCGAACTCAGGATCCCTTGTATACCACGTTCGACCACCATAGCAGTACCACTTGAGCTATGCCAGATCCACTTCAATACCAAGATGGTACCCAAAGGTTATAGGTAGGTGGGCCTGCATGGTCGCATCCCAAAGCAAAAGAAGTCATTAACCCTTTCCCAAACAATGACGACATTAATTTTGACCACTTTGTTGCAGACGACATTAGAAAACGAGCCATTTTTCCTTTTCCCACAAGGTTTTCTTTTCTATCTGAAGAATATTTTTCAATTTCATCACATTTTGAAATGTCGTCTGCAAACTCTTTCAATTTGGGACAGTCGAAAATTTGCTATTTGGTAAAGTGTTAAAGCAGGATTAGGAATGGGTGCTTGACTCTTTTCTCAACAATATATTCTTTTACTTGCTTAACTTTGACGGGGTTTTATTTTGGATGGGGTTTAATGGGTGTCAATAATTTCAAATGCATATTTATTATGGATTGACTTATATATACAATGTATAGTCTATTCTATTCACATATTTTTCAATTTCATCACATTTTGAAATGTCGTCTGCAAACTCTTTCAATTTTGGACAGTCGAAAATTTGCTATTTGGTAAAGTGTTAAAGCAGGATTAGGAATGGGTGCTTGACTCTTTTCTCAACAATATATTCTTTTACTTGCTTAACTTTGACGGGGTTTTATTTTGGATGGGGTTTAATGGGTGTCAATAATTTCAAATGCATATTTATTATGGATTGATTTATATATACAATGTATAGTCTATTCACATACAACTATATTTCTCATTTGAGCACTATAATTTTATTGTTGTTGGTTAGTTCAAAAATAGGACTTTTGTCAAGTTTTTCGAAGCAAGCTATCACAACTTTACAATATTTTCCCTATATATTGATTCACGACAGGTTTAAATAAAGGAACATCAGATTAACATTAACCCTTTCCCAAACAACAAATTTTCGACTGTCCCAAATTGAAAGAGTTTGCAGACGACATTTCAAAATGTGATATAATTGAACAATATTCTTCTAATAGGACAGAAAACATTGTGGGAAAAGGAAAAATTGCTTGTTACGAGCAATTTCTCCTTTTCCCACAATGTTTTCTTAAGTCGTCTGCAACAAAGTGGTCAAATGTCATTATTGTTTGGTAAAGGGTTAAGTGGCCAGAAAGACAAAAATATTCTCTATGAAAAAAATTGGAAGGGATAAATTCATCCTATAGACCAACTTTTTCTCCTGTCACAATAATTTCTAAAGTGTTCATCAGCAAATGCTTCTCATTCCAGGGCTTTTTAGTGTTATATAACAAGGGCCCATTAAATTTCTTTAAAACCAAGCAGTTTTCCCATAAGATTTAAAGTTACATCAGCTTTTTGGTTTCCCAATTCAATAATTTCATCGATACAGTTTCTTAACCCGTTACCAAACAATAACAACATTTGACCAGTTTGTTGTAGAAGACCCACGAAAACATTGAGGGAAAATGAGATTCCTCCTTTTTGCCAAAATGTTTTCTGCCCTATGAGAAGATTATTTTTTAATTTCGTCAAATTTTGACAGTCGAACATTTGGTGTTTGGTAATGGGTTAAACCAAGGCCCAATTAAGCCTCTTCCAAGTTCAATAAAAAAAAAAGCCCCGTAATTGAGGTATAATTGAGAGAGTGGTTAAACACAATAAATGGCTGGTAAAGCGTCAACATGAGTACGAAAATTCAACCCAATTTATCTTGTATTTGCTTATGCATGACAATTCAAATTTACGGATCAATATATCGCACCCAATAGACAAGGATATTTTGTAAATCGACCTCTCCTCATCGATTTTCAAGGGGTTTTGGGTATATTGATTTTATTGATCCATTTAATCTACCCTTCTCTCACGTTCAGACAGATGCATATTTTTTCCTTTTTGAAATTAACAAGTTTAATTCATGAAAAATGTTGATTTTTGTCTTTGTAGCCAATTAAATAAGTGTTTTTATGGATAGATTTGCTAACACAACTGAATTTGTCTTACAATTCATGTATTTTTTCAAAATTTTCTATGATATATTTAAATTGCGCCAAAAAGCCTCCAAAACAGACAAAACCCTTTCCTTGATGCAAAGAACACTTTGGTCCTCTTGAGCAGATGCCATACAGACATACATGTATGTCTTGGAGACACTGTAACAAAAGAAGTTGCATGTTTTTGTCAATGTTTTATATTCATTAGATAATTTTCAACTTAATCACAATTAATGATTGATAATTTTGATTTTGCATACCTTTACTAGACCTCTACCCTTAGTGTTTTGGAGTCTTTTGTTATAAGATCTACAGTATCAAAGAAACAGCTAGCACAAAGCACCTGATCATATTTACTTATATAGGTTTTTTAAAACAGTCTACATTATTTCAGTTATGTTGAAACGACTGGCTCATATTGATGAGGGAAACCCAAAACTGTTTGACTGTACATGTTGGTAGGTCAAGCCAGGTAATGTTACTTTTATGATTTGAAAGTTTGTTGTTTGAATGTTGCTTGTAATTCCTACGTAAACCAAAGTTGACCTGTCTCCAAAACCTGTCCCTATTGCTTGTCAGAGGTTATTTCACAATATGAGGGTTCAATGCAAGACTATAGTAAATCTTTACATTTGTGCCTTGCACTGAACCCTTGAAAAATGGCTATTACATGCAATGTCAACATCCATATAATTGTCGGATGTATGCAATGAATTTCATTCATTGAACCATTATACAATTCATTTGGAGGTGAAATGGCTGATCAATGCAATATAAAGAAACATTACAAGGGAAAATTTAACAAGGGAAAATATTTTAAGCAGCTTATCATGTCTACTATTTAGCGCTGGTGGGAGGTGCAGTCTGATTTATAGACTTGAGGACATGGGATTACTGTCAAAAGTTCTGTTCCCCCCTAAAAAGGTGTCTCAACACAGCAAGCATAAGTTCACCCTCCCCTTCATCTTTATGAGTTTATAACACAACAGCAGAATGTTTGAATATACTTTGTGACCAAAAGACAGCTTTCTCTTTTTGAGCAGTTTTTGTTTTATCTCACAATAGTTTCAACCAAAAGTCACTGAAAAAGCCGGCATTGTCATACTGTCTGCTGCCACTATCATTACGGACCAATCATAAAGCACAAAATGTAATGAGGGAAAGGATAAAGTAATCATGCATTTTCATTGAAAGCTGTCATCTTCAAGAGGATTATTAATGCAGTTTGATTGCTTGTCAATATTTACCAATTAAAACCACTTCCCCATGTTGAATTGTACATTTGTCAGGTCAAACATGGAAGCAACAGCTGACGGCGTTCATTTTTTTAATACAATATTGCATTTACTTGGGTTCATTGGGGAAAAACCATTATAATAAACGAAGATATTGCTAATTTTCATTACTCAAAGACAAATTATTCTTATCCTACAAAGTATTCACAATGAAGCCATAGTCTTTATCTTCATTAACTCTTCACAAGAATCATTAGAAAACTGACAATAACTGATAAAAATGTTGCATTCTTTTTATGACAACGGCTAGAAATTGATTTTTAAAAAAGGAAAAGTTTCTAATGATCAGTAATGATTCCCGTCTATCACAGTGGATCCTATAGTGTATTTCTTTCATGTGAATGTTTTTCTTTCATGTGTGTCAAAGTTAACCAACATGAAACAAGATTGTGGATATAGAAACAATTCAAGAAACACAACTCTGATAGCTTTATCAATTATGTCTCCAACAGAGTAACTACCCTTTGACTGTATTGAACTGAATAAAGATTTACTTCCATGAAAGATGTCTCCTTGAATACCCTTTTACACCTTTTCATAGAACAGGCCACCCAAAATGCTTTAGCATAAGAAAGCTTTACAAAATATTGTTACAAAAGAATTACTTGTTCATCACAGACTAATTCTTATTTAGCATGATTATCTCAATGTTTACTTATAAATTGATGCAACTTATCATGGATTTTGTTTGTCTCACATCACAAACCCTTTCTGATGGGTTCTGCTAGAAATAAGCTTACAGCAGTAGATTTGTTGACCATTTACTTAATAAAATAATGTTCCTTTGACCAATTTGTTGTAAAGATCTATAGAAACCATAGAGACAAAAGGATAAATTGCTCCTAATGGGCATTTTTTCCCTTTTCTTTTTAACAATGTTTCTACCACAAAAATGCAATTTTTCATGCATTCATTTTTCAGATTCTGTTGCTTTCAATTTGAAATAGTCATAAACTCTTAAAAAGCTCATCATTCACAACCATAACAGGTGTAGTCAGCAAAGATAGAGCAAAATCAGTTTGACAAAAGCTGACTTTTCTCATAATGAGCCACCTCTCTTTGTCACAATGATGTACTTTGTTAATCAATTAATCAAGCAGTCTAGTTAAATGGGCATATTGATGGGGTCATTTACAAACAGGTTTTTTGAAAGCTAATTCACAAATGACATTTCGCAGGCACTCATAAGAATCATCTTTACAAGAAAATTGTAAAGAGTTCCCATCAAATAGGGTTTGTTTGTACAACCCACAATAAAGTGAATTTGGGTGAGAGTGGTGCAGAGGCAGAGCATTGGGCTCTTGTACCAAGGGTCATGGGTTCTATCCCTGTTTGGCAAGGTGAAAATTGCCAATGTGAGTTTTGGTTTAGTAAAGGCAGCAAGTCAGCTAGAGTGAATTCAATAAGTTTCAAGCTTCCATCAAAATCAATATAAAATAAATAAGTTTAAACTAAAGGGAATTAGGAAAAAATCAAGGCGTTCGCTAGGGGAACACACCTCTTATCTGGACCATTTATCCTATCCTAGCCATGCAGGCTTTGCTGGCTATATTTTTTCCTTATTTTGATGATAGGTTTTAATGTCATCTGCACCAAATAACACTCAACATGGAAAGGGTTAATGGGAAAAAAGCAGAGGGTATCCCAATTCATCAGCCGGCATTACATCATTTCCAATATGCTATCATTACCGGGAGACTGTTTGATGACGATTTATGGCCCTTCATACATAATTAACACAATAAAATGCTTAATGGAATGAAATTGTATTTGTATTATTCTTTAGTTATTGATTATCCTATAGATTCAAATGAAACCTATTACCTCATCCTTAACTGCATGAATATTTAACCCTTATTGTGCTGGAACCGACTTCATGCTTATGCAAACAGGTTAGATCCCGGCCAACCGCCAAGTAAATTGGCGGCCGGCCTGTGATCTAACCTGTTTGCTATTCTCAGTACCTTTTCTCAACGATATTAAGCATATACTAAAGGTTTTGGAAAGCAGATGACACAAAAATCTATTTTTAGAAAATTACCCAGCATTCTGAGGGTTAAAATGGGAAGCATTTACAGATGGAAAGAGCATTTTAGGACAAAAGAGAGCTTATTTTGATAAGCTGATAGAAAGGATTTATTGGGGTACATTTTATTTTATTTTGAAACCAAGATTAACCAATCACACAACTACATGTAAGAAAATAATCAAGTTCACTTTAGTTTGTATGGAGTTTAATGCTGTATCAACAATTTTTCATTTATTTTACAGTTTTCCTGGATCCACCAGTACCAGGCTAAGACTCTGAGGTGACTTGCCAAGGGGCACTCCCTCAAAACAAGAGGTGTTGGTGGGGCTCGAACTTGAGACCCCCCAAGTTCTAAGGCTACTTTACTCACTTAGCCACACAGAACCCCAGTTCACTCAACTTTTTATGGAGTATCAGATGAGGCATATCAATGGTTGTTTATGGCACTGTCTGAAATACAAGATAGATGTTGTGCTGGCAGCATTTTTCAGTGCAAATCAATTTGTCATATTCTGCATTTATGTGGCTGTCACCAATAAACAAAAAAACGACCCATAGATTCTTTTTAAGCTCTAGCTAAAAATGAACAAAAATGTTTTTTGTCATGCCTAATTGAAGGAATGAGAGGAGAATTTTACTCATCAGGCAGCTTTGATCTTTGCAAATATTATGATCTGTTGCTGTCATATATATTTGCAATGAAATGAAAAATGTTAGAAGGCTGGATTAAAAAGTGATTGAGACAATAATAGAAAGAAAAGACAATCAATGTTAAAATAATAAACACTTTTCATTACAAAAAAGTTATAAAATGTTAACAGGAAGCACATTTTATATTAACAGTAATACTAATCATCATTCTCAGCGAGATTCTTCTTGTGAGTCCTCACAATCCACATTTGGCCTGAGTACTGGGTGTGTATCCAAGGAAGCAATATCGAGAGCAATTAGTCTAAGTGGCAAGAACTTGTTTCACAATCCATTTAAAATAAATTTAAACTAAAGAAAAAATGCTCATTAGAAGTTGGAGAGTAAATGAGGGCATGGGATGATAAGCGTGCACAAATAAACAAGAAGCAGTTTTTCCCTGCATTTCCACTCATTTGTATTCCTCATTGCGTTCCTTTCTCAGACAGAATCAGCATGGAGGCTCCCTTTTTGAATAATTAATACCCTCCTTTTGGGATCAGTTTCTTGGAAATTTGATATCAGAAACTCTGTACACATATCCATGGTTGAATGTGAGACTATGGCTAGTCCTTCCTTAACTTTACCCCTGTTGATGCAATGTCAAAAACCTAATAAAACAAACATTTAACCCATTACCAAACAATAGCGTCATTTAACCACTTTGTTGCATATGCCTCTGGAAAACCTTATGGGACAAGGAGAAAATGCTCGTAACAAATAATTTCTCCTTTTACCACAATGTTTTCTGTCCTATCAGATGATTATTTTCCAATTTCAACACATTGTGAAATGTTGTCTGCAAACTCTTTCAACTTGGGACAGTCGAAAATTTTGTGTTTGGTAAATGTATACACAGGTTCTAAATGTTTCAGTTTTGTAACAACTTTCCTGGATCCGACAGTACTAGGCTAAGGCTTTGAAGTGACTTGCCGAAGGCTAATACCACACAACCAGGTCTCATATAAGTTATCTCCTTTTTCTTAAATGATTGAGTGATGGCACCTACCGATATGACCATGGAAAACATTTAGACACAATAATGTACAGTCCACATGAAGGTAATCTCTCTTTCTCTTCTTGATTGAGTGATGGCACCTACCGATATGACCATGGAAAACATTTAGACACAATAATGTACAGTCCATATGAAGGTAATCTCTCTTTCTTCTTGATTGAGTGATGGCACCTACGGATATGACCATGGAAAACATTTAGACACAATAATGTACAGTCCATATGAAGGTAATCTCTCTTTCTTCTTGATTGAGTGATGGCACCTACCGATATGACCATGGAAAACATTTAGACACAATAATGTACAGTCCATATGAAGGTAATCTCTCTTTTTCTTGATTGAGTGATGGCACCTACCGATATGACCATGGAAAACATTTAGACACAATAATGTACAGTCCATATGAAGGTAATCTCTCTTTCTTCTTGATTGAGTGATGGCACCTACCGATATGACCATGGAAAACATTTAGACACAATAATGTACAGTCCATATGAAGGTAATCTCTCTGTTCTTGATTGAGTGATGGCACCTACCGATATGACCATGGAAAACATTTAGACACAATAATGTACAGTCCATATGAAGGTAATCTCTCTTTTTCTTGATTGAGTGATGGCACCTACCGATATGACCATGGAAAACATTTAGACACAATAATGTACAGTCCATATGAAGGTAATCTCTCTTTCTTCTTGATTGAGTGATGGCACCTACCGATATGACCATGGAAAACATTTAGACACAATAATGTACAGTCAATATGAAGGTAATCTCTATGTTCTTGATTGAGTGATGGCACCTACCGATATGACCATGGAAAACATTTAGACACAATAATGTACAGTCCATATGAAGGTAATCTCTCTTTTTCTTGATTGAGTGATGGCACCTACCGATATGACCATGGAAAACATTTAGACACAATAATGTACAGTCCATATGAAGGTAATCTCTCTTTCTTCTTGATTGAGTGATGGCACCTACGGATATGACCATGGAAAACATTTAGACACAATAATGTACAGTCCATATGAAGGTAATCTCTCTTTCTTCTTGATTGAGTGATGGCACCTACCGATATGACCATGGAAAACATTTAGACACAATAATGTACAGTCCATATGAAGGTAATCTCTCTTTCTTCTTGATTGAGTAATTTAAACCTTTTTCAAAATATAAGGGTCATTACCAAAAATATAGGTTGATGGGTTATACCTTTTCCAAGCTTACTGTCTAAGCCCTGGGTAAAGCCACCAGCTTTCTGTTGGTTAGTCTGTACTTACTCTCACAAAAGAATTTGAATCATTTCAGAAAGATGAGCAATATGTTTTAAAGTACTCTCTAACCGCTTTGGCATGGACCAATGATAACAGTCTGGCAACTGTCTCAAGTCATTTGCAACCATTTAACACAATTAATGATCTTTAATCGATGAAACTATCAAAAAATGTCTGGTAACTTTAAAGACACATCAAATGTCTGTCTTCATCTGCGATATTGTTTAATTAGTCTGACACATTAGTCGATGCTTCAACTGACAAAGGGCAAGCTAAGAAAGGTCCTCCAAATAAATATGATTTATATAATTAATATTTTCAATATTCTGAATAATTGGTTACAAATGATGGTTGAAATGAAAAACAGTATGATTGATTTTATAACATAGAATCATCTTGCAAAGTTAATTGTATATTAATTACGCAACCATAATGTGTGAAGACAAAAACTCACAAATAAGATTTACATAATATGCAAGGGTTGCCAAATTGATCTTACTATTTACTTTGGGTACATTTGGCAATACTGCCTTTTGTCACAATCATAATCCATTTACCTTTTAAAAAACTGTACAGTATTAAACACTGAGTCAACCATTTTTCAGTTATATCTTGCTTTCCTGGGATTCATCTGTACTAGTCTAAAACTCTGAAGTGCTATGCAAAAGGGCACACCAAGGAGACCAGCCGACTGCGGTGCCAGTGGGGCTCAAACAAGAAACCCCAGTGTTATAAGTCTGCCACCTCATGCAATCACTTAGCCAAACAGAACCCCATGTTTCAAAATAATCACCATTTATTTAGAGTGATTAAAATTTACAGATTGTGGATGACATTTTTAAAATATCACACCTGTCTCACATCACACTTTCATTGAGAGAGATCCAACCAGTAAGCTCAATCAAATGACTTACCTTGTCAATACTTCTCTAAACCCTACATTGTCGGTATTCTGAAGTTAAAACTCTCACAGGATGAAGATTTTGTCTAATAGCCTCAATAATACTGAATGAAAATACCATAACAGCTTCTTTATTTAGACTCTTTAATCACCATGAATGCAATTTGCAAGGGTTAAACACTGAGCTTAAGGGGAATTTGATAGAAAAACATTAGCTGAGACATGTATCATTAATGCCCAATTCTGACATCCCTAGAAAAAAAATAAGATTTGTGACTGTGGACTGCTCTGGGACTACTAGGCAAAATTGACAGCTTCTGCCAGAAATGATGTATCGGACTACTAAAAGCAGCCCCATTTATGGAGAAATATGAACGGTCTAAACTGTAACCATCTGTGGGCAATTTAAGGACGTTGTGAACCCAATGGAAGCTTACATTGAGAGTTCAATGTAAGACTATAGTAAGTGCTTCATGAATCTAGAATCTAGAATTGCTCTCATGAAGAAATATTGATACAGTCTAACTTGTGTTAAGCAGCCACCCTTTTAAGCAGCCAACCTGTCTTAAACAGCCAATTCACTCTGTCCCATAGGCTGGCCTCTTAACACAAGTTTGACTGTATTTGCAATGATGTCTTACTGTTGTCTGGTGTTGCGTTTAATTTGGACCAGCTAGTTAAACAGCAAATGGGAATTCTTAACCCTTTACCAAACCCCAAATTTTCAACTGTCCCAAATTGATAGAGTTTGCAGACGACATTTCAAATTGTGATGAAATTGGAAAATAATCTTCTGATAGGAAAAAAAACCTTGAGGGAAAAGGAAAAGTTACTTGTAACAAGTAATTTCTCCTTTTTTTCAACAATGTTTTCCAGAGGCGTCTGCAACAAAGAGGTTAAATATCATTATTGTTTGGTAAAGGGTCAAGGACAAAAATAGCAAGTTCTTCATGATACCCAGTAGAAACAATGAAGAAAGCCCAAAAAGGCTCTTTGCAGGCGATACCTTCATTACATCAAAGAGGTTTCTTATATCTTCTTTAAAATTGGGTCAACCTGAGCCATGAAGACAGGGATTCAGCTGTCATCTGCTGTAAATTAGTCAGAATAAGGTACAGGTTTTACAGAAGGCTTTTCCACACCTAGTGTGTCTGGATGAGGGGGTCTGTGACACAAGGTCATCCCTGGAGACATCCTACACAGAAGCATCCTGAACTTACTGCCCTGTCATTTATCCTTGGGGCGCACCTGCGGAACGTATCCAAGGAAACAAACTACCAAAAACATTGAAATTTCAGCAGATATCAATGAAACCGTAGTGACAAAAAATTTGAAATTTCATACAGTCAGCAATTGTTTCAATATTTCATATTATCTTTTACATTTCTAGATGATTACCCCTTAGAATGCTGGGAAATTTTCGAGAAATAGATTTTTAGGTCATCTGCTTTCCAAAACCTTAAAGATCTGCTTAATTTTGATGAGGAAAGATACTCAGAGTAGCAAACAGGTTAGATCACAGGCCAGCCGCCAATTTACTTGGCGGCTTGCCTGGATCTAACTTGTTTGCATATACATGTTGTCGATTCCAGCACTATAAGGGTTAATTACGAGGACATTTGTTTGTACCCATTGAAAACTTAAAAATTTGGTGAGCCATGAAGCCTCCCTCTCCCCTGTTTTAGGTATGGGTAAGAGCTGATGGGCCCTGTTAAGTTAGTTGATGGAACTCAGATTACCATCTATGTATACGGCTTCTGCTGGAGTTAGCCATTTAACCATCATCTCTGTCATAGCTTGTTCATGTCCAATCTGTTTATTATGGAAATTATATTTATTTCACTTGTCATCTTGTTTACACAAATCATATAGTTCCTCAGACAGACCCCAGACTAGTACTAGACAGTTCTGTTAATTGCTTGACAGCTTCCTAGATACACAAATGATGGACCTTAAACCCCTTGTCTGACTTTGATACCCTCAGTCTGATATCTATCCAACCACCCATGTCAAAGATCATTCTGTTGGACTTGTCTTGGCTGGTGTTTTACCTATCAAAGCATCCATGGTAAAGATCATTTAGCTGTAATTGATTTAACTGGTGTTTAACCTATCTAAGCACCCATGTCAACAATCATTTAGCTGTAATTGCTTTAACTGGTGTTAAACCTATCTTGCACCCATGTCCAAGACCATTCAGCTGGAATTGATTTTAATTAACCTATCTAAGCACCCATGTCGAAGATCATTTAGTTGGAATTGATCACACTGGTGTTTAACCTATCTTAGCATCCATGGCAAAAGATCATTTAGCTGGAATTGATTTAACTGGTGTTTAACCTATCTTAGCACCCATCCCGCTATTCATTTGGCTGGGTTCTATCTTTCTGGTGCCTTA
Organism: Cerastoderma edule; assembly: GCA_947846245.1. Taxonomy (NCBI): domain Eukaryota; kingdom Metazoa; phylum Mollusca; class Bivalvia; order Cardiida; family Cardiidae; genus Cerastoderma; species Cerastoderma edule. The sequence goes on along the minus strand of OX401409.1, from coordinate 12,002,014 downwards.
TCTATAAGTACCATTGTCCAAAGAGCATTCAGCTGGAATTGATTTAACTGGTGTTTACCCAAATTAAGCACCCATGTCAAAGATCATTCAGCTGGAATTGAATTAAATGGTGTTTAACCTATCTATGCACCCATGTCAAAGATCATTCAGCTGGAATTGATTTAACTGACATTTAACCTAACTGAGCACCCATGTCAAAAGATCTTCAAGCTTGAATTGATTTCACTGACATTTAACCTAAGTGGGCACCCATGTCAAAAGATCTTTAAGCTTGAATTGATTTAACTGGTGTAGAACCAAACTAAGCACTCATGTCAAAGATCATTTATCTGGATTTGTTTTACCTGGTCTTTAACCTATCTTAACATCCATGTCAAAGAGCAATTCAGCTGGAATTGATTTAATTGGTGGCTAACAGTATATACGCACCCGTGACAAAGATTGTTAGCTGGAACTGATTTTAACTGGTGTTTAACCTATCTAAGCACCCATGTCAAAGACCATTCAGCTGTTTTTAATTTAACTGGGGTCTTACCGATCTAAGCACCCATGTCAAAAGATCATTTAGCTGGAATTGATTTTAACTGGTGTTTAACCTATCTAAGCAAAGATGTCACAGCACCCAACCAAATTTTCAGGCCTTTACACTTCTTGGGTAATCCTAAATGTTCCATGATGTATCAAGGCAAGTATCCTACTCTAAGATATAACCATGAAATAATCAGCTGCTTTTGGGATTCAAATCAAGGTTATCCTGTCTCAAGTCACAATGCTAACCATGCAACTACATTTCCCTCCTTGTATATGAGTGTGGAGGGTAAAATAAATCATGAACACATGATTCTCTGTGAGTCTAAGACATCAGTACATTCCATGTTGGCTTTCCAGTGAAGCTTGAAATCCAATTGTGTTCAGATTGTCAAAATAAGCGAGGCCGAATAGAATTCCCCAAGCTAAATGTCCCCTGAAACTAATGATGCCAATTTCGTACAGTCAAGTTAATAGGGAGCAATGAGGCACCATTTAACTGGTGAATATTCAGCAAAAACATAATTTCTAATAGACCCTTTTAAAAAGAAAATATTTTGCCAAACAATACTGCAATTTCATGCATCTTGTCCTCTTTTTGAATCATCTATTTGGATTACAAGGTATTCCTTTTTTTTGCTTAAATTAATTTCTATCTCAGATTGGAGTGATGCACATGTCCTTCAATTCTTTTCCTGTTTGATTTGGGACTCTGTAAAACGTCTTATGAAAAGTAGTTGTCTTTGTTTACAATTGGTCCAATAAAGACATTTTTGCAAGTAAACAGTTTACTTCTAAAGTACAATATTTGAACATTATCTTGCAAATCAAAACAGTTTCAAGACCATTTAATACTTTCTGATATTTCCACATTATTATCACTCAGGATCAATAGAGTTAATGGCAAACTAAGCTTTTTCCCCTTGCATTTCATTTGTATGGTATTTAACACAGTGTCAACAATTATTTTGTCATGATTCTGTATTCCTAGATCCACCAGTACTTAAGGCAAGGGCTCTGAAGTGACCTCCCAAATGACATTTCTACAAAACCTGAGGTGTTGGTAGGGCTCGAACCGGGGCCTGCAAGTTCTAAGTCAACCACCTTAACCTTTGAGCCACCAATACCCCTTGTATTTTTTTGCTTTTCCCAATTAGGACAGCAGCAGATGACAATACACTGTTATAACATACAGATAAACAAATTCTCTCTTTATGAAATTTGGTACTTTTGTGATGAAAGAATAAATAGCCTGAAATGAGCTCTTTCTATTTGGTTTTGGCAGTTTCATAAGTCCTTTGGTGTGTCAAAAAGAGTCAATTCCAAGTAAGAGATTGGAAGGAAAACCAAACAGCTGACAAACTTTTAACAACCTATTATTTATGTTACAAAGTATTATCAATCCTCAAAATACATTACAATTAAAAACTAATCATTTCTTCTTTAATCAAATATCTTTACAGATACTCAGTTATTTGATCATATTCTTTCTTTTTTCTTATCTAATGTCTCCATGAAAATATTGGTTGTTTTTTCCTCTTGAAAAAGATATATAGAAATCCGATTAAATACTTTCTGATGTCGACAAAATTAAGTAAAAGACAATGTTGAAGCAATATTAATATCTAGTGATAATGAGTCAATTATCAGTAAATGAACAATTCTTATTCTACAGAATAGTCTTTTAAAATTGTCCTCTTCAAACCACCATAAAATGTCTATTCTCTGAGTATAGCAGAAAATGCTCTCTTTCTATCAACTCAAAATTGCTCACTAACTGGCAATAGAACAGCATTTTCCATCCATCTCAATCGTTGCAACTAACAACCATAAAAATGTCATATTTTCACATGTTATGATTGCCGTCAGCTGTAATTTCCAATTTGGACCAATCACAGCTCTCCCATGTGAGGAAGAGGGTTAATCCATTTATTTTGAAGGCAATATAAGCTCATTAGAGGCAGACGAGTTCCGAGTTTCCAACTCCGTCGCGATGAAACTGTCAGATTGTAGTGGTGGTCCGTTAGAGGGAAGGCATTCATTATGTGCTTTTATACTGCCCCCAAAAACTGGAAGGGCTTGACACCCTATAATTGAGTATATTATGTCGAGCCGAAGATTTTATCACCCACATAGGGTTTGCTGATTGAGAAACGACCGACCACATACATCACTCAGGGCTTATTCTCTTCGGTATCTGACCGAAATCAATCCATTCTCATATTGAACATGGGATAGTTTGGGGGCCTTTTAACCACTTACTTCATACTATCTCCCCATGTCGGATATTGGGGGTTCAGTGCAAGACTGTGGTAACTGCTTCATGTTTGTGAAAGACTTACTATAGTCTTGAGTTGAACCCTATGTTTGCTTATACCTTGTTCTGCAAAAAACATAGGAAACAATTACATGTATATACTGCAAAATGGCACATAAGGAGCAATGTCAGCTTTTGACACAAAGTTTTCCACCCTTAACTGAGAAGTTGCTGTCTTTTTCATGTTTTTATCTATTGTGTGCTGATCCATTCAATTTTGACCATTCTAGAATATGAACACCAAGTTTTAAAGGTTCTGTTGAAGAAGACTATTGAATCTTAGTGGGAAAACATAAAATTGCTCATATGAACACTAAAAGGGGCACATGACTTGAGATGCATATTACTAAATCAAGCTCTAGCTTTTATTTGCCAAGGCTGACAACAGTATAAAACATAATCCAAGAAAAAGTTTCACTTAACCCCTTTCTAGTATGTTTTCCAGTCTAACACAAAAGCTGCTTATTCAACAAAAACTCCTTGATCCCCATTACTTCTTAGACCCCATTTTAACCCAACTGCTGCAGAAACTAATGTTACAACTACAGGTATTAATGTTAACAAAGACAAGTTATGCTAATGGGCAATTTATCCTTTTGCCACAATAGTTTCATCTGCGCTTGCTTTAAAATAGGACACAACATGAAACCCTTATAAAGGGATGTAATAAATTAAGCAAATTTGCTTGTCACGTGGATTCTTCAATTTGTAACATTGGTGTATGACACAATATGACCACAAAAGTGCCACTTCTCAGGCGCTCAAATAATAAATGTCTTCTGCCGTTGCTCTGAAATAGGGCAAATATGAACATTTCATGTCGGGTTAATGCATTAGTTTTAAAAGTGCTAAATTTTGTTACAAGTCCAAGGTAGTACTTCTACTACCCAGTATTATTTCATTAGTTGGTGAAAAAACCCATAATTCAGAAAGAATAACTTGTTCCTTGCAATCTCCCTGGTTTTCAGCATAGTGTCACTTTCAGGTTTTTTAATGCTTTATCAATTTACAATGTATATGTTTATCTCATTTAGGTATGTAAATTTGAAAGAGTGGGGGAAAAAAAACAGAATATGATGGGTCCAATGCAATACATTTATGAAACACTTACTGTAGCCAATCCTTGAACCCTCAATGTTAAATTGGACATAAGAAGTTTCTCCTTTTCCAAAGAATATTTACAAAAGAAAGTCTTAAGGTTTTTTAACAAAAAACTAAAATCCCAGGACTGTTTGCTTTGATTTATTGATTTCTTAAATTCTATCAACAGTGTTACAGTTATTTAGATGCCCAGATCGTCAGTGATTGGGGAAGACCTAAACTTGCCCATAAGCTGGTGGAGACAATGGCTTTCATTTACCCAAATCCCAGGACTGTTTTTTTGGATCTAGTGGTTTCTTAAATTCTATCAACAGTGCTCCAGTTATTTAGATGCGCAGATCAACAGTGGTTGGGGAAGACCTACACTTGCCGATAAGCTGGTGGAGCCAATGGCTTTCCTTAATCTTTTACACATAAATACATTTTGCCGCTTTGCCGCAAATGCATCAGAGAGCTTTAGCAACCTTTTTTGCAAAAAAGGATACTAGTAAATAGCTTATACGACCAGCAACAATTGCCCATATAGGTGAATAGGTTTATAAGTCATCGAAGCTAAAAAAAATCATCCAAGCTAAATAAAAATCAAAAACTACTGGTACAGAGATGTGTACCCAAAACAGAGAGGGGTGCAAGAAACATGTATTTTCTTTTTTCTATTTGTTGCACACTAGTTTTTGATTTGGGTCAGTCACAAATTCCCACATGGTCGAAATTCTTCATCCAAGAATAAAAGATCTGCTAGTTCAAAGATTTAAACCCTCAAAGAGAGAGGTGCAAGTAATTGTTTTTTTCATCTTTTTATTTGTTACATCATTCTATTGTCGCTTTCGGTTTAGACCATTTATACTTTCAAACATAGGAGAATGGGGAGTTTCAATCAAGCTTAATAGAAATCAAATTCCACTTATTCTGAGATTTGAAAGCACACAAAGAGGTGAAGATGTTTTGGTAATGGCCATTTTTAAAACCATTTGGATGAGCTAGCATTGGAGTCTGGCAGTATGATAACATCTATGGCCAAATGAGAAAAGGGACAAGTAAACAGTTTGTATTTTCTAGACGCTAGTGACAGATTGGAAGCACTTTGTCCAAGCGGAAAACATAGCTTTCCTGCACTTCCATTGTCTATAATTATTTACTAGAATGATCGATCACATTGTGTGTCCTTTTTTGTGGGAAGGTTCTGGTCAATGCATCTACAGTGCATTGCGATATGAATTGCTTATCTTCATGTGTTTGAAATGATAAACAGCCAGACTACATTAAACTTTACGTGGAGAGGTTCAGAGCAAGTCTATAGTAAGTTCTATCTCGCTTTTCAAATTCTTTTTGGATCTGTTTGCTACCCTGAGAATCTTTTCTCATAAACATCTAGCAGATACTTGAGGTTTTGGAAAGCAGATGGCACAAAAATCTTTTTTAGAAAATTACCCAGCATTCTAAGGGTTAAGATGTTTCTTTAGAGGTTCTTTACACTAGTCCCTATACACAATTGCTGATCCAATGGCAGCAATGCGAAACAACTCTTGGAATAGAAAAAAAAAAAGCTGAAGAGCGAATAAAATGCATCATCGTAGGGGAGAGCACAATTAATTAGTGTTCAGATTTTCTCCCTCACCACTAATAAATCTATTCATCAATGCCATTCGAAGCCAAAATATTGCTGCCTGCATAGCATCAACCCCTAGGACACAATTGTCATTCCAACAAACCTTTTCTGGCTAGCATCCAGTACTGTCTTTATTCAATGCACTCTTTTCAAATTGAAAGGGACAGCAGATAAAAATGATACAGTATAAAAATAATTATCTTTCATCTTCGGGAAAAAAATGCAGTTACAAGTTTGAGTTTGAAATAACAACTAATGGCAGATGTATAGTAATCACTGTGAATTCCTTAACTTCTGCAAATTTCCAAGAAATTTAATCAGGTGGAAAGATTCCATTGAGATCCAAGTTTATTGTATTCTGGATGACGTGTTTGAAAGCAGATAAAACTGATCCTTAAGAAAGTTTTCTTAGAAACGCCTTTGTCAGCAATAATGATGTTGCTGCATCTTTTTCTATAGACAAAGCTATATGTGATAAAACTATTTTCCCATTGCTAATGACTTAACTTGTTAACATATTTGCATTAGATGGTTATTTGCATTAGATGGATAACTTGAAACATTGTGATAAAAAGGAAAATTTGCCAATTATGAGTAAATTCTTCTTTAGATAAGATGGATTTGATATTCATAACTCCAATTTTTCATGTGCAGGTTTATGAAATTAAATATCATTATAAAAAAAAAGTCCCAATGCAAAAGGTTGACTGTTCCTTAGGGTAGCTCTATTTGTAAGCCTTTTTTGTTTCTAATGGCTAAATGTCTTCAGATTCTTTTTTTAAACTAGTGGATCAATAGTTATCCGTTAAACTTTTCAATATCTAAAGCTTACACAGACAACAAAATAATGTTCATATAAAGTATAAAGATGAAATACATTTCCATGTCAAATCTCACAGGAAAAAGTCCCAGTAATGTCCTTTCACATATTTGACCTAACAAAATAGTTTATGCCGAGGTCATCCATCAGGCTATTAGGATACGTATTTTTCCTTTTTTTTCTTTTCTACTCCATTTCTCCAAGAAAAATTGGGGGTGGGGGTAGGGGTATAATCATGTTAAAGTCATCCATTGTTAAAGTCATCCATTGTTAATATCATCCATTGTTAAAGTCATCCATTGTTAATGTCATCCATTGTTAAAGTCATCCATTGTTAAAGTCATCCATTGTTAAGGTCATCCATTGTTAAGGTCATCCATTGCACTACAAACTGCATCATGATCAGGAAAGAGGAAGTTGTAAAGTTTTGAAAAAAAGTTTAATTTAGGAATATCTGTAACTACTGGGAGAATCTTTTGACGTGGAGCCTTTGTAGGGGTGATGTATATCCTCATTTGTCACTCCAAGGCAACCGTTATTACTTGTTATAATTCTGGATCAAAATGGCATGGTTCCTAGATATGGTATTTAGATGATTAAATCTCAGAACATAACTCATAACTCAACAAGACCATTCTCCCCTTATACACATATTCTTGATTGGTTCTGACACAGATATTGCGTCTGACAAAATTGTTATGAAAGACGATTTTTTTGCTCACGATGAGCAAATTCTCTTTTTATAGCAATGATTTCAACTTCTACCTTGGTCGCACCTTGATATGGGGATTTGTGACAGCTCCCATTTGAAAGCCATTGCACAAAGCATTTCTGTGCAACTTAAGTTTTGTCTGAGTGTCCTTTATTACTGAACATTACAGTCCTATCATACAACTCACAAATCCGAGGAGAGCTTGATATAACTAGAAAACTGCTGACACTGTGGTAATCCCTTTAAATACGTTTTATAATAATTTAATTCTTCTTTTACTTATGTGTATTAACAAATCAAGAATTCTCATAAATATTTCTTGGCTCCAATTTTTATTTCTAACATTTTCCCACTATATTTCAATTTCTGCAACACATCATCAGTCTAAAGAATATGAACTGCAAGTTCTTGCCTTATAAAGCATTGTATATCACTATTTAAGTTTTGGAATCATGAATATCTAATGACAATTCTTGTCTCGTATTGTCAAAGCTCATTTTTTCCTCTTTCATCATCTACTACACATCAACCCATTTATTACAAAGGGGAGAAAAAGCTGTAATTCACTTGACAGTCCTTACTAATTTGGCAACAGGCAATCAACATGGCAGTCCGACTGGCCACTTTCGGGATAATTGATTTAGTAGACATTGCGTTGGTTGCCCTCGTTACACAGTCCATACTGGAACCCTCATCACATGTCCATCTGTATTCTGTAGCTGGTTCCTGATGTTTCCTTGTTTAAACCATTGCAATTTACCTTAACGACATTTGACCAGTTTGTTGCAGACAACTCTGGAAAACATTGTGGGTAAAGGAGAAATTGCTCATAACCCCTGTCAGAAGATTACTTTTCAATTTCCTCACATTTTGAAATGTCATCTGCAAACTCTTTCAATTTGGGAGAGTCGAATATTTGGTTAACCCTTAGAATGCTCAGTAATTTTCTAAAAATAAATATTTGTATCGTCTGCTTTCCAATCTTAACCTTAAATATTTTCTTAATTTGGATGAGGAAAGATACTCAGAGAAGCAAACAGGTTAGATCATAGGCTAGACGCCAATTTATTTAGCGGCTGGCCTGGATCTAACATGTTTGCATAAGCACGAAGTTGGTTCCAACACTATAAGTGTTAAGTACCAGCACCTTATATATTTGTGTTTTCTTGAACTGGTTGTCCTATTTGTAAGAAGTCACCAATTCAATCTTTTGTATACTATTTCTAGATCTTCTGTACTCAAGTCATAATCAAACACATAATCAAACACATGGCTGTAGATTGGCCAACATTTTCACTTTAAAATAGATGAGTATTGACACATAAGAAGCCTGAATTATGAGCTCACCGCTAATTTGACAATATTCCCTTTTGTTAAGTAATTGGCTCTCATCTAAGTGGCTGAGATTCCGGTTTGTCAAGGTCCCCACTTTATTGACTATCATAATTACAGCCAATCCTCATTTGTATTCCTGGACAACTTTTCCCGAGTACAGCCCTCTTTAATGCCATACCAATATAACTAAGCTCATTTCTTTTACAGCCTTTTTCTGGCATTCTTCTTCACCTGCATCAAAAGTCCAAAAACAGTTGCATACAAAGAATAAATTGCTTTTGATCTTTATTTTATCCTTAAAAAGTGATCTGCTTTTTTTTTTATACATATATATAAAGAAAGACAAAAGAAATGCTGCATTGCATACGTATTTTAGAATACCATACCATTCATGCTATCAAATCAGAACGCATGATGATGTTGTATTGCAGAAAGTGCAGGTTATTCCAATTTGATAATGCTTACAAGTTGCTTTCATTTGGCATCGAGTTGGCCGTTTTTCAACCCAAAACACAGAATCAGTTTTTAAAACAGGGGGTAGCAAGATTTTTATATAAAGTTAAAGATAAATACAAATTCTTGAAAAAGGACTCATGACAAAACTTATAGGATAGATTGATTCCCCCTTTTCCATCACCCAGCTTTGATTTTCTCCAGTGAATAAATCCAGTAGACCTCATTCTGAAACCCTATATATGTTCTCTAAGTTGGCATCCTAAGATTCTGAACAAGATATCTCCTTTGCTAAACAACCTTTTTGTCATCTGAAATTCAAAGACTTAGCAGACAACAATTGAAATCTAAATCTTTGCAAGAAAGCATGTAAAGACTTACCTAATTTTGGATTAAAAAAATTGTTCGAAAGATCTATGAGATATGCTTCAAAATAGCATTTCTTACATTTTTCCGCAACAATTTCAACCAAAAGTCGTCAACAGCAGACTATTTAGCCTTATAGTCCTGGAACCAACTTCATGCTCACGCAAACAGGTTATATTCAGGCCAGCTGCAAAATAAATTGGTGGCTGGCCTGTGATCTAACCTATTCGCTACTTTGAGTATCTTTCTTCATAAAAATTAAGCAGATATTTACGGTTTTGTAAAGCGGACAACACAAAAAATATATTTTTAGAAAATTACCCAGCCCTCTAAGGGTTAAAATCTGGGGAATGTTTTGGTGTAAGGTTATTTATGAAGCAATGGACCAGTGTAAGTCATATAAATAGGAACATTTTATTGCTGTCTACTGTCTGGCATCCTAGATACATACATCAATGTTACTGGTGGGTTGAGACTCCATTCTCACACATTACTGAAATCTTATTTGGTGCTAAACAAGGATAAGTATATCAAATGTTTATATAACCGCTTACTGCAAATTACCTCCCTTTCATTGACGCATCCCTCGCAGAATATCTTAAAAAACAACAATGACAAAAGGATAAATTACACTTATCAAGCAAATCATCTTTATGTCTCTACCAAATTTCATAAAGGAAATGAATTTCTTGCTGTTTTGTGTCATTTGTTATTGCTTTGAATTTGGACCAGTCACAAGTTCCAATATGGGAGAATGAGTTAACGCTGATTTAGTTTTCGGCAGACTTTCTCATCCAATTAGCAACTGAGAAACACATTTTTACTGAACTAGAAATTTGAAATAATCCAAGCCAAATTAGATTATTAATACTTGAATAATGTTTTATATCAAACACCTCCTTTGACATTTGTTGATATCTGTTTTAAGCAGTGATTCCCCTTTGGTCCCGAATGTTTCTATCCAATGTTACATGAAACAAAGTATTTTTAAAATTTACTGCCAAATATTATTGCCCTCAATTATGGGAGATATCACACAATCCTTTGGGTGTGTGTGTGGGGTGGGGGGGAGATAGATAAGATTGAACCCTTTAACAAACATCAAATTTTCGACTGTTCCAAATTGAAAGAGTTGCAGACGACATTTGAAATTGTGATGAAATTGAAAAAAAATCTACTGATAGGGCAGATAACATTGTGGGAAAACCCGAAATTGCTTGTCAAGAGCAATTTCCCCTTTTTCCACAATGTTTTCCACAGTCATCTGCAACAACCTTGTCAAATGCTGTTATTGTTTGGTTATGGGTTAACAATTGAAGGGCTGGATGTGAATTTGTTTTTCCTTCTTTCAGGTAGTATTAGAAGCATGGACTTCATTGATTGCACTGATTGATTCATGTATTATGCATGGTCTCTGAAATTGATATAATGCAATTCAATTACCAGTGACTAAACCAAAACTCAAGAGATTCCTAATTCAACAACCTTTTTCTCAAGAGGAAGTTTCATTCAAAGTTTCCCAGTAATTTGCACTAGATGTCATTAAAAAACAATTTAGTAAACAGGCAGGAAAATGAAAATGAATATCATACCTTCATGATTGTTTTAATTAAATATCAAACCTTCATAACTGTTTTACTGTTTTAATAATTTTCTAAATCAATGTCAAAAAGTGTGTCTCATCATGAGAATAATTCTCTTTTTATGACAATCATTCAAATGTGGCCTACTCGCTAGCAAAGTCATCTTTCTAATATAAGAAAAGGTGTAAGTTTGAGCAACACTACTTTTATAATTAAAAAAACTTATATACCTGTAATTGCATCAAATTCCTGTCAAATTAATTTCATATGACAGTCTTCGATATCTTCTACCTTTGAATTTTTTGGCTAATTCTTCCCCAGTACCATGGAGTTCATAAACCTTTTTAAGTCTGAATCAATTATCAGGCTGGGAGTCATGAGACCAATGTTTACAATCTTATTTCCGAACAGGATGGCCAAGCCCAGGCTTTTTTGCTTTTTTCACTTACAATTGCCAATGATAGCCACATTTTGTACCTCGCATGGGTAGACCATCAACTTTCCAGTTCTGGCAGTATGTGATAACCCCTGCTTTATAAAGATGTTACATCTAACATTCGGCAGAGAAATCACAGTCACATTAAGACAAACTGTTTTGGACATGCATTCACTTCAACTGTGATTTCTCTGCCGAGTCTTGTAGCTAATAGTTTCTTCCATACAAAAGAGTGCAAAAATTGAGCCATTGCTCGTATGAACTATTCTGAATAAAATTCACAAATTACTTTATGAAAATCCTTTCTAAACATCTGCAGTAAAAGACCGTTTCAAATGCTTTGAAAATGAAAATAATTTAGAGAAGCGGCTACAGAAATCCATTATATGATCATGAGCAAGTCATTCTTTTATCAAAATGATTTCAGTGATCAGGAATTAATATTTCTGTGATGATTTGAGTATTACGCCATTTTCAACTTAAGCTCTATTATAGAGATAAGTCAACAGGAATTATGCACAAAATATTTATTCAAAATCATTACATGTAGGTTGCTAATATATGATCAAATAAGGTATTTCTTGAGTCTTAAAACTGGCTTATAATTAAGCGTTTGTGGCTGACATCAATTCTATTTACTTTGAGTATAAGGTTTCACACTGTTTTCAACATTTCATTAGTTACTTTAACAGTCACAGGTCACTTATTGATGCTGCTTTGATATTCTAACAATTGACAATACTCAGCAAGGAAATACTGACTTGAACAAGGACACTCCACAATATATCAATCTGACATTAGCTGGGCTTAAACCCAGTACCATATTTCCCATGCTATATAACCACCATGCCAATGCAGGTCCGTCTCCAATAGATAAGAAATTCCAAGGGGTCTATTCAGCCTGTATCGCATTGTCTGTATATTGTCGCTTCCCTGAGGCAAAATTTAATCATCTGATCAATTTTTGGTTATTTATACTGGGCGAGTCCAGACATTTTTCTTCTTTTACCACTAAAAGTCTGTAACATCCTCCTCATTCTATTGAACTTATTGCATTTCTGCACTGGAGTAGCGATTTCTTTCACCCTGTCTGTCGCATGGTGCTTCCCAAATATCTCGCAGTATTGAATTGATCATTTTATGTGAAAACCGGGCATAACAAAATAACAGAAATGCAATCTTTAACAAGGTGTTTAGGTTACATATAGATGTTTGAGAGGGAATGTTTTCCATTTTCTTCTTTGATATTCACTTAAAGTTCATTGATCTCATAAAGAAAAAAAATCATAAGACAAAAATGTTCCATTTATATCAAGGGTTCAATGCAAGACTACATTAAGTCCTTCACTTTGGCTGAAGAAGTAACTCTATTTCTACACTGAAACCTTAATTTGACAAAGTCAACTAGCATACAATACAACTGCAGTGTCCTTTCAATTAAGCATTTATCAAAGATGTATTCTCAGTAACTTTTTAATGAACCTATTAATAGTAAAATACTTGTATGACACCAAATAAGGATATATAGATGTCATATCCATAAGAATCTGATTTATCTAGATTTTTCAAAACAATGATAAGGGAAGTGAAGACAAAAGGAACTGGAAATATATATTAAGAGGACAAATCAATTTAAACATGCATCACCAAGTCTAAATGATCTGGAAATTCTGGGCGGCCAACATTGACAATTAGCAATCTTTCCTGGTTACCCCAACTGTGAAGCATTCACAAACTGTGTTCCTAAACTAAATGAACAAATATGAATGAAAACTGGCCTTAGTTGTTCTTTAACATGATCATGATTTTCAAGAACATGTCCATGAGCATCAAGAACACGTTTGTGGAAGTATTCGTGGATATGTTTGTTTCCATGGATTCATCTAATAAACATGTTCTTGAAATTCATGAACATGTTAAAGAACAACACTTTGTTCATAAACAGTTTTTATTTGCGTATAGCTGTTCATGAAGTTCATGAAAACAGTTCTTGATCCTTTCATTCACAGGGGCAGTTACTTATAAAGTTGTAGAACAATATAAGAAGTCTTAAAGGTCATATGTACAGGTTGGGTTTATTTCATAATATCAAAATATGAAGTAAAAGAATCACATTGAAATTATTTGCAACATTTTAGCATAACGCATTACGTCATAAATCACCGTCATAGCGCACCGATTAATAAAAGTTCGTATGACTTACTTCCCTTTGCTGTGACGTCACTCGTGATCCACTGAATGTGCCATGTAAAGGGCGTGAAGAGCGATCGCTGGTTAGAATATGTTTTTTTCTTCAAATAAACGATCCTAAAGTCATTGTTTGGATTGACAGCGCATTTTCTTTATTGAATATGATTCATTTTATAAGAATATCAATTTGAAAAAAAGATAAATTAATAACTTAACCCGTATATTTGCATGGATTTGTCATTCCGTAAACCTGTTCATATGAAAGGAACGGCTTGAAAATGGGACGATTTTCTTCGAAATAGCAATCCTTAAGTCAATGTTTGGAATGACAGTGCATTTTCTTTATTGAATATGTTTGATATTATAAGAATATTCTTCTGAAAAAAAGAGTAAGTGACGTAACGCGTAAATTTGAAAGGATTCGTAAATGTTTTCATATGTAAGAATCGGCTTGAAATTTGACGATATTTGTGAAAACAGCTATTTTTATTAATATTTGTTGAAAAAAAAACACGAGTACTTTTTCGTCAATGATTGTGTATTAGCATTAGGGTTTAATTGAGTAGTAAACAAAGGCATAGATCTGAATTGTCTTAAAACCGTACATCTTATAACTATTAACTGTCAAATTCACCCTGCATTGTCTTATCAATACATGAAATGAAACGGGAGAAGATCATAAATTGCGAACAAACAAACCGTATTATAACCCAACTTACTTGTGATACGAAGGTTATCCTTTAAGTCACATGTTCACTACACATCAACTTACTTGTGATACGAAGGTTATCCTTTAACTCACATTTTTACCACACATCCAATTTTCAAAACTAAACACTGGCACATTCAAGAGTATTTGTTAAAATCATCCAGCAACTTTCCAGTAACTCCACCCCCAGTAAGAGGTCTATGATTTCGAAATTGATGTCGTCGTTCTAGACCAACTGTTTTGACTTAAGAATTGTTCTTCATATTTACTTTACATTTATGTTCGTTTTCTCTCGTGTTAGTAGCCTTGACATATTGAGCATTTAATTTTCGGACAGGTTTAATAATTAACAGCTAAAACATAAAAATCGTCATAGTTTATTTCACTAACAACCTTAAATAAACATACATGTATTTGAATTTATTTTTTATGATTTTGGAATTTAAATATCAATTTGACGAAACTTGATTTTGATGTTAAACGTTTTTGTTGTTGAAAACATAGAGTTAATACCGTTTTAGTGAATACTGATTATCATATACTTATTGAAGTGTCAAACTATTCTAATAGAAAAGATAACATGTTCACTTCTTTGAATATCATAACGACAAAGTATCAGACGTAAATCACATTGAGAGATAAATATGTCCTGACACCTTATCAATCCAAACATCCTGTGAGAGCTTGGTCTTAATTGGTTATATCTTAACAATGGATTTTTTAGATAAATTTAATTGCCGCGCATTGAAAGTGTGAGATTTGCCGCTTGTTATTTCATGTCTGGAATAGCAGAACGTGTCAGACCTGTTAATTAACAACAGAGATATTTAAGAGATTAACGCCAGAGGCCATCTTTCGCCTAAACAATAAAAGACTTGAGACTTGAAACATACTGTGCAAATGTGGCAGATTGGTGTTAATTTGCATCACGACCCTTAATCCTTGTAATGTCCGATGTTTGTTGATTGACCCTTTGTATGTGCGGTAAACTGACAATAATCAATTAAACTGTAAACAAAGAGATTATTTTCAAATGTGTAAATTATATATTTAGTGATCTTATTACTAAATTATCAATATAAATTTGTAATAATCATGTTTGAACACCTGCATTTCAGTGTGACATACGTCATTTAAACCAATATTACCGATGGCAAAATAATGAGGTGTTTGATTTAAATAATTATGAAAAGCAGACGCTTAAGTTAACATCGAACCCATTATCATTTGCGTCGATGAGTTCAGAGACAGTTTGCGGATATCAAATATTCATTATTTTGAATTTTCATTCAAAGACAACGGCAGATAAAAAAAACTTGCTTGTTTTAATCGGTTTGTTATCATAGCAATCAACATACATTTTTCATTTTGTCTCATTTATGTACAATGGCAACGTTTCTACGATTATGTTAAAACATAAAACAAGTTTTGCAAAGAAGACCAAGATGCATTTAAGCGTTTAAAACCCAAAGACATGGCAACACAATAATTTATGATGTTGGATGAAATCAACACATTCATGCAACCGTTTGAATTCTTAGGTAATATAATCGTAAAGCAGCCTAATCAAGTATTCATAACTAAGTATGTAGCAAGGTTAATCTGTTCCAAACAAAACTAGCATAGCGAGTAAGAGAGTCCTTCGAGGAAATTAACTTTCAAAAAAGGTGTAATCAACGTGATTTATCCTTTTCTTGAATTTATCTACATTTACACAGTGCAAACTCTATATAAAGATCTAGCAAGACTACACGAGGCTCAAACACCCCAAACTAAAAGTCAGAAATTGTTTTAATCACGAACATCAGTTCACCACAACGTTAATTTTGAAAAATTTTCCTTTACCTGAGATCATGTGGGAAACAGCGTAACAAAAGGACTTCAGGCTTAAATTATCAGTAGCAACTTGGTACATTGGGTAATAAAAAAACGACTTTTGATAGATATTTGGAGTCATTCCGAAATACGCTGTACACATTCGCGCGTCACACCAATGTCTTGACACATGGTTGTATGCTTTATCGCTTGATTGGTGTTTGAAAGTGAGATTAGCTTTGTCTGGTTTGCATTGACAGTCTTGAAACCAAAACATCAAGGTAAAGTGAACGTTGTCGGTGTGTTTCAAATAAGGGAAATATAACAGTTACTCAATAAGTAGAATGAATTTGAAGCGTCTTCACCTGTATAAATAACTTTGAATTGAGTCCGATCATTTAAAGATCAATAAAACCAATTCTCTGGAAACGCCTAACAATGCGTAAACTTGCCGTCTTCGAAGTGAAAGTAACACAGCCTACTGTTCTTGTTTGGGGAATATATCTTTTGCTTATTTGTAAAGACGGTCCAGTTTACTTATCGAAACTTTTTGCAGCTTTGATGTTCGTCGGAAAACGGGCGAAACTCGCATTCCTGCGACCAAAAGCAGAATAACACCAGAAGACCTGTCAAAATACCATATTCAATATCCAATTTACGTTTCCCAAAACACAATTCAACACTTAAAATGTCCGAAATTTGTAGAAAAACACCGTCGTTACTGAGAACTAGATTCTTCTTACTGATAGTTCATATGACTTTGAATCACAAATGACGTCACAACAAGGGAGATAAGTCATTCACAAAAATCGATAAAGGTGAATAAAAGTAGTCAAAAACAACCTTTTTCGCTTCTGTATGAGAAAAAAATCATTACCTCTGTTATAACGAAACCATAACCTTACTCAAAAACCATAATTAAAGAAAATTTTGTTTATCGGGAAATATGACCTTTAAAATAAAATATCAGACTTCATGCAATGCTTATTAGAATGAATAGAACCTAATAGTTGATTAGATATGTGATAGGATCATCACTTCTGTTAATTTCTTAGAACACTTTTCAGCGTTTTGTAAATCCAATCATCAATAAATGTTACAATTATATAATATGTAATTTTTCACAATGTTCTAGTTTGAAATTTTCCGTTTCTATAATCTTTTGGCATCTTTTTCAATTTTGAAAACATAAAACAATAATCATTTTTGTTTGGGAAATAGTCATTTTTAAAGGAAAGCGTTATTTCTTTAGAGAATCTGCAATTAATTTTATCATAATTTGATAGAAGAACAAGCATTAAAAACAGTTGGATGCAAATCTTTTATGGGATGCAAATGGCAGTTTTGATAAATTATGAAGTCAGTATTGAGAAAGGCTTGATTACTTTAGTGTGAATGTGATTGTCAGGTAATAAAGCATAATTATAAAAGCATATTTTTAATTCTTACAAACTAAAAACAATTAAAAATATCATGTTAATTGTTTCCTTATCTTCAGATTGTGAAATGATTATGGACTTGTTTTTCAAATTACATGCAAATTAAATGAAAACGTAACAGACTTTCAATTATATAGTATAAATATTAAAGGGGCTAATTTTCTTAATTGTGGAACAATAAAATTCCATCTATACATCTTTAAAATAAAAAGGGAGAAAACATTTAATCTAACTGTCATTTGCTGCATATTTTACCTGTTTCCTAGATAATGTAATTTGTGACTGTTCCAAATTAAGAGGAATCAAAACAAAATTCCAAATCATAAATAAGATATCAAGTAAAACCATTGTAACAAAAGAAGAAAGATATCAGGACTCAAAGACAAAAAACTGTTGCCAGTCCTTAAGAAAAAAAATTAGCGCAGATAAAAGAAAAATAACATTGACTTAAATGGCACACGGTGTCGATTTGACTCTCATAACTCAATGAATGTCTTCATGTCCAAAGGAATCCATGGCTTTGACAGAATACCATCTGGTGAGGACATACCAGGAACATAAATAGGTACAATGATAGGTGCAGATTGACTGAAGTATCATTGAAAACGGCATTTAACCCTTTCCTAAACAATAACGACATTTGATGTCTTTGTTGCAGACGACTTTAGAAAACATTGTGGGAAAAGGAGAAATTGCTCGATAAGAGCAATTTTTCCTTTTCCCACAAGGTTTTCTGCTCTTTCTGAAGAATATTGTTCAATTTCATCACATTTTGAAATGTCATCTGCAAACCCTTTCAATTTGGGACAGTCGAAAATTTGTTGTTTGGGAAAGGGTTAAAACAGCATTTAACCAAATAGATAATGGTATTAATCTTCTCAATAAAGGGAAAAGATCAAAATTAGAAAAAAAAATCCCACTAGAGCTCAAAGACTGCAAATTGTAGCCAGTAAGTTGAGAAAAATTGGTACAGAATTGAAAACGAAGATAAAATTAACTTAAATGACACATGGCTTACTTGCCTCTCACAACAATAACTGAACAAATGTCTTCATGTGAGAAGAGTAATCCATGTCTTTTGACAGAATAACATGCAGTACACTGAAAGCCTCAATGTGGCTACACTACTGCTGATAATTACATTTAATATGACATTTAGTTTCAGATTAAAAATCCCAGACGCAAAATAACTAGATCACCATGGTGGAGACTTTAAGAGCAAGCTGAACAACCAATGGCGAGACATAAAACCAACAAAGACACTGATAACACATTTTCAAGACCATTAAATGCAACATATTCCCAGATATGTAAGCAAAATAAAGTAAACAAATGAATCATTCTTTATGAAGTCTGAAAAGAAACAGAAATATAATAAAGCCATTATTTGACATGGCAGGTAACAGACCTCTCGATGGTCATGGTCAACGCTCAGTTTTCCAAGTAACTGTTCAGTTAATCCTATCGTGTTGGCATTCAGCTGTATAGTGTTTAATGCTTTGTCAACAATTTTTCAGTTATATAACATCTTTCCTGAGATTCAGCAGTACTAAGCTATGGCTCTAAAGTGTTTTGCAAAATTAACCTCATAAAACCAGTGGTATCATTGGGGCTTTGACCCAGAACCGCTGGGTTACCAGTCCATCACTGTAACCACTGAGTCATGCAGAACCATGCAACAATTTTAATGAACACCAACAATAGGGTTCAAAGGAGAAATGATCGACAAAGTTAGCAGCAAAGGAATATGTACATTTACGTCTTGTGTTTGGACTTCTCATCTTGTGTCTGGACTTCTCGACTGATGAAAGATAACGGGAAGAAACGTCCCCCAGTCTCTTAAACCCAAACTTCAGCCCATTTTGCTTGAGACCCTTTATTGATTGATACACTGATCATGTCTGTAATTTTCCATAAACAAACATCGTAATAGCTCTTTAATCAATGCTTAGGATTTGTCTGGATAAAAGCTAACATCCTGTGCTAATTGTGGAATTCTCCAACAAATTCACACAAAAAACATAGAGAAGAATAGTCTTGTATTCATTGTGCAGACTTGATCAAGCCAATTCAATGTTTTTTGTTGCTTTCTTCTTATGTTTACTTTATTTTGTTTGCCTCATTTTAATCTTTTTAGCTACTTTATATCTTTGTTTATGTAATCCAATTACAAGTATTACAGGTAATAGCTAACAATCCAGAAATCGTTGTAGGAACTGCATGGTCCTTAAAAGGTGCTAAATTATGTTTTTAGATGCTATACTTATATCTAGTTGAAATCAACCGTCATTTGCAAAACTATGGAGATTAACATTTGGCAATCACAATGTTTTAAAATTGTCCAAAATTCATAACTGGCTTTTTTGATTTATTCAAACCAGGGTTTACACAATTTCATTTTACTTCATATACAATATGGAGACATTCAATTTACTTAGGATCCTTCATATGCAAACCAGCACTTGATAAGAAACATATATGGCTATGCAGTTGGTTTAAATGCTGAGCTAACTATTCAATGCCATGTACTTCAAATGCTTTAACATGTTCCCTCAAATTAGAATTTGCAATTGTTCTTAATTGAAAGCAAAAAGGCAACACAGTAACAGTTATGACACATGAAAAATAACTTTTCCATGGGGATATTTGGTAAAAGAAAAAAACATATTGAAAAAAACATGGCAATTTAAATCATTTTTTTTCTTTTGTTACACAAGACATTTGTACCAATTATTGCAGGTGGCTTTTTAAACATGTATGCATGAAGTAAGAACTAAATGCAACGGTTAACTTATCTATCATTCCTAAAACTTTGAAATCAGACCATATTCAAACTCAAACAAGCATCATGAATAAAATGACACACACCTTGTTTTTTTGTTGGTTTATTGTGATTTTAATGAGACTGGGGAAATTCAGATCTGCTTGCTTTGAGGACAGAGTGAAAGCAATTTGTCAGTGTCAGGAATCGATAACTGATGCTATAAGAATGGCTGGCTAACTTGATAAAACCACAATAAAACAGTACTAAACCAGCATTATTGTAAATTCAACACAGTTCAAGGCTATCAAATAACGAGCGCCCTTTAGGAAAATTCTACATTAAAAAAGCCATTTAATCCCTTACTCAATAACACCTTACTTTGACTCAACTTCTGCAGAAGATTTTAGAAACCATTGTAACAGAATGAAACATAACTCTATAAGAGCATTCACGTTTTTGTTTCTTTGCCATTCTCTTCAAATTACAAAAAAAATTATTCGTCTATAAAAACTTACGTCTGCTTTTAATTTTAGGTTTGCAATAGCCACAGGTCTTAACCCTTTCCCAAATTACAAGCAATTTCTCCTTTCCCCACAATGATTTCTAAAGTCGTCTGCAACAAAGTGGTCAAATGTCGTTATTGTTTGGGAAAGGGTTAAGGCTGACACTCTATACTTAGGAAGCCTTTGACATGTACTAAAGGTTTTACGTTAAAACTTAAGTTTTACATTAACAACATTTTTGTCTTATTTCGATATTGAGAAAAGCAATATTGCAAAAGACCATACACCTCATTTGAATCATCTCCCTGAGACACCCCCATGACATGTCACATTACAAAAATGTACTTTGCTTTAATAATTAAAAGATAATTTCCAATTGTATCTATTTTAACTTATGGAAATAATTTCTTTCAAATCATTTGGTAAAATGCTCCCTAGCCCCCTGTTTGCAAGAAAACTGTTGAAAGTTGCATTAAACTGTAATACCATCTGATCCACACACTTTCAAACTAAATATATACTTTCATTAAGTCTATATTATACTTTTATTTAGTCTATCTTATACTTTCAATTAGTCTATCTTATCATGTGAGAAATGCGATGTGCGAGTAAACATCATCAGAAGTTCTCTCACTGCCTGAATGCTAGACAATTGTTATGAATTATTGATAAATGATCATCAATTAAGGCAGATGGGGTTATTAACAGTAAAGCCACCTGCCCACAATTAAACCAGACACAAACAGAACACTTTTTCATAGCAATCGACGATATATGGCTCTAGCATGCCTTCAATCATTGAACTGCATGTACTCGGGGTATTTCCGTGATCTGAGACACCTCCTGCATAAGTGTAGGGTTACAATATCTCAGGTGAATGGTCTCCGGCCAATAACACATTTCCTACATTTGTCCACTTTGTGTATATCAATGCATATTGCGTTGTTGAAAATCATTTCAAACCTTTGTTTTTTATCATTAATTTATACATAATAGTGAAATTACAAGTTGTGATATATATATATATCTGTTTCCTTAATCAAATTAAAAGATTAGGATTTAGTAATTAATATCTATATTTGAAAATAGAAGTATGATGGAAGAAATCTCATGAGAAGCATTATGGCAGCTTCCATATTACATCAGGCGTTTTTATTGAATAAACCCAATGAGTTCAGATTGGCATGTTTTAAGCTATTCCCCAATATGGGAATGTGTTACTGGTCCAAATTCAAAGCAACAGCAGAGGACACTAAACAATCTTGAGTAAAAAAAACACTATTTGAACCAATCACACATACCAGTATGATGGCCTTGGTTTAAAAAGGGAGTGACTTAGATCAGAGACTAGATCAATGTGACATGAGCAGTAACAATGTCTGACATTTCCTATCCCAAATTATATTGACCGTATCTGACAAGCTTTTAGCTTCCAATGTTCCGAAACATTTACTGGTATATCTTCATCTACAAAAGCACAGTTCTATCGAAATTACATCACTCACATTCCCCATACATTGATTACAACATACAGAAGCATAATTTGAGATAAGGAAGCCAGTAAAAAGTCTTTCTCTCGTTAACCATTCTTTGATGCTTCAGAATTCTGTAGGAAAGAAACTATTTGATAGTAGAAGCTAGTACATCGAGGGTTCAATGCAAGACTATAGTAAGTGCTTCATAAACGTGAAGCACTTACTATATTCTTGCACTGAACCCTTGACATGCTTTATGCAGACAACTAAAATATTATCTGTGGGTCCTGCATGACCCAGTGGTTAGGGTTGCAGACTTAAAACTTGGGGCTCCATGGTTAAAGCCCCACCGACACCTCTGGTTTCATGGGAGTGACCTTTGGCAAGTCACTTCAGAGCCCTAGCCTAGTACTAGTAGATCCAGGAAAACCGTTACATAGCTGAAAAATTGTCTATATGGTGTGAAACACCATGCAAAAAAAAGAAATTGATCTTAATTGTACTTTGATTTTTTAAAGAAGTTTTTCCTTTTGATTTCCATGTTTTCGAATAATTTCCACTATTGTCTTCTTCTGTTGATTCAAAACCGATCCAGTCTAAATGTTCAAAGGGGTAAACATTATAGGCTGCCTATATATGAGGGTTGTTCGGAAAGTTCGTAGAATTTTGTTATATCTCTGTGTAACATTGTTCGATACTCTTGAAGTTTAATACATGCATGCATTCACCTTTTTTCAACATATACTAAACGTGAAAAAAAAAGACATCACACTAGCAAGATATATTGGTTACTGTAGCAACGTAGTTACCGGTAGCCGGAGCAGGTCGGAAAATGCTAACATTTCAAATATTATCCACATAATTAAAGCGTGGTTGTTCTCACTCAACGTGTTACAAGAGAGACGACAAAATGGCTTGCAATAACACATCATCATGACACCATTTCCTCTAAATTTCAAAACATTACAAGGATTTTTATAAAAACAAGAGGGCCATAATGGCCCTTTATCGCTCACCTGAGTTCTGTTTGAAAAAGAGGTATATTTAAGACAGAGTGGTTGGTATGTTTCAAACTCTTCTAAGTGCTAATTGCATGTGCAGATGAATTGTTTTGTCTGCAACTGAATAATCAGCCTCCAAATTGTGTGTTACAACACAATTCATCTCGGTTGAGATTGTACTTGCTTGTACTGAATCAAGAAACTTTAAAGTGGCAGCAAATTAAACAACCTGAAAAACGTAATAAGTCGATAATACAATACCATATCTTTATTCTGTATCATACAGTATTTAGAAATATAATACACATATTTTATAAGTGACACAAATTAACACAATCATAATCAATTGAAACAGATCTGGTTTGCATTATCCCCACACAATTAAGTTGTTCAAACTTTCTGATCAAAATTGAGATCAATTTCAGGACCTAGTTTTTGACGCCAGATGGGCCATTTTAAACTTGACCAAGATTTCATTGAGACGATCATTTTGACCAACTTTCATGATAATTAGACCATAAATATAGCTGCTAGATTGTTCACAAGGTTTTTCAAGTATTTGACCTAGTGACTTAGTTTTGGCCCCACATGACCAAGTTTTGAACTTGGCCAAGATTTCATTGAGACAATCATTCTGACCAACTTTCATTAAAATTGGACCATAAATCTTGCTTCAAGAGTGTTCACAAAGTTTTTAATTATTTGACCCCACATGACCCAGTTTCAAACTTGGCCAAGAAATCATTGAGACAATCATTCTGACCATCTTTCATGATAATTGGACCATAAATATAGCTGCTAGAGTGTTCACAAGGTTTTTTCAAGTATTTGGCATAGTGACCTAGTTTTTGACCCAACATGACCCATTTTGAACAAGATTTCATTAAGACAATCATTCTGACCAATTTTCATGATAATTTGGACTATAAATATAGCTGCTAGAGTGTTCACAAGTTTTTCAAGCATTTGACCTAGTGACCTGGTTTTCAATCCCACATGACCCAGTTTCAAACCCAACCAAGATTTCATTGGGACAATTATTCTGACCAACTTTCATGACAATTTGACCATAAATATAGCTGCTAGAGTGTTCACAAGGTTTTTCAAATATTTGACCTAGTGACCTAGTCTTAGACCTCACATGATCCAGTTTCGGACTTTGCTAAGATTTCATTGAGCCAATCATTCTGGCCAACTTTCATCAAAATTGGACCATAAATGTGGCCTCTAGAGTGTTCACAAGCTTTTTAAATTATTTGACCTAGTGACCTAGTTTTTGACCCCACATGACCCACTTTCAAACATGGCCAAGATTTCATTTTGGCAATCCTTCTGACCAACTTTCATCAAAATTGGACCATAAATATAGCTGCTAGAGTGTTCACAAGGTTTTTCAAATATTTGACCTAGTGACCTAGTTTTTGACCTCACATGACCCGGTTTCAAACTTGGCCAAGATTTCAATTGAGACAATCATTCTGACCAACTTTCATCAAATTTGGACCATAAATGTGGCCTCTAGAGTGTTCACAAGCTTTTTAAATTATTTGACCTAGTGACCTAGTTTTTTACCCCACATGACCGAGTCTTGAACTTGGCCAAGATTTCATTGAGACAATCATTCTGACCAACTTTGATAAAAATTGGACCATAATTGTGGTCTCTAGAGTGTTCACAAGCTTTTTAAATTATATGACCTAGTGACCTAGTTATTGACCCCACATGACCCAGTTTCGAACTTGGCCAACATTTTTATTGAGACAATCATTCTGACCAACTTTCATCAAAATTGGACCATAAATGTGGCCTCTAGAGTGTTCACAAGCTTTTTAAATTATTTGACCTAGTGACCTAGTTTTTGACCCCACGTGAACCAGTTTCAAACTTGGCCAAGATTTCATTAAGACAATCATTCTGATGAACTTTCATCAAAATTGGAACATAAATGTGGCCTCTAGAGTGTTCACAAACTTTTTAAATTATTTGACCTAGTGACCTAGTTTTTGACCCCACATGACCCAGTTTCGAACTTGGCCAAGATTTTATTGAGACAATCATTCTGACCAATTTTGATAAAAATTAGACCATAATTGTGGTCTCTAGAGTGTTCACAAGCTTTTTAAATTATTTGACCTAGTGACCTAGTTATTGACCCCACATGACCCAGTTTCGAACTTGGCCAAGATTTTATTGAGACAATCATTCTGACCAACTTTCATCAAAATTGGACCATAAATGTGGCCTCTAGAGTGTTCACAAACTTCTTAAATTATTTGACCTAGTGACCTAGTTTTTGACCCCAAATGACCCAGTTTCGAACTTGGCCAAGATTTTATTGAGACAATCATTCTGACCAACTTTCATCAAAATTGGACCAAAAATGTGGCCTCTAGAGTGTTCACAAACTTTTTAAATTATTTGACCTAGTGACCTAGTTTTTGACCCCACATGACCCAGTTTCCAACTTGGCCAAGATTTTATTGAGACAATCATTCTGACCAATTTTGATAAAAATTGGATCATAAATGTAGCCTCTAGAGTGTTCACAAGCAATTGTTGACACACGCACGGACGCACGGACGACGGACATCTCGGTATCACAAAAGCTCACCTTGAGCACTACGTGCTCAGGTGAGCTAACTAGGGCTTTTATCCTGCAGAGAGAGAAAAAATGCCCTGACCAAAAAATGATGTCAAACAGTGACGTTGAATTGCGGGCTGTAATTAAATTGTCTGTTGCTTCCATGAAATCATTAACAGAAACACTTTAAATGGTCTAGTCAACAATAAAATATGGAAGTCCAGCTATTATTTTCAAATGTCGGTCAGATTTCAAAGCGGACGAAATTTAATGCATGTTTATCCAAGAGGCGGTCAACCGTTTACAACTGAATGTTCCATAAAGGAATGTGTAAACAAAATCACTTAAGAGGCCAGGAGCACAACAGTAACAACAGTAAGAGCAATTGCGAATGAACTTTATGTCTCAAGCTCTACCACTCATGTAATTATAACAGACAGACTTGGTATGCCTATAGTTAGTGCATTCTTGGAGCCAACGCTCCTTACAGATTTGGAAAATGAGCACCAAGTGTCTCTGTTGTTCACTGACGTTCTAACCCGCAATGGTGCAGTTCTTAGGAGACAATTTCTTGGACAGGATTATTATAAGGGATGAGACTTGGCCCAATCATTTCAATTTGGAAACCAAAGATATGTCATCAGTATGGACACTTCTACAACACAATTAGAAATTAGTTTCCTAGGTTTTAAGGTACTGGAACACCCAACGTGCAACCCTGACCATGATCAAATAGACATTTAAGTTAAAGGGTAACTTAGTTTGTCAGCTGAACCTACCAAACATACTCAAAGTGTTGTGTCATCATGAATATTGAAGGCTGGTATGTCGAAACATGAAAAATGGATAAGAAAACAACGAAAGTGTGTCGACACTGCTAGTAACCATGTTGAGTAAATGCAACTTACTCAACATGTTAGACTTACGTGACGCTTAAAATTGAATGACGTCATAAAACCATTACCCTACTCCGGGTACGTGATATGTACGTTTTTGTATTATGCAGGAACAATTCAATTTTTTGAATACCTCAATGATTTCTTCAGAATTAGTAGAATATATGTTAAAATCTATGATGATCTATTTTGTTTGATTTAAAAACATTTTTACGCTTTTTTATAACAAAATTCTACAAATTTTCCTAACAACCCTCATACATTATTATGGTCATTGCAAACAACAAAACATCACATCCCATTCTAGTTTGGTGGTCCCTGTAATAAGCATTATTTGCTGCTTCTTGGCTTTTGTTCAAAGTTTAAAACCCTGCTCTGGCAAAAAAGACATTCTTATGTTTAATTCAATTAGTGTTTCAATTGTCTTTCATCATTTAACAATAGAGTTCATGCATTAAAGGCTTTCAGAGGCTTGGAAAACAATGCTATACATAAAAAAAACTAATTAAAACATACTATGAGCACAGAAAGGTGCACCGACTCAAAGGATTGTATGACTGACATTCTGTTTAACCCTTTACCAAGCGCTAAATCTTTGACTGACCCATATTGAAAGAGTTTGCAGGCGACAAATCAAAATGTGATGAAATTGGAGAATAATCTTCTGATAGGACAGAAAATATTACGGGAAAAGGAAAAAATTGCTGGTTACGAGCAGTTTCTCCTTTTTCCACAATGTTTTCCAGAGTCGTCTGCAATAAAATTGTTAAATGCCGTTAATGTTTGGTAATGGGTTAAAAAAAAAAGTAAAGGTCAAAGACCCCAATGCAATTCCAATTAAGCCATATAGGCTTCAGTATTTCATGTGAACCAAATACGTAAGAAATGAATACATCATGTCTGGGGTTGTAGACTCGTCCCTTATAAAATTACAGAACATATAAGCCTGTGGCAGGCTCCTCAAATTAGTTCTCTTTATTAACATAAATTAGTTTTCCCTCTTAACAGTATTTGAGAAACCTTTGAGTTAATTCTCTCTTTCTATGGGCCATAAGGCATTGAAGCAGCTCAATGAAAAAGGGATAAGAAAACTGTACTATTATTAACCCTTAAAATGCTGAGTAGTTTTCTAAAAATAGATGTGTGTGTGTCTTCTGCTTTCCAAAACCTTAATATCTGCTCAATTTTGTTGAAGAAAGAATCTCAGATTAGCAAACAAGTTAAATCGCAGGCCAGCCGCTAATTCACTTGGCGGCTGACCTGGATCTAACCTGTTTGCATAAGCATGATGTCAGTTCCAGCACTATAAGGGTTAAATGATGTTGAGACCAACTAAAGGGTTCAATGCAAGACTATAGTAAGTGCTCCATGTTTGTGAAGCACTTACTATAGTCTTGCATGGAACCCTCTAACTCATAATGAGTCAAAGCAATCAACGCTGCTCACCTTCAATAATGTCACAGACCCTCTAGCTGCATTTTTATGAACATTTCATTGTTCTGTGAACATGTGCCAGGCATACCAATGTAAAATTTGTCTCCAGGAGCAACTAAAAAACATTCTAAACTTGTTAAGTTAGTATTCATGCCTCATAAAGTATTGATTAAGATGCAATTTTGGTTACCATGGAAACACCGGTCATTGTTATGCAACAAAAAAAACGAAAGTGCAAGAATTGATTTGTTTGTTTAGACAAATTCATCTTATGTCTTGTGATTACTTTGTGTTTAAGTTTAACATACCATCAGTATGTCGGCAATAAAAGTTATTGCCTAAAAAAACGATATGGGTAAAACGAAAATATTTTTCAAATTGATGATTTTTGCTTGGAAACCAATACCACTGGGACACTATAAGCGTTTTCAGACTGAATACTTTCATTATAATGTATAAAGAAGAGCAAAGAATTCAAAATAATCATTTACTTAACCTTTTACTTCATGAAACCTTATCATGACACTTCTGTTGCATACCACTTACAAAAACAACATGACAAAACGAGAAATTACTTGTTTTCTTCCACACTTTTTTTTCTAGTTTGCTGTTCCTCTTGATTTGAGCCGGTAACACATTCCATTCATTGGTTCATAAGTTGATTTGTTGCCTGACTTCGAAGCCAAAAAATATGATATCTCACTCAGTGGAAATCATTTCATCGAGGCTTCCGTGAAGTAACTCGAATCCTTCGGGGGAACTCAAGTTACTGGTTTAAGTTATACATCAAACTTTTGTGTTAAATAAATATCATAAGGGTCAATCAAGCCAGACGTATAGATGGAATCAAAGAAAAAATGTCTTTCTGTAATAAATGGGATTTTTTTTTTTTGGAACTTATATTGTAAGATCAGTGTAGAAGAAGTCTGTATACTAAGGATCCTACTGTCTTGATCCATTTAACTTTTACAGACCTGAGTTTCTTTCAGAAAATCTGGTATTGTTGCATTGTCACACACTCACTTTTACTCCACATGCATTACTTACTATCTTTTAGGTCATCCAAAACTGCATTCACAAAAACATTCTTAAGCTACTTTTTTGGGCCTCTGCATTTGTTCATTACATTGAATTTCTTTGACATTTACCCATTTCTTAATAGAAAGCTTGTAAGACTTATTAATTCTATAAGCAGGAACAGTTTGATTTACTTATAATACATCCTAAATGGAATGTATGTCTCATTTAAATCTGTGAGACAGGTTGGGAAGAAATGTCATTTAATGATACCATCATCTACATATTAAGCAGAGGAAAATCAATCTAGTTACTTTTCATAATCATCATTCATTGATCCTTCTGCCAAGTCTCATTGAAGTCAGGGCATCGGTTTTGTTTAAAGTAAATGTTGACAATTTATGTTTTTTCATAAAACCTTACCTTAGCATGATTCTAGTGTGAGGTAAAAAGTTGAATTACTAGTCCAAATGGATTATATGAATTCATTGTACATTTCTGTTTTGTCATAATGTTTCATAATGAAGTCAAGCTGTTTCAAATGCATCAAATATTTGTGTTAACGTTTATTCAACAGAAATTTAGAACGAAATATTCTAAATTTGGAAAAGCCTAAAAAAAGAAAAAGTCCTTCATTGAACAAACTTTATTTGATGGTCTCAAATTGGCAAAGTTTTGTCTACAAATTCCTTGATGCAAGAGATTCAAAGCAGACATCATGAAAATCAATGCTGAACAATAACAAATATTGCTATATAGTTAGTTGGTTTATAAAAATAGTCCTTTAGGTACATTTTCTTCTTTTGTATTAACATTTCTAAAAGCTGCAGAGTGGATATAATCTATATATTTGGTAAAAAGATGATCAAATTTCCCCCCAAACAAATCTAATGGTAAAACTCCATTTCTTAGAGGGAACTTCCTAAAATAGTCTTACATAAAACGTTCTAATTGTATGGTTTGCAGAATTTATTGTATTGGTGTTTTCCTTTGAGATTTTTCAAATCAGACGAAAGTGTATTTATTATACAGATGATCGAAAAAATAAAAAGGAAAGTAACATTTCGATGTAAAAAAACAAGCCGTTAATTAAAACATATAAAACTAGTAATCGGTAGTTTTAATGCAAAACCCCGGTAAAAGTCCTCTCTTAAATGTGAAGCACTTACTATGGTTATGTAATGAACCCTCAAGAACAGACGTTTTACTGATGAATAACACCCTAATGTGTAAAATAGAAGTTCCAAATTATGTTCGTTGTTTCACAAGTCACTGAATATGTGTCAGGAATCATCTGCATAACAGGAAGCTAGCTACAACCCCTTCCATCACATTGCCCCATTTTAATTCATCAGCAGCATAACAATTCAGAAACTTACCTGAAAAAAAGGAGAATTTTCTTTCGTCTTTCCAATACAAGAAAAGAAAATTCTTTTACTAGCATAATCGTATTCGTCATCTGTATGCTGTAAGTTTCAATTTGGACCACTCACATCATTCCTATTCGAGAAAATTGGTACAGGAATGAATCAATGGTTTGATACAGGACTATAGTTAGTCCTTCATACCCATGTGGCATGTACTACAGTATTGCATTGAATCCCAGGAATGCAATAAAGGTCTGTCAACTTTAATACTTCAACACCAATTTCCATACTGTTTCGAGTAAACAACCATCATACGGTTGGACACGATCTTCTCATTATTTCTTGTAATTCATTTCCTTGATAAACATTTTCATTATTAGCCCTTTCAACTTCTCTGACTCTCTTCAAGGCTTTATTCTTTTCCCTGAGATTTGCAAAACATGAATACACTGTTACAAAAATAGGGGAAAATGTCAGAAAAATGCTTTTCAATTTGCCCAAGAATTGAAATAACATTAAAGTAATATTCATGATTTTTGGCTTGGTCCAAATTATATGCAAAACCAGACAAATTCTTGGGAGGTTTTTGAAGAAGCCATTGTTATTAAATAAAGAAGAAACTTGTTTGCATTTGTAACAAAGAAAGTAGTAATGACGGAACACATTCTACTTTTCCCGATCAAAAAAAGACTTTAAATTACTTTGAACAGGCTGCACTACTCATTTGTCACATCTCAAGTTCAATATTCATCAATGTTCAGTAATCAATTAGGAGTTCTTTAAGTCTTTTTGAATATAATCATTATGCTGTCATTTTGATTTGTTACACTCACTTTTCAGTTCCACTTTTCTCCATATAATCATCTTAAATACATATATAGCAGATGCCATACTGGTTCTGTCCCTGATTCAAATATCCTTAACCTTATAGTGGCGGAAACGACTTCATGCTTATGCAAACAGATTAGATCTAGACCAGCCACCAATTGGCGGCTGGCCTGTGATCTAACCTGTTTGCTACACTGAGTACCTTTCCTCAACAAAATTAAGCACATATTGAAGGTTTAAGAAAGGAGACAACACAAAATATCTATTTTCAGAAAATTAACCAGCATTTTAAGATTTAATGGAATATCACTTTTTTGTTGTCATTGACAATACCAACACTGTGGTAGCAGATCTAAACCCTATAAAGCAATATATAATTCCAAGCCTCAAAGCCCATGAATGCTCCAATTGCTTATTTAAAATCTTCTAGAAAAAAATATACATTCGGTATTTTAGCAAATAACATAACATTTAGTACACCTTGTTCATAAGATTCAATTGTCGCTTGCTAATGCTTCTTATGCTGAAACTTTCAATTTGGTCCTGTCACAAAATCTTACATGAGAACATGTCGTTGGTTCAACACAATACTATAGTAACTTGCGTTGAACCCTCGATGTGTAAGTGATGCCTGCAACAAATCATTAAGAACAGGGAAAAGATTTGTGGAAGTTTATCAGGAAAGGATAAAAAAAAAGACTTTGATATTGATCTGCAACCATGATTACATGTTTTGCTTCTATTAGGTTACTTTGAACAGGAAAGCATACATGTATAATGTATTCTTTAATTATATGTTTGATAACAAGTTCAAAGAGAAAATGAGAAAATCTGATTCCAGAGCTTTCAGACCCCAGACAAGCTAATGCCAAATCAAAGCATTTTTCTGTCTCTGCACCAATGATTGTCTCATATCAAAGGATCAAGACTATTGTAAATGCTTCATGTTTGTGAAGGACTTACTTCAGTCTTGCACTGAACCCACGATATAGCATGATGGAACTGTTCCAAATGGAAACCAATAGCAGATGACGCCAACAGTAAATGAAGTGACATTTCCTTCGATTAAAATCTATATGTTGCCTGCTGTAAAGTATAAACTTGTAATTATGTTAAGTCTGCAGCAGATTTTTGACATGGATTTGGAAATGAATCAATTCATTTGTTAATTTGACTGATTTAAAGCGCTTTTCTATGGAATATACAAGTCAATTGATAATTTAACATGCGCTGGAGAGAGTATTAAAACATTGCGGCCAACTTTGAGAACTGTTGTCACAGCGTAAGTGTTTCAATATTGTAAGCCAATTTTGTATAACATACATGTATTCACTATTTTGTCATGATAACCAGAATTGTAATATATAATCAATGTCATTTTGCCCAGTCAAAGCATTTCATGTAACAGAAAGAGGTTATGTTGTAACAGGTTAGGGGTTAGGAATTTGTGACTGATCAAAATTGAAACTAACAGCAGCCAACAAATTAAGGCAAAAAAAGAGAGAGAAAAAAAGAAGACTCTCTTTATGACAGTGGGAAGGAAACTATATGATTAAAGAATAAAATGCTCACTGTGAACATCTTATGTTTTGTCACATTAGTTTCTATCAAAAACTTCTGCAGCCAATACACTAGATGGGTAATTATTACGGACTAAGGGGTTAAGAAAACTGACGGGTAAAAAGGACGTTGCCAGACAATCTATATCATCTAAATGTATTGCTTTTAGAGACATCGCAGCTCCTTTGAAAGGATGCCCACGTCCCAATTCCAACCTGTCTCTCACCAGAATATGCTGCCGAAAACCACTTTAGCAAACAACATCAAAAGTAGAATAGAAATCCCTGAAAAAGTTTTCATTCAATTTTTTAAAAAAAGAAAGACATTGCGACAAAAGGTTACATTTTCCATGATAAACGATTTCTTCATCGAACAAAATTATTTAGAAGATGTGTTTGCAAAGCATTTCAAAGATGTGGCTGGTTAGAAGGTACTTGATGGTATTCATCTAAGGGAAAGGGAAATTCCTGTCAATCTAATTATTATGCCATTTGGACAGTCGCTAGACTTGGCTATACTGCTGATAATGAAATTGTCTCATAAAAAAGAATGACAATCTGACTATTTGACGACACCCATATAGACATGGAAACGATCGAAGCACTGAAAATACTTGCCAAAAGTAAATTTCTTTGCCTTTCTGGCTTATCTTTTTGAATGACTAGAATAAACTGGTTCTAAGATTGACGATAAATATCAATGAAAATTCTTAAAATTTGATCAATCTTTAATGAAATGATGGTTTGAAAAGGAAAGCGTTTTAAATGAGTGGATATACTTGCAGTTTTTTTTGTCACAAAACCTTAAAATATAATAGGCTGTAAGTGTTGTCTTTCAAATGACCAGTCACCAAAAAATCTCAAAATCAATATTCATCATATAAATGGTTTTTAACCAATGAAATTTTTAACATACCTTCAACAAAAAAAAACACATGTAAACATCACCTATATGATGATGCGTCTTTGAAGGTTCAGTGCAAGACTTTAGTGTGGCTATTGAAAGGGAAGGAGCTACTTAAGTCTCCAATGGAACTCCCCTCCCCGTGCAATGTGAAACAACATCTGACCAACATTAGGGGAAACTGGGTTCAAAATTTGATAAAGAGCAATGTAATTCTTTAGCTGCGTAACTAAAAAAAAATACTGACAACTTTCAAAATCAACTGTCTACCTCCGTTAACATCCAATGTTACCTTCTGGTGCTTTTCTTTTTGACCACTTACTAAATACAATGTAGTGTCATGT
This sequence comes from Cerastoderma edule, assembly GCA_947846245.1. Lineage (NCBI taxonomy): Eukaryota > Metazoa > Mollusca > Bivalvia > Cardiida > Cardiidae > Cerastoderma > Cerastoderma edule. The sequence continues at coordinate 11,967,928 of OX401409.1, read as the reverse complement.
TTAAAGTATTAACAATCTTTTAGATAAATGAGAGAACACTGATGATAGCATGCAGGTTTAGATTAGGCGGCATATTAAGATCTTTTACCCGCAATATTCAGCAAAATTTACAAGTCAAATCCTTTTTTAATGAGTACTCAAAAAAAGCATCTCATCAATACAAATCTATTAAGCAACCACAATACAGCTTTATGAAGAGCAATCAAAGAGTTAGATTTGGAAACATGTATCATACTATTCATTATGGCTGATTTTGATTTTTGGGTCAAAACTAGGGATGGGAACGAATAGTGAAATCACTATTCGAATATTCGACTAGAACTATTCGAATATATTCGAATATTCGATTTTAGAATTCGTTTTGATGTCCGAATGTCTGCAAGTCCGAATACTAGTACACTAGTCCTTCGATTTCTTCGGTGAGTTGACAAACAGGTTCATGGTCGTCTGTTTTACAGTTTCGGACGTCCAAACGGATGGATGCTTGCCATTCAAGTGATTCAGTAGGTTGGATGTTGTATTCTTGAATACAAAGTCCTTGTTACACAGGTTACAGGTCGCCTTCGACTTGTCGGCAGAACGAGTAAAGTAATTCCAGATATGTGATGGAGACATTGTGATGTTTATCGAATAGATGTAGAAATTAGAATGAAGATAAGTTTGACAAATTATTCTGAAGAAAAATATACTTTCTAAGACATTATTTGATTGGTCTTCGTGCATATGCAATCATGATTACGATTGGTTATTGAAAGAGTAATTGTTTAATTTCACGACAAACAAGTTACGTGATTGGTTGACACTGACAATTGTCAATTAGCGTGATTGACTTGATTTGGATAATAAGGAGCAAGTGCAGATCATTGAGGTGTTAGATTTAGCGGCTTAAAATCGACTTTTTTCACACTTAGGAATTAATCGTTTTGCAAACTGTCAAAAGATGTGGTAATTTGTCACAGGTGTTTTACTGTGTGACATACGTTGTAAAAACATCGTAACTGCACGTCGGAGCTAGGCACGTTCTTCGATATTTGGGATCGGTTTAGAGGAAGAAAATGAAAATAAAACAACATTATTTTTGAATAAAATTTATGGTAAACATACAGTAATATGGGTTCATTAAAATCGAATATTCGAATACTATTTTGCTATTCGAATATTTGACCAACTATTCGAATATTCGAATATTCGTTCCCATCCCTAGTCAAAACATATTCTTAAGCTTTCTTAAAGTGAATGTAATAAAGCCATTCAGTCTTGAGCTGTTTATGAATTCACACTTCTATAATTTGTCATGCATTTCTTAGGGCATTTGCATGGAAATTCGAATAAAAATTCTGAACACATCCTCTAATTAAAATGTGGAAGAAACAAGTTATGAGTTATAACTTGACCATTATGACCTAAGATTGCATTAACAGAAATCATTTTTTTCACAAATGGAAAACTTGGTCTGAATTTATTTATTCATTTTTTCAAGAATAATGTAACTTAGTGTTTAACCTACATTTTCATCCAATGAGAATGCGTCAATTTGAAATTTTTTGTTGGTTTATTTTCCATAAACTACTATTCGAGTGTTCTATCTGGGCTCTATGAGACTATTACTCTGGTATCACGCATGCGCATAAATGTGTAGTTTTAGGCTTCACCTCCAAATCAATGACATGTGTAAGCCTACCCTATGGTAGCGATGGAAAGATCGCTGTGACGTCGCGGGGGAGAAATAAACACAGAAATAAATAAAAAGGAATTACAATTAACTGGGTTATAGGGTTAAATCCTTTATCCTAACATCGTTGTGAAAAAAAGAAACTGAACTATATTAACCTTTTACCCCATTAGGAATAATGTGACGGGTACAAATTGAAAGCATGAACAGACAACACATATATACATTATGAAAAATCACAGTTTCTTTTTGAAATTGAAAAGAAATTATTGTGACAAAAGGAGAAATTACTCATTACAAGCAATTTCTTCTTTTGTCACAAGGGCTTCTCAAGTTTTCTGCTGTAGGTGAGAAACAAATTATGGAGTAACAGGTTAAACTTAAAACTACATTGCAATCTACATCACTGGGTAGTGAAGTTTTCTTCTTCCAAATATGGTATGGCAGATTCTTGGCATGCAACAATCTGAACACATCGGGTTTATCAAATGAAAACACCTCTGAAATAGTAGGGATGACGCCATATTGGTTCCCAGCGGAATGACGTCACTTCACTTTCGTGTTTAAAAATAGATCTTAAATGTGAAATCTAAAAAGTCTTTAAATTTGATTGAGGAAACAACTTAACATGTCACAACAACAATTTTGCCATTTGGTATGAGTTACTGATAAAAAGATTACTTAAAAGGATGTCCAACCCTTCCATACACATTGAACTACTTAACTTGCATGCTTAGAAAAGGTGTTATTTGGCGGATGCCGATTTACCCGAAAAATTGTAACTCTACACTTATATCTGAGGTGTATTTCACAGGTCACGGAAATACCCGAGTAGTTCCGATTGGGCATGCAATTGACAGCCGCGGAAGGCGTGGTTTATGTCGAATGTCAGTTTTATGCCATTCGCCGATCATACCCGTAGAGGCGTGGTTTGCCAGCGTCAAATAGAGCGCTCTATGGAAATGTAGGTTAAACACTAAATTATTTAGAGGCTATATAGTGAAATTTAAACGATATAGAAACGCCGTCAGTCGCTATCGCTCCTTCCTTGGGGTTTCTATATCGTTTAAATTTCACTATCTAGCCTCTAACTTATATATAAAGCCGATCCATAATCAAAGCAAAAACAGATCTAGTATGTGAAAACTCATCAAAATCGTCTTAACAAATGGATTCTAACAAAAGTAAAACTTTTTCCATTAAGTGTTGTACTTATAATCACTAAGTAGCTTTATTGCCTGCAAAGTAATTTTTTTTGTATGGTGTTTAATGCCATATCAACAATTGTTCAGTTATGTAACAGCTTTCCTGGATAAACCAGTACTATAAAGGTTTAAGCTAATTATGACTAATGCAAAAGGAGGAATTCATAGATGAGTGAACATCTTTTACTTAAATACTAAACTGCGTCAAGATAAAGTTTACACAATAAATTATTTAAACATACTATTTCAAAGGTACTACAGCTTCTTGAAAATTAAAAGGAGGAATAGGAGAAAAGCAAAAAGTGTAAAAGATGAATGTTTTGTCCTGGAAGTTGCCCCACTTTTAAGCCATTTGTCACAACTAATGACCCATATTTTCAGACAATTTGGCCAAATTTGGAGTGACTTGGATTCCATTGTATTTGATCATATCCCCAAACCAGTATCCTAAAGTGATAATTGAGTTCCAGACAAAATTACAAGTTTCGTCTTACAAAATGGAATCCAACGTAGTCAAACTTCAAATATAATAGAATTAATAAGACAATCCTCATATTGAATAAAGATCTGGTAAAATTTTACTTCATAAATCTTCATCTTAATGCACCTCCAATGAATATCTAGGATATAATCAAGAGACTACAATGATGAGGCAAAAGGTTGAAATAACTTTTAAAAGTAATTTCTACTTTTCTCACAATGATTCTTTTATAATATCAAACAGTTGATCTTCATTTCGGAAGACAATTCATCCTAAAAGTTAAAATCCAAATCTGTGAAACAGTCCTTTTAACCCATTACAAAACAATATAACAAAATTTGACCAGTTTGTTGCAGATGACTCTGGAAAACAATGTGGGAAAAGAAGAAATTGCTCTTATGAGCAATTCCTCCTTTTCCCACAATATTTTCTTCCCTATCAGAAGATAATTTTTCATTTTCATCACATTTTTAAATGTCGTCTGCAAACTCTTTCAATTTGGGACAGTCAAAAATTTGGCGTTTGGTAAAGGGTTAAACCTTCTGCATAACCTCTGAGCCACTTAGGTGGTAGAAATCTGTGACAATATTCCAGCTAGGATAAAACATGCATCCCCCATAACGTAGTATAATTCCCTAAATTCCCTCAATCCTCATCAGGATGGCTAATAAAGTGTTATTAAACAACAATGCAGAATATTAATTTGATTGGGTCTCTTCTGATCGATTCGTGGATTACTAGGAAATAAAATTAATACGCATTATTGTCATTCATCAGGGATAAATCTACACCACCTTGGAAATCTGTTAATTTTTCTGTCCTGATTCGGTCCAAATTTTTACAAATTTACCTGTAAAATGTTAATAACTACTTCATGCTTATGCAAAGAGGTTAACCTGGCCAGCTGCCAAGTAAATTAGGCTGGCCTGTGATCTTACCTGTTTACTACTCTGAATGTCTTTCCTAATCAAAATTAAGCAGACATTTAAGGTTTTGGAAAGCAGATGACACAAAAATCTATTTTAAGAAAATTAACCAGCATTCTAAGGATTAATAGCATGTTCAATTTGATACACACCGGAACGCTTTAGAAACAAATGTGATCAAAGGAGAAATAGCTTAAAAATGTTTCCACACTCAACGAAAGAACAATTTTCCATAATCTAAAATTTCAGCCTGCTAAAACTCTCAATTATGGCCAATTTTAGAATTCTGTATTGGAAGCATGCATGGTTTATGGACAGAAGCTATGAATTCTTGAAGGTAGACATTTTCATTATGTATGAGGTTGGAAACACTGTCAACCATTTCTCACTTATATTACAGCTTTCCTGGGATTGACCAGTACAATGCTAGTGTTCTGAACAGTCTTGCCAAAGGATGCCCTCACAAAACCAACGGTGCCATTGGGAATCAAACCCTTGAGTTACAAAACCATCATCTTAACCTATACACAAACAATAACGACATTTAACCACTTTGTTGCAGACGACTCTGGAAAACATTGTGGGAAAAGGAGAAATTGCTGGCTAAGAGCAATTTCTCCTTTTCCCACAAGGTATCCTGCTCTATTTGAAGAATATTTTTGAATTTCATCACATTTTGAAATGTCGTCTGCAAACTCTTTCAATTTGGGACAGTCAAAAATTTGTTGTTTGGGAAAGGGTTAACCATATGATGCTCCCACATGAAACCAGTGGCACCATTAGAGATTGAACCTGAAACACAAAGGTTACAACTCCACCACCCTAACCTCTTAGTCAGGCTGGACAGCCCTTGAGAGGTTGAAGGCAAGCATATGGACATAAATAATTCCTTCAACTTTTCGAAAAGGTCGATGACATTTTTATGTCCAGACGCTAGACAGTCATTGAAGAGTAATTTAGGATCTCTTTGTTAGATCAATGACATACTTTTGTCCCCAGCTGATTAGATTCTTTCCATTATAACTCATGACTAAATGACAACCTTCATTCTTTTTGTATCATAGATGGTAGACAGTCTTGAGTGGATGGTAGATAGCCTTGGGTTGATCGTAGACTATCAAAGACTTGGGTTACACTTTGGTTACACATGACACTGGCATTAATATTGGTTGATTCATTTTGATCACTTTTTAATTAAAACGATTTTTAAATGGAAAATCACTTATTATAAGGCATTTCTTGGATTCAAATCAGTAACACACTTTTGGTTTAATGTTTTTCCTGGGGCCTGTTTTTCTGTTCCAATGGTAATGCTATCAATAATACCCATAATGCCATTGAGGGAAGCCATTGTTTACCATTGCTTTTGGTCTTAATACAGTAAAATCTGAGGGAGCGGTCATACCTGAACAACGGCCGATATGTCAACAAAGGCCAGCTCAGGCCCGCCAGTGCATTAACCTTCTTTTAATACACAGCACCTAACTGGAGTCTGTGCAATGCAGCCAACGGCCACACTAATTGGTTTATTTGTACTGTATATCACACCTGCGCAACGGCCACTTTACATGCGGTGCGAAAGTTTCACAACTCCAACAAAAGTGCAAACAAAGAAAGTTGATAACGCGTGGCCTAACTAGTACACAAACTGTCACCCGAGGGATGATTTAAACCTATGTGTACACTTTGTCAATAGATTACATAATATGTCATAGTTTGTACACGCTAGTTTAGGGGGAATTTTTTTAATGCTTAGTAGTCTCAAGATATTTGCAGAAATTGTTTTCCTAGTATGGGCGGTGTTTTCTTTTTAAGTAGCGCAACTGAATTAAGTTTTTTAAGTAATTTGGAGGGTTAAATATGTGTTTCACAAACAAAGCATATTAATGCCTCAGAAACAATACAGGTTTTCTTTTTTCTCCCATTCTTCACCATCATGTCGGCACAAAAGGCAAAATTATCTCCAAAGAGGAACTAGTTCGAGTTTTTTTTTGTTAGGATCAGGATATTCTTTGCGTGTTATTGGTCACAAGTTTGGTAATGGATGCATCCCGATAGTACAGGTAGCCATAGGCAAACAGAACGTTATGGACGAATTTGGATGTGGCTATCCTTGTGAAAAGATAGACGAACGTTGTTACAAATGGTTTTTAGATGTTTTTTATGCAGATTAATTTGTCCTGTTCTGTTAGAAAAACATTTAAAATTTGCGAATGATTCCGGAGAATATGACTTTCAATGGTTTTATGGTTGGATTTTAAAATGATGTCTAAAATTGAAGAGTAAATTTGTTACATGATCGGCAATGATTATGGGGAAACTCAAAATGAATCACTTACCCTTTCTTGATTTGTGTTTTTAAACTTATCAAACATTGTTGTTTTTTGGGGTTTTTTAGGATATAGTGTGGATTAATTTGCAAAGGATAAATGGTTTAAACAATGCTCACTTTTACATGTAAATTTTTAAGGTACAACTACATGCAAGAGATATATAAAATGAAGGGCTAATATTGTGAACAACAGCCAGTCTGTGCACAGCGACCATTTTGGGTACTTCCCTTCACTGGCTGTTGTACACAGATTTTACTGTAATCAGTATGACCCAGCGCCTAGAACTGGAATTCCAACCGTCAAAAATTATTTTCAAAATCCTTCTGATATAGAAAACTTTCAGCTGAAGAAATCAAAGTAGCCCAATATGTAGCAGCAATGGTAGATTTTAAATCCCTTTGCCATATTTGATTCCACATGGATTTCTTGGAACAATGGTATTGAAAGCCATCAGCACATAACCCTGGAACAAATATCCAATGAATAACTCAGAATCAATTAAAGGTAGTTGCAAAACAGATTTCATAGATAAGATTAAATCAGACCGAAGAATAACATCTTAGGCCAAAATAATTACAGTATAAATTTTTCTTATCAAATGACCAAATCTTCTAAAATGTGATGATATGCAATATTTTTTTATCCAAAAGTTATGCGTCCCTTGAGGAAGAAAATATCTAAAATACTAATAAAACAATACATACTAATTATACCAATCAATGAGGATCTATCAAAAGCCAACTGACATAAACTCCCAAAACTGACAATCCCTTACTGACAGCAGATTTCATAAATATTCATATTCTAGTTCTGACACTTGCCGCAATTGTTCATTTGCAGCAGAGCCCTTCACAAAGCATAACCAGTTGGAGCAATCATGTGACCAATGTTTACAATCTTAAGCCCAAACAAAATGGCCACGCCCAGGGATTTTTGCTTTTTCATCTACTATTGCCATTGATGGCCACATTGTGTACCATGTATGAGTTGACCATCAACTTTCCAGTTCTGTTGGTTTATGATAAATCATGCTTTATCACTGCATTAGATCTTACACTCAGCAGATTTCTTTGCCTGATAACACAAACATTGCAGTTCTTGTGCAAGGCATGTTTCTTGCCCTTGATAAAAAACAACATTGCAAAATGATGTTACTAAGGCTAGGTTCTATACTAATGGGGACATCCAAGTGTCTCAAGACCATAATGCTAAAAAAAACCTGGCTTTCAAAACCCCAAAATAATTATGATACACAAAATTGAAATTCAATTCCCATCTAAGAATACTTAATTTAAAAAAGACCAACAAAATGCCAATAAGATAATAAGTTCATATTATTTCCATTGAGACATATCTAAATACAGCCATTACCATGGAAATGTTTTTGATTTATTGTATACAAATCAAAGTTTTCCCCCAAAAGTAGAACCATATGGTCTCTTCTTGTCTAATCAATTAAAAAATAAAAAGTTGTCCGCAAGCAGACTGGCTTTCAAGTGAATGAACTGTAGGGCTTTGTCATTATTTTGCGACAGCAATTTTGTATGTTATTCAATTATTTCTCTAGTTAAATGGGCTGTTCCCTTGATATAATCTTTGTTCCAGTTTCTGCTTTTCAAACTGTAAATCGAGGGTTTAACCCATTACCAAACAAAAACGACATTTGACAACTATGTTGCAGGCGACTCTGGAAAACATTGTGAGAAAAGAAGAAATTGCTCTTAAAGAGGAATTTCTGCTTTTCCCACGATGTTTTCTGACCTATCAGAAAATAATTTTTTGATTTCATTACATTTTGAAGTGTCATCTGCAAACTCTTTTAATGTGGGACAGTTGAAAATGTGGCGTTTGGTAAAGGAGGCGGAGCACTTACTATAGTCTTGCATTGGACCCTGGACCTGCTATTCCAGTATCATGGAAGAAGGCATTACATGTACTACCATTGTGTGTTGCTATTTGTGAAACTGAGTACTGGTATCAAAGTTGCAACCTTTTACACACCTTTTGTTACAGCTTTCTTTACACAAAGTCCTTTTTTACTCACACAATGGCAACCCTTTGCACTCAATGTAAATGTTAACTGCTAATTTTTTAGGTCGGACATTGTTACAAATTGGTGTACAAGGCCTTTTCCTCGAATTGGGAAAGGGTCAAAGTCTGTTGAATTTGGGAAGTTTTATTGCTGAAATAGCTGAAAAGGGAAACCAAAATGCTGGTTGTATACCGGTATCTTTGAATTTGTGGGTAAATTGCATGATTTTTAAGAAATTTCCAATTGCGATGAAACCTTTCATAGGCCCCTGTTAGATAACATGAAAAGGCCCTGAGACACATTTAAGCTTGGTCCCTGATTGCAAGCTTCAATTAAAACACATGATGCTTTCAGTTTGAACAAATCATAAAATTGTGTGTGAAGGAAATGGATTGGATTCTTCGACTGATGATTTAAGTTTGGACCTTTTACAAAGTTCTGTAAAAACAAAACTTTGATTACTGATAACCGAGCTTCTGAGGGGCAATCAAAGAATATATTGATCCACTAACAATATTACATAATTACTGTTATCAGACCATAATTGGCAGAGGTTATGATTTATGAGAATTTTCACTTTATCTCAGAAACTATCTTTGGCCCCCATGGTTGGCTCATATTCACCCTTCCCTATCAGTGAGTAATTAGCGCTCAGCAACAATGGTTTATGAGTGACTATCAAATTGACATGGCATATTATGTACCGAAAATGTATATTTGATGTTCAAACATTGAACTATTTGTGATTTAAATGAAACTCATTGATTTCTGGTACTATAAGTTAGGGCTTGAGCCAGGCAAGGTCAGTGCCAAGAGAAAGTTCTGATTATCACATCTTACATAAAATAAAATCTTATTTATGCAGACGCATGTGAAGGTGCTAAGGCCTTGGGAATTCTAACTTATACAGACTAGAATTAATCTAAGGCAAATGTTTGTCTGGAATGTCTGCATTTAAGAAACAGTGATAAAACTCTGAATAATTCATGGCAAAGTATGGGAAGATTCAGGATCATACAATCGTCAAATTAAAACAGCCAAACAAAAGATTAACTAATTCCCAAGTGTACATGTAGATGACTTCTTCAGATTGTGCCATTAGCTACAGTCACAGAGGTTTCATTAAGAGCCGGTAGTGTGTGTGTGTAAATTTGTGAAGTTGATATTTGGTTAAAGACAGTGACAACAACTTTTCAGTAAGATATTGGCTTTCCAGGATTTACCAGCACAAATTTAGGCTCTGAAGTGTCTTGCCCAATGACACTTAACTGTCCCGTCAAACTGGTGGCTTTGATGGGGTTCAAATCTTTTACTTCAAAGTAACAAGTCTGCCACCTGAACCACCACGTCAGGCAGGATCACTGTCCCCATTAAAGGGAACAGTAAATTACTCTATCATTCTTTTAATCCATTACCAAACAATAAAGACATTTAATTGTTGCAGACTCTGGAAAACATTGTAGGAAAAGGAGAAATTGCTCACAATAAGCGATTTCTACTTTTCCCACAATGTTTCAAAAGTTGTCTGCAATAAAGTTGTTAAATGTTGATACTATTTGGTAATGGGTTAAAGTAAATATAAGAAAAACTTGTCCATGCAGATGCATGTGAAGGTGCTAAGGTCTTGGGAATCTTAACTTATGCAGACAAGAATTAATTTAAGGCAAATGTTTGTCTGGAATGTCTGCATTTAAGAAACAGTGATAAAAACTCTGAATAATTCATGGCAAAGTATGGGAAGCTTCAGCATTGTACAAATGTCAGAAAAAACAGCCAAACAGACGATTAACTAATTCCTAGGAGTACATGAAGATGACTACCTCAGATTGAGGCATTAGCTACAGTCACAGAGGTTTCATTAAGAGGCAGGAGTCGGGTATAGCCCCCTGCTACTATGACAAGAAACCCCGGCTTCTTTACTCGGTTTTATGCAAAATCTACTGATGAGGCCCACAACAACCCCCCACCACTACTTTTGCAAATCACCCTCCTACTACAAATATCTATGAAACCCGTGATTCATTCCATAGATTGGGATTTTGTGATACGTTTACTGTGAAAGGAGTGACAAAACAACAATTTTTACAATCTTCCTTACTTGTTTACTTAAACTGTATAATTATGAGGGTATTTGATTTAAGACGGTGACAAAGACTTTCCAGTAATATCTTGGCTTTCCAGGATTCACCCGCACAAGGCTAGAGCTCTGATGTGTCTTACCAAAGAACAATCGCATGAGCCAAGTGACTGTAATGTGGATCAAACCTGTTACTTCCAAGGTTAAAAGACTAACATTCAAATAATTGAGCTAAGCAGAGATACTTGTCATCATAGAAGGGAACAGCAAATTATTCAGAAACAACAAAGTAGTACATGATATTATTGAAGGATTGGGAAGAAATCTCATTTTTCACAAAGTTTGTCTTCTTTAATGGAAATGTCATAAATTAAATTCTATTTTGATCCCAAAAATAAAAAAATCTGTGATCCTGCAACAAAAGCATATAAAAATAATATGTGGAGTGTATATAGGGCAATCTAGAGTAAACAATAAGAGCATAATAGGGAAAATAGCTCCTTTAATGATCAAATCCACGAGAGCAAGCTATAATTCCCTTTTAGAGCTATAAAATAAGACTGAAATGAATACAAAGAGGGTGTTTTATGTCAAGAAATGTCCGTGTCATTTTTATAATTATGAAAATAGCTTTGAAGTGTATATAAGGCAATCTAGAGTTAACAATAAGAGCAATCTAGAGTTAACAATAAGAGCAAATAGAGAAAATAGCTCGTAAATGATAAAATCCATCAGAGCAAGCTATATCCCTTTTAGAGCTATAAAATAAGAATTAAATGAATACAAAGTTGGTGTTTTTATGTCAAGAAACGTCCTTTCCATTTTTCTTTGTGATCGCAACTCTTCACAAACAAGTTTTTATGGCTGAGTAGAGAAGGTCAATGTGTCATGCAAGGACAATATTTGTCTTCTAGTCTTCTCTCCTAGTGCATACCATCACAAACTCTGGCCAAATTTTAATATTGACCCTGTTTTTCATCTTAAGCCTTTTTTTGATACACATTTCGATGCATTTGCAGAGCAAATTTGAGGATGTCTCTTTTAATAATACAAACAAACTCTCATATTTCAAAAATAAAATTCAACATCATTGCATCAATTACAGCAGAGATTAAAAGATGGCCCAGGCTTTATGATAAATATTCTTATGATTGTTCTTTCATCGTGTAAAAATTCTCCTTTTTTCAAAATCATTGCAAATCAATTAAGTCAATTGAGGCAGAGACTAATACGTTTTTTAATTGTTGCTTTCTAATGATTTGTCTTTCTTTCATCATTACAAATTCTCCTTTTATAAAAATATTGTCAAAAATTATTAAGTCAATCAAAGCAAAAATAATTATATACTTTTTTTTTGGAGTGTGGTTGGTGGAGTGTAGGTATCAGTGTTAAAGTTATTTGCTGTATATCATTCCAAAACCAAAGAAAGATGTAATCCAAGACAATATCCCACTAAGCCCCAGCTTCACCAGAATGTAGCAATCATTAGGATATATATCCCATAAGGAAACCCGATAGAGCAGTGAAATCGGGAATGAAGAACATTCATCAGGCTCTTACACCAAAAACAAAGAAATTTGCCATGGCAGACAGCTTGAATAATTGAATCATTCTCGCTGCCACAGTTATACTTGTTATAAAAAAAAAGCTGCAGCAAAAAAAATAATACTATGTGAGACGCAGCGAGAAATTCTATACATTCTAGTAATACCCTGATCATGGAGACAAATTGTTCCACTTAATAAAGGTGATATTTATCATGGACCCTGCCTCCAAGAACCATGTTACATTTCCAATACAAGTCTGGGGCCTGGAACCAGAGAAATGGATCAGTCTGGGATACGCGATTTATAAAAATGATCTGCCCATAGAAAACGTTCACGAGAACAATTCATACAATTCCTCAAACTGACGGTTTGTAGGATACTTGGAGCTATATCATAGACAAGGGTTTATTTTTTAGTCTTTCATTTATTTGCGAATAATTTGGTTCATGTTCAATAACTTCCTCCATAATGCCTAAAAAACCGTCTAAAGGATTAAAAAACTTGTTCATGAACTTAATGAACATGAACAGTGCTATCCCAGGTTGTCTGTAGTATATTCACCAATCCCCTGTTAAAGATTCAAGAACTATGTTCATGAACAAACATGAAGAACAATTCATGAACACAAGGTTGTTCTAGTAGTTTCTAAGCATATCTAGGTGCAATACCTGAATAGGTGCTTTGTGTTTATGAACCACTCACTGTAGCCTAAAGCATTAAACCCTCTATATATCATTGGTAGATATATTACCCAGGAAAATGGTGCTGGAATGCACCATACTACTTAATAACATATTGTTTGAATGGTGAAAAATTGCCAATGTCATAAATCATCCTTACAACATACAGCATACCACGTAACACAAAAACATTTAAGCTTCATTTATTCTTTCTTTTTGCCATCATTTATCACTTAGTATGAATTTGTTGGTACTCATGAGAGGATAGCAAGCTATTCAGTTTGAAAGCTATCATGTATCGAATATAGAAGGACCGTTTCAAATTTTCAAAAGGAAACTGAAGCATCATTCTTTTTTACCAATCTCAATTAAGCTTCATTTATTCTTTCTTTTTGCTATCACTTATCACTTTAGTATGAACTCGTTGGTACTCATGAGAGCATTGGAGGCGATTCAGTATAGAATATAGTGGGACTGTGTCTTAATGTCAAAAGAAATAATTGAGCTTTTCCAGCAATAACTCAAATTGTCATCAAGATTTCATAAAATGTTCATAAGGAAATTAAAGCATTATTCTGAACCAATCTTAATTGATGACAGCTGATATTTGAAACCACTGATAATTCTGGATTTGCTAAACAATTCAACAAATGTTAAATTTAATCTGCTGAAAAAAAAAACATGGTTAAAAACTGATCTGGAGCATCTAGTCCTGATTCAAGTTACCAGGTAGACATGAAAAAAGGTTAATTGCTGATAAGCCTGTGATGTATGACAATTCTCAAAGATGTCTCAAAGAACAGGTACACCCATCACTGGCCAAATTCTGACAGAAGCGAGCTATAAGGTTAGTCTGTCAATCAATACAAAGGATGACAAGAGAGCAACAAGCAATTAATCCTTTATCATTTAACATTATCATCAATGCTTCCAAATATCATTTTAGGAAAACGTACTTCTTTGTTCATATTTTTTGTCATCTACAGAATGCTCTCAATTTGGGTCTTATACAAGGTTCAATATGGTGTAAAAGATTACGCCGAAGTAAATATAAAGTAGGGAAGTACTTACTGTGAACATTAAGATAAATCCAGGTCCCATTGGAATTTTTCCTTTCATTATCTACTCCATCTAAATATATAACTTTACACTCATACCACCCTTCGTCTGGTTCTTTGATATGACTGATTTCTAATGAAATTCCATTCACTAATCTAACACGCCCGTGAAACTGTGGGTGAATGTTGGGGGGATACCCGTCATGTTGGAGAAACACAGGCATCTCTAGTCCGTCTTTCTTCCATTCTATGATGTATGTGACCCGTTGATTGTTTGGAAAATGAAGCGCGCAGTCCAGGACCTGCTGACCACCCAAGCTGGAGGACTTGGTCGCTTGTATACTGAATATGCCTGCAAATATAAAAAACAAAAATATGAGTAAACACATACTTCCGGATTTGATTATAAGACTTCTCAGATTTGTAGGGACAATAATGAAGCCGTTACAAAATTGAAACATTGTTGGTACGGCACTGGCAAAGAGGACCCCGATGGGACCTGTGTCAGAAATAAACTAACTTAAAACAACAAAATAGTTTAATTTGAAATATGATACAAAAACAATTGCATATTAATAAATAATGTAATTGAAAAAGTCTTGTAGTCATTGGACAGTAATAAGCCATGCGTAACAGTGGAAAGGTGATGACGTACTATATGGTGAGATTACAATGCTATCAGAATGTTTTGTCTAAAGACAATGCCATAATGAATAATATACATTCCCTGATGGTTTTTATGTCATTGGTGTTTCAAACTCATTAAGAGTCGGCCATCTGGCGATACATTGTTGTAGGAATTCTCTGAGGTTATCACAATAAATGGGGCAGACAAGAAGGAACTGGTATTCATTTTCAACTTAATTTTGATCAAACATTTTAGATAAAATAGTAAAAGCAGACAGTAGTTTTAACATGTAAAATGTAACATTTATTTGTGATATTACATAGAAACCGTGTACTGTGACACAAACAGAAATTACTTGTTGTAAGTATCAAAAGGATTTTACTTGTTAAGGCTGTAAATCATTGTTGACAATAGAAAAGTAAATGCCATACACAGCGAATGTTAAAAGCATTATATTGGTCTAGGAGGATTGGATATAAAAATGTCTTTTCCTGATAACAATTCTCGAATTTGGGAATTTGGGAATTTTCCATGCTGAAAGCAGATGACAAAATAGGATGAAAACAAAAACATGTTCTTTTTATCATTTACTTTTGAAAACAATCATTGGTTGCACAATGTTAAAAGAACATTTCAGAATTCAAAGTTAAAGCGATACAATCAACATCTTTACTGAGTCCATTGCGGCAGATAAGACATAAACTTCTTCAGCGAAAGACCAAACTACTAGCAAGACGTGAAGATAAGAGGTTTATGTCAATGGCTTACTTCTTTTTTCCTTCTCTAAATCCTGTATTGTGGGTGCTCATTAGAATCATCTCATCGAGACGATTCTTATGAGTACCCACAATATAGGATTTACTTCATAAGTTTCGCATTATCACATCCAAATGACTCTAGAATGCACATTATCTGGACCTTTGACTCCCAGTAGACTATCTCCTATGGACACATAAAATGGGTTTTATGGCACCACCTTATCTGATTCCCTAGATTACTTAGAAGACTTCTCCACAATTGGTGTCCAGAGATGTCTAGCGTAATTAACGATGGCAGGCGAAAAAGCAGCTGTATGGACACTAGAAATAAGTGCTCTTTAAAATCAACCTGAGCAAACAGTGTTGTGTAAGATGCAAAGATTTGTCTAGAATCAAAATGAGCACAGAGAATCTTTATTTCAATTAAGCAAAGCGCAAACTGTTGTCACAAACCAACTTATGCACAACTGATGTCTTATGCAAGGTTTGACAAAGCATAGCAGCCAATACTTTAGGCATAGAGTATCATTTCCTGATGGGTACAACAATGAATCAAAGCGCTGATTGCACTGAAGGACTAAGGTGCGTTAAAAGCAAGATGATTGAGGATACATTTGAAAATTTCTTTGGGCAACATCTCGAGGAAAACAGCTGCTCCTTTTGCCTCCATTACTATAATTATTATTTCTGTGAACAGAGACTGAACGATAGTCTATTTTTCAAACATCTGGCCATTTTACAATTTCCCATGAGGCAACAGTTAAAATAATATAGAGCAAAATAAAGCGAGTAAATCCGGACTACATTCCTAGTTCCAAGAAGGTATTAGTCTGCACAGTGAAGGTGGATGTTTCATGAGTAATTGGGGTCAGACTTCTGTTTGTGTATCGATAAAGTACCGTCCCTCAAAAAGTGGTGTGTAAATTCAATGGACTAAGGTGCTGAGGCACCCTTAGTTAAAATTAGTTTACAAACAGCTATGTTAATCCATTCTACCACATGAGACTTTGTGACCATTCCAAGTTGAAACCAGCAACGGAGGGCAAAAAATAGCTTTGGTGTAACTTTTCTGACAAAAGAATAAAACAGCTCATTTTCAGCCATTTATCCTTTAGTAACAGTCGTTGTTTTTCTAGAGAGACTTTTGCAACATTTACTTTAAAGCCAGACTTCTATGATTTCGAGGGTTAACCCTTTACCAAATGTCATATTTTTGACCCTCCCAAATTGAAAGAGTTTGCAGACGACATTTCAAAATGTGATGAAATTGGAAAGTAATCTTCTGATAGGGTAGCAAACATTGTGGGAATAGGATAAATTGCTCCATTACGAGCAACTTGTACTTTTCCCATTTTGTTTTCCAAAGTTATTTGCAACATAGGGGTTATAAATGTCGTTATTGTTTGGTAAAGGGTTAAGCCCCCTCTGCGCAACCAAAGTCATTTATGCTCTTTACATATTCAGGTACCAGGTAGTCAGGGCAAACTCTAAGCAGGATTACTTCCCTTTGTTTACACTGCAGTACAGTACCAAATGAAAAGGGAGATCGCTGCACAGAAGAGTGTAATCAGGGTTAAGAAAGATTTGTTTCAATTACAAGGCAAAAGCATAAAGTATCATCATTAAGCATAATCTTATGGTAAAATTGCTACCTTATCCCTGCATTTTCTCTTTCAATTACCTGTCTAATTAAGCCAATTACAGAATGGGACTGAAGTTGCTTTAGTATTGGCTGTAGTCATCACATGCTAGTAGTATATAAAGACTTGGAAGCTTTGACATGTTTTCTCTGTAATATCTTTTGCTAAGAAACATTTGGAAGACTTTGAAGATAATTCACCATGATTGGTTTAGCCCACAAGCCTTTGCAAGACCTATTTGTTAATAACATAGAAAACATAGATAATTGCATCGATATTACCCCTGCGAAGAATTCAAGAACTGTGTTAATCAACTTTATGTGCGTGATATTCATGAACTGATTTGTGTTCATTAATGGTCATTTGTCATTCATGACTGTTTATAAACACAGTTCTTGAATCCTATGCATAGGCACAGCTAATAAGTATTCCATTGAAAAGCTATCAAGGAAGGACTTAAAGAGTGATGTCACATTCAAAATTCAGCGGCAGTACTTTGCAATGATCTAAAATCAGGATTTGATAAATGCTTTTTTTCTCCATTTTTATTAAAATGTTCAAGGCAAAAATGCAGGTAAGAGTGATGACTTGTCATGTTATGTCGAAGCTTATGTCCACCCTGCCTTTCATTCATTAAAGACATTGCTTTTTCCACTAATGAGTTTCTTTATAACAAACCATGTGTCATTTTTGTTACAATGGTTTCTACACATTGACATAATGGAATTCACCTTTATTGAAATAAAAACAAAATGTGTCATGCTATGAAAATCTCCTCTTCAGTTGCTGACCAGACACTAAACTCCACATACAAGAGGAACAACTCCCTCAGTCTCCGAAGAAAGCGTTAAACAAAGCTTTAAGCCTTTTTTCTTCCTTTCTTTTGCGTTTTTCATCTTATATTTCAATATTTTCAATATAATGAAGCACTTGCTATAGTCTTGCGTTGAACCCTTGATATGGAGGTATGGGTTATCAGCAAAGGACATCTGTTTCAAGTCAATTGATGAAATTGTTCCCCATAAAAACTTAGATTAATGCTTTACAGAGTCTACAGTTGACACTCAGTAAGGAATCTCACTAATACATTAAACCAGGAGTGGGAAAAATTTATATGGATTTTGGTCTAAACAATCTCTGTTTTATTTCATCCCTCAAATGTTTCCATTTTATAAATGAGTGTTTAGTTCAAATAGAAAGCAGTATGTGACACCAAACGAGGTGAAAATCACCAGGACTAGCCCTCAAATCGGCATGAGTACTGGTTTAGTATACAGGAAGCAGTCATCGAAAGTGAATTTTTATCAGCTTCAATTAAGCTTACATCACAATCGATGTAAAATGCATAAGGTTTAACTAACCAATTGATAATGACCAAAAATAATTATCTAAACCTTGCGACTTGTAGACAAATGTTGGTGTCTAAGTGAAACAATCCGATTCTCCTTCTGGAAAATATTTGGCATTCATTATTTTTTTTATTTTCTATAGCTAAATGTTTGTGTTATCTACTTACTTCAGCGCTCTTTAAGTAATTTACTATCTTAAATCTCCATCCCTAGCAAAAGTTTCAATGACAAATCAACATAACTACATCAAATCATGCTGTGATTCTTTTTTTCTAATTCTTTTTTAACTGATTCTTTATATGCATTTGGAGATCAAAGTACCGGTAGTATCAGTGGTATTCAACCCATTAAAGGTGCTTGTTTACAGATGAAATTTGGAAATTAAAATTTTTCTTTAAATCAGCTGTATAGTTATATGATGTGCACTGATTAAAAATAGTCGCTGGAACAAAATTTGATTGATTTTAATTCTTCAAAATGTGTACAGAGTGAATCAACAAGTTATTCAAAAGTTTGACATCACTTTTGAGATATACCACATAATACTGTACATTCTTAGATAAATGATGCTTCATGGATTAATCATGCGTTTAATTCAAACAACATCATTTATCTCTATGAATTACATGCTCGTATTTTTTTTAAAACTTCTGTGTAGATGAGTGACATAGATCAAATAGTAATAGAGGAAGATTCCCTTTCAATCTCAATCTCAGAATGATCAAGTTTCTGTAAAAAGCAAGAGGTCAAAATGTTTTCAAATTCTACTCTGATATTTTTACACAATTCCAATGTAAACAAACATCATTCAGTATCACTAGAATTACTAACCAATGTGAAATGATGAAGAACTTGCATTTTCTTCTTTTACCACAACAAGTCTTATCTTATATCACAAGAAAAGATATTTCTCATGCAATATGATACTTGTATGCTGAAAATTACTTTAAATTAGGGAAAGTCGCAAATTCTGCAAGAAGGAATGGGTTAATATGAAATTGCTTCCCTTTTTTTTTTCTTCTTCAGGGACAAGAGACAAAAAGAAAACTAATCTGTCACACAATAAGGCAGTTCTGGGCAAAAGACAAACATTTGCATAGAGTGAATGATCTCGTTTTTCTGAACTTTCAGCGTCATGACAAATCAAAGTACTGAGAGTGATATGTTTTTGAAAGTACTTTTAAACTATTTCTGAATTAAACAAAAAAAACAAGAAGCCAAATATGTTAAATCAAATTCATGTAATTTCATCCGGTAACCTTATTTTCTTTTTGTTATTTTGAAGAATGTAAATGGTTTCTTGAAACATTTTCACTAAAGGAGATTTACTTTTGACAAGAACTGAAAGGATTCTTGAATATAACTTTTTATAATACAGTACACTGCAATTGTTGTTAACATTTATTGGAGATTCAGATTAAATTCATTTAACATCTCATAATGGTTTCGAAAGACATCTGCAAGAGATGGTCAAAGTAAGGTATAATGGAGTAAGGATATTGAGTCACTCACCAACTTATTCATTTGAAAAATCTTTATCTTGACTTTTGACATTTTATTTTTCAAAATAGATAATTATATTTGAAAAATTCAGTAGTTTTTTGCTGGGAATGGTCATAATTTATGGGTTATATGACTTTCTACTGAGCAGGGGTGGCAAAATTAGTTGTCCATATTGACCAGCTTGTCCAAAAGTCTGAACAGACAAGTGAATTTTTCTTGATTTACTATATATTACCATTATATTGCAAAATGCAGAGAAAAAATTTGCATTTACAGACAGGTAATTCAAAATCAGATTTTCCCATCCTCCCATTACTATTATATAGGCTAGGAAATTTTGCTATGGCTCTGAACATCCTAGACTGTTATGACCAGAATAGATTCAATGTTGAACTCAGAATATCACATATGCCAGTCTTGCCATTTTACCAGCATGCAAAGAGTTTCAAAAGCCATGGTATTCCACTTGAATGATGAATGTAATTTTTCTCCAACATTTGTATCTTAAATAAATCACTTTCTGTCTAAACACATTACATTATTGAATAACTATTCTTTGAACACAATTTCTCATCCATACAATGCATTCATTTATATAGACTTCGGGATTTCATTTGTTATTTGAAAATCTTTTTATTCATTCAAATTCAGTTTGAGAAGGAGAAAGAAAATTCAAATTAAGATCAGATACAGACAACTACAGGAAACTATACATAACGATCATATACAAAAATCAAATTTCAACCCGTTTCCAAACAATAACGACATTTGACCAGTTTGCTGCAGGCTACTCTGGTAAACCTTGTAACAAGTAATTTTTCCTTTTCCCACAAGGTTTTCTTCCCTATTAACAGATTATTTTTCCAATTTCATCACATTCTATAATGTCGTTTGCAAATTCTTTCAATTTGGATCCGTCGAAAATTTTGCGTTTGGTAAAGGGTTAAGAAAATGGATTAACCCATTCCTCCATTGATATTGACACACTGTTATTTAACCAATAACCAAACAAAAGCGACATTTAACCATGTCGTTGCAGACGGCTCTGGGAAACCTTGTGGGAAAAGGTGAAATTGATCATAACGAGCAAATTCTCCTTTTCCCACAATGTTTTCTGCCCTATCAGAAGATTATCATTCCAATTTCATCACATTTTGAAATATCATCAGCAAACTCTTTCAATCTGGAACAGTCGAAAATTTCAAATTTGGTAAAGGGTTAAGAACATTGATAAAAACCTTCCTCCTTCAATATTGACACAATTCTAGTTAACCTACTCGAGGATGAACCCTGTGAGGGAACTTGCTTAATAAATTATTCAAATATTTTTTATATCTAGTTTCCTATTGTGCTTATCGCATTGTATCTGTATATGTTACATGTAATATAAGGCTATACTTATAAATTAGGGCCGGAGACATGAATTACTGGAGATAATTTACTGTACTGTACTTGATGCAAAGGCATCAATAGCATATGCAGATCTAGGAAAATCACTTAGGCAATAAGAGTGTTTTCTCATTTTGTTGTAAAGGTATCTAATCAATGATCATATAAGAAATGGAACCTTATTTTTTCTATCATTTTCATCTTCAGTTCCTTTCAAATTGGACAGTTATTTTCTTCATCAAAATTAGGTTAGATGTAAATGCAGCAGAAGACTTGTTAACTATCTAAAGCAAAAGGAGAAATTATTCATGATACAATTAAGCTTTTTCCAAAATTGTCACATTGGATTTTACTCAATGCTGCAAAGAAAGTATACATACATGTATTTGTCTTTCTGCATTTTAAAGATGTTGCAAAAATTGGACCAGCTATTAAACTATATAGGATCAGTCTATTTATCCAATAATGTTTCACAGACAACATATAAGGCAAGCACTTAATTACAACAGAAAATTTACAGAGGTGTCACTCATATCAGATCTTAACTATTCTTCGATCATGGCTTAATTGGCGAAAATTCCATGATCAGTTCCACTGTTATGAGATCTTTTGACTGGTCCAAATTCAATCCAACAGCAAATCACCATGACGGATTATGAAAAAAGAAATCTTCTTTGCATACAATGTATCTAAACCATAACTTATAAAACAAGAGGACCCTGAGGGTCCTGGATCGCTCACCTGACACTTGTAAAGTGTTGGTTACAACAATGTTACACATGAGTAATGGACAAGATTTGTCTTAATTTGACAGTGATCTACTTTTGACCCCAAGTTACTCATAAACTGACTTGGTTGAGATATAACAGGTTGATCATTTTGAACAAGTTTGATCAAATTGGGCTGAAAATGTAGCTTTCAGAGTGTAAACAGGTGTTTTCTAAGATTTGACTATGTGAACTACTTTTTGATTCCATTTCACCCATGATCAAAGTTAATCAAGATATTATCAAGGTTAACATTTTGAGCAAGTTTGATCAGCACTCTGGATGTCTTAAAAAATTAAGCTGTAGACCTCTTCGATATACATTGTACAAACAGTGTTGCCTTTAGAATGTAAACAAGATTTATCAAACTTACGCAAATATTCTAAGAAACTTTGAAGGGTAAGAGAAAGCGAGTTCCAGACAGATTGGGTCGAATTTTTTACCATAATATTGTAAACAATAGTAATTTATGATGCGGCATAGTGACCATTTTTCTAAACCCATCCCATCTTCTATGATCTAATTCGACCCACATATCATCAAGAAAACATAATATGCCATTTTGAAGCAGAACTGACCTACTTTTTTACCCTACCCCACCCATGATCAAATTCGGTCAAGATATCATCAAGGTAATATTTCTCTTGTGACCTACTTTTTGACCCCACACCACACATGCTCGAACTCTATTGAAATATCATCAAGGTTATCATTCTAAGCGAGTTTGATCAAGATTGGGTCGAAAATGTGGCTTCTAGAGTGTGAACAAGATTTTCTAAGATTTGACCTAGTGACCTACTTTTTACCCCAGCCCACCCATGATCACACTCGATCGAGATATCGTCATGGTTATCATCCTGAGTAAGTTTGATAAAGAATGGGCCTTAAATGTGGCTCCCAGATTGTAAACAAGATTTTTCTAAGATTTGACCTAGTGACCTACTTTTTGACCCCACACTACCCATGAACGAACTTAATCAAGATACCATCAAGGTTAACAGTCTAAGCAAGTTTTATCAATATTGGGCAGAAAATGTGACTTCTAGAGTGTAAACAAGATTTTTCAAATATTTGACCTAGTGACCTACTTTTTGACCCCGCACCACCCATGATCAAACTCTATCGAGATAGAGATATCATCAAGGTTAACATTCTGAGCAAGTTCTATCAAGATTGGGCAGAAAATGTGGCTTCTAGAATGTAAACAAGATTTTTTAAAGATTTGACCTAGTGACCTACTTTTTGACCCCAAACTACCCATGTTCGAACTTGATCAAGATACCATCAAGGTTAACAGTCTGAGCAAGTTTTATCAAGATTGGTCAGAAAATGTGACTTCTAGAGTGTAAACAAGATTTTTCAAAGATTTGTGTGCAGAAAATGTGGCTTCTAGACTGTAAACAAGGTTTTTCAAAGATTTGACCTAGTGACCTACTTTTTGACCCCGCACCAACCATGATCAAACTCTATTGAGATATCATCAAGGTTATTATCCTGAGCAAGTTTGATCAAGATTAGGCGGAAATGTGGCTTCTAGAGTGTAAACAAGATTCTACTAAGATTTGACCTAGTGACCTACTTTTTGACCCCACCCCACCCATGATCGAACTCGATCGAACTATCATCAAGGTAAACATCCTGAACAAGTATCAGGTAGAATGGGCCAAAAATGTGGCTTCTAGAGTGTAAACAAAATTTTACTAAGATTTGACCTAGTGACCTACTTTTTTATCCCACCCCACCCATGATCGAACTCGATCGAGATATCATCAAGGTAAACATCCTGAGCAAGTATCAGGAAGAATGGGCCAAAAATGTGGCTTCCAGAGTGTAAACGCTGAAATTGTTGACGACGCACGCACGCACGCACGCACACACAACAGACGACGGACATTCAAGTATCCTAAAAGCTCACCCTAAGCAGAGCTCAGGTGAGCTAAAAATAGGGGGAAGTTACTTATAAACAAAAATACTTTTTTGTCCAATTGGTTTCTTAAATAATCTGACACAGGTGCTTCAATTTACACAGTTAACTATATCAAGTAGGACATCCTTACAAGGTCTTGATAATAAAATCTCGAGTCCAGAAACAGCATGCATAATCTTATGACCCAGTATGACATTTTATGCTCTCCCATTTATGAGAGAAATGAATAATTGATTAGGTTTTTACAGCTCATCAACAGTATTTCAGTTATTACGAGAGACCTTGACTCATTAAGAAAGACCTTAATTACACATCAGGCCATTACCACCCAAATCCTAATTTTACACCAAGTAAGACCATCTCCAAGTCAGTAAGCAGACAATAATAGAATGCATCATCCAAAGTCTCTGTTAACCATGTCATTTGGCAGCAAGGTGACAAGGCAATAAGACCACATATTCATCAAAATAAGATTGTGTAACTGTTGAAAATAAAGAGCAAAAAATAGATCTCTGTGAAAAAAATTAAATTCAGCCTTTCCTTTGAGAAGTTTGGTAGAAACCTCAATGTGACATAATAAGAAAATGCTCATTTTATTTATTCTATTATTTTCTTGTACTGTGTTCAACACAATCTCAACAATGTCTCAAGTATATTACGGTTCTCCTCGATACATCAGCACTAGGCTACTGCTCTGAAGTGACTTGCAAAAGATACCTCCCACGAAACGAGAGATGTTAGTTGGGCTTGAACCTGGGACGCCAAAGTTTGAAGTCCGCCACCTCAACCACTGGGCAAATCAGGAACCCAGCTCATTTAATCAAGCTTCTACTTTTGTCAGAGGGCTTTCTTACATCTTCTGCTGCAATCCTGTTACAATGTCTGTACATAAAGTAATATTATAAGCTCTCAACTAGTAATCTTCACATGGCAAACAATCTCAGTTCTCCTGAATTGTTTAACGACCTCAATGACTTTCTATTGATTAGACTAGAGAAATAATCTCCTGTTATTCAAGACATACAGAATTAAGTGCAGATTTCTTATTGTCCACTTCCTGTTCCCACTGGGCTGGCTTCCGCTGCCAACAAAGAAAATGACGTGGTTTCCTCTTGTAAATACAGCCGAGAACTGCTTACTAATTGTCATTGGGCATAATTCATTGGCAACATAGATTGCATGGGTAATAAAGATTGCACGGGGAATTTTTAATTATCTCCCGTCATAAATGAGTAACTAGGATAGCCTTACTGGATGACAGAATGGACAAGATTTTCTTAAAGTAGATCTCAAAAGTGAGGCCAAACTTCTGGATTAAAATACATGTTGATTAATCACTGTATACACAATTTAGAGTATCAAAAACAATCTGATTTTGATTTCAATAACTATACTTCAGAGCTATCTTATAACAGTTCAGATGTTGTGCAGTTTCAAAGAAATGAATTTTTAACTTCTGAATTTCCACACAACTGCGAACAAAGACCTTTAAAATCTAATGCATTATCTCACTACCTATTAAGTATATCTTACAGTGCAGGAGAGAGAAAATAACTTAATTGAGTTTCTGAATAAGGGATTGTTGAGAAGTCCTAATGAAATTGAAAAACAGTTCCTTAGGAGAGACTAATATTTTGCTCCTTGATTATACAATATGATTGTCAGTTGAAAAGTTGAAAAAGTCACAGGGACAAAAAGTGAATTTGATTGGGGCAAACAATTTTTTGTGTGGGTATAATTGTGCTCAATGTCTGAGTCTCATTACTGAGTTTTACATTTATCCTTTACAAGACCAGATTTTGTTATTCTTTGCATCTCTGCAAATCATGAAAACATGCATAAGAATTGAATCCATCAGTAGTTTTAATGAAAAGCCCCTATATAAGTTAGAAATTTCCTCTTATTTCGGAGGCAGAATGACATTTCTAAATAAGTAAATAAGGTACTAGAAATAGGTTTCAAATTAAGAATCCATCAATAGTTTTAATAAATACCCTTAAATAGGGGAACGATATCCCCTCATTTTGGTAACTGATTGGTATTTCTAAATAAATTAATAAGGTACTAGAAATAGGTTTCAAATTAAGAGTCCACAATAACTACTCATTTTTTTTATTTTTTTTTTTATTTTCTTATAATGCGATGCTGAATTGATCGCAATTAAACAGGTTAAAAATATCTTTACTGTTCCCAAAAGACTTTGAAATTAGGCAGAGAGAGGCTAAAAGAATCAAAATATTTTAAAAAGGAAGAATTATATATCTAAATGAACAATGATGAAGCTTTGTTATCTATTAACACAAACAACAATTTTTATATTGAACCAAATTGTACAGATTTAGATTTGATAGACTAAATTTGAAATGGAATTCGAGTATACCATCCTGCAAGGATTGTAAATGTTTCAAGAAAAGGAGAACTGTACACATTGAGAGATTTTTACTCCTCCAACAATATTTTCCTGAAGGAACATTCAGCACATCTATGAAATTTCAGCTTCTAATTGTAAATGGTGGATCGACTCCGGCAAACAGCACATTCTGTCCTTAGTATCAAGGGACAAGGCCTTTATTACGTTTCATGAGAAATCTACTGCACAGAATAATACACGGAATATAATAGAAGAATAATTAACGTTTACAATCTTGGGAATAGTTAAATGCCGTGAAATGATGTATTGATTTGAAATCTCTTTCAATAGGTTCTTTCATGGTGGTCAATGCAACACAACAACACAATGGTATGGCAGAGGTGGTTGAGTGTCTGCATGTGAGCCTAAGTTTACAGGTTGTTTTAGCTTTCATTGAATCATATTGACATTGGTGCAGGGGTAGTGCATCAGGCTCTTGTACCAAGGGTCCTGGGTTCCAATCCCCGTTTAGCGGGGTGAAAATTTCTAGGACTAACCCACAAAACCAGCGCAATGACTGATTTAGTATCCAGATAGCAGTCATCGAGAGAGGCTTTGAAAAAGCTTTAAGCTTCCTTCACAGTCGATGCAAAACTAATATGGTGAATAAAAATATCAAGTAGGTCTACCTACAACATGAAAATAATGGATTCATTTAAATATTTGAACCAAATAGTCTTGATAAGAATGTGTATCACATCCTTTTTTTCTTATCCGGCATCAAGAAATATCGAACAAATCCTATCTTGTTGATACTCATTAGAATTTTCTTAATCACAAAATGATATATTTCTTAATCATTTTCTATTGTAAACTGTTTTCAATTTAAAATAGTCTCAAACAAAGTCTGACAGAAAAAGGCTAAAATTTGTCTGCGACTTAGACAATCGATCATCTGCTGCATTAAAGTAAGTTTTTATGAAATAATGGGTAATAATTACAATGTAGTCCTATCTCAAGTTGGCAAGAAATGTCAGTTACCAATATAGAATTGGGAAGAGCCACACCAAACTGAAAACATTTTATGACACTGTCAAAATGAATTCATGCCACTGTGACATCATTTATCCCTATACAGTAAATTGTTCGGCAATAGTTCATATGTTTATTGCTGAATAGGGAATTTTGCTTGCATGGAAGATTTTCAAGCTTGGTTTCCAATAGAATTGTCTGTCCAAACATTGAGATCGAAATACTTCTTTAAACAACAGCGCAAGATTTATATTTGTATGAGATAGGATGTGATGCATGCAGTGTTTATATGCACACAGGTCTGGTCTTCATATGCTCAACTCCTTATGTTTCACCTCATTTATTTTACATCAATTGTTAACCCTTATAGTGCTTGAACCGACTTCATGCTTATGCAAACAGGTTAGATCCAGGCCAGCCACCAAGTAAATTGGTGACTGGTCTGTGATCTAACCTGTTTGCTACTCTATGTTTCTTTCCTCAAAAAGAATTATTAATATTAAAGGTTTGGAAAAGCAGATGACACAACAATTTATTTTCTGAAATTTCCAACAACTTATTTCAGTCGTCTGCAAAAAAACAGGTCAAATGTTATTGTTTGGTAATAGGTTAAGCACAATATGTCAAATGCTGTAATATAAGTGTCAACAGTGTTGTAGATTAAGCCTTGACTAGAAAAAAAGCATTAGGGTCAACCAACTAATTCATTGTTCAATTTCTACAAGAAAACAATGTACTTAATATCTGATTTTTTTTAAGTATCCGACAACCAAGGGTTTAATATGGAGAATTATGTCATTCAAGTACAAGCCTCAGACTTTTCTTGGTTCAGAAATATGCTACCAGTATATGATTCTCTTTCTTTTTCTCTCTCCCTTTTTTTCTCTCTCTCTCTCTCTCTCTCTCTCTCTCTCTGGTGCATCGAGGGAGACACTAGATTTGATTTCATCCACCTTCTACAACTGAATGATTCCAGAAAGTTAAAACTATTATGCAAATATATAAATTTTCTTTTACAAATCTACCTGATCTGTATTTTGGGTTTAAATTCGTTTTCTATAGAAACCGTTTGGAATAAAAATTGAATTCCATCTTAATATGAAATGGATGCTTTTTATCATAGATGTTATTTTGAAGAATACTGTATTTTGCAGTTTGTATTTAGTAAATTTCATAAATGTTTTTGTTTAATCAGGGACATAACAATGTTTGCTGTTGGACGCAAAGTCCTTATGATATGTATTTTGAGCCGGAGGCCTTTTTGTACAAATGAAACATTCTGAGTTCTGAGTTCAGAGTTCTGAGTTCTCTCTCTCTCTCTTACATCCCAAAATTCTTAGTCGACTGTTTTTGTATCGCCCTTAATTGTATATGCTTATACTTGGGTTTAAATAAAGTTCTGCTCTGGTCTGAAAATAACTTTTCATCACTTAAAACTAAATTGGCTGGAAAAAATGAAAAAATGGAGAAATGGGTTACATTTCAAATACCTCTATGGCTGTTTTCCAAAATATGGAAAAGATATAGCATAATATCAGGAGAATGAATATTACAATACTTTGGGGACTATTCTAAATGCAATATTCATGCCTGTTTGATTGTAATTTCCCAGTAAATCTTAGTGTAAAGTGCCAAGCTAACTTGCGTTTTTTCGTATCAAAATTAAATTTGTAATGATCTTTTGAGAAATTTTGAAGCTACGCTTTGAGTCTTGGCTTCTGCGATCATTCAAACGACAGAAAAAAGACGTTACCAGACCTCCTAAGGTGTGATTTATTCGCTGCAAAACGTCGGCTTAAAACAATTCCTCTTGTGGGACTTAAGATGTGTTTTAAACTATTTGCTCTCATGGGATGTTACGAATTGTCAAAATTAAAACCAACAGCAGGCATCAAATAGCAAGTCATTTTAGGCAGATATCACACAAACTCAATTAAGCTTGGTTTGAACTGAGTAAAACAAATGTGAAAAACAATTACTTGTTTATTATATCAAAATTCTCTGTTTGTCACATTATGATTTTCATGTTGGTTAGAATTGTTTGTAAGTTAGTTATTGGGAATATCATTCTATTTTGATGATTATCACATTGGCTTGTAAAACATTAAAAGGGTAAATTGAAAAAAACTGCTTTTGATAAGCAATTTTGTTTTCTTAAATATGTCCAGTTTTCTATAAAAGGAAGTATAGTTAAACTAAGAGCCTAAGTTATGAAAAGGATTGAATATTATAGATTTTTTTTCACTGACTAATTCAGATTTTATTTGGAAAAAGGCAATGATATCAGTCTTTTTTTTATCCATCTATTCTTTTGTTTTGTTTGAAGTCAACAACTGCAGGAACATAATTTAAAGCAAGAAAATGTGGGGGAAAGGGATAAGCCATAAAACAGTGTTTGGCGTACCCTTATAAGCCATAAAGCACTTCCTGTTCATTTTATTGCCCTGGGACTAAAAGTTGCCCTAATGAAATAGGGATCCATTATACAATGTTATATTGCCCAATGCCAGTCACTTTAATGCCCGACAAAGAATTAAGTACTGTTCTACAGGCACATTCCAGCCAAGTATTACCAGTACACCTCGAAAATCAGGAAAATATTCAAGAACAATGGTTTTTGTTCATGATTGGCCATTTTCCGTTCAGATTTGTTCATACAGGTTATGAACAATTAAAGTCCTGGAAGCCTTCACAGTGATATTGCCTATCCATCGACCTATGATGAAATGGAAATGGAATACCTGACAAACAGCACTTTTGTATGCAGTCTTTTATAAGATGATTGTGTGATACCTACAAAGAGGGTTCTCATTAGGTATTGTCTCGCCCAAAAGAATTCTATATATTTCTATTCTAATATAAGTACATACAATAAATCAAGGGTTCAAAGCAAGACTTTATATAGTAAGTCCTTCACAAATATGAAGCATTCTCTCTATAGCCTTGCACTGAGCTCTCAAAATGATGTTGTTATCAGAGAATCTACCTGGTAAATCTATAAATAAGTGATGTTGCTTTCAATTTGGACTGGTCTTAATCCTTTACCAAACGCCAAATTTTCGACTGTCCCAAATTCAAAGAGTTAGCAGACGACATTTCAAAAAGTGATGAAATTGAAAAATAATCTTCTGATAGGGCAGAAAACATTGTGGGAAAAGGAGAAATGGCTCATTAAGAGCAATTTCTCCTTTTCCCACAATGTGTTCCAAAGTTGTCTGCAACAAAATGGTCAAATGTCGTTATTGTTTGGTAATGGGTCAACAGAGATATCAATTTCAATTTCTGCAGTTTTTCCCCTTTTCCAACAAGGAACATTACAGCTAGGAGTCTAATATTGAAAGCATTGATATCATGGTGAACTTATAAACATGTCCCGAAGAAATGGTGAATGTAACTTTAATAGATTGGTTTGGCACGGCATCTTCTGCCATAAAAGGAATTCCTAAATTGGTTTTTACAATGTCTATACAGAGTAAGCAAACTGAAGACAAAATGGGTTTTGCTTTGAACCTTTTCCAAAATAGGCTTAATATCCATATATGAAAAAAGGGCAAAAGATTGCCTTATTTTCACAAACACTTTCCATTTTGAAGATGCTACTTTTTCTTGTTTGATACCAATTTTTTGGTTTTGGGACATTTTACTTGCTTTTTGAGGCCTTCTTCTCACTACTTGAATGTTAATGGCCCTTTTATGTTTTGAATTTCTAAATAATAAATAATGTCAACATTTTTTATGTTTCATTGCCATACCAGATTCAATATGTATAGAGCAAGACCCTTACATAACTTACTATAAAGAATAGTTAAGCTGAGCAGAGCCACTGGCATTATAAACTTATTCATTTTAAATTGATTGTAAAAAAAGTTCTTACAACTTAGATATATCACTCTCTCCATTCTGCTTCCTGGATACATAACCAGTTATCGCACTGAATATGGATTTATGAAAGGTCGCAAGGCAGATCCTGCCACTCATAGGATTCGAACTGACTACCCTCAAGTCCCAAGGCGAAAACACTCTACCCCTGTACCACTGTCCTATTGAATTCTGTTTGTCAGCTAAAGATTAATACCTCTAATAAACATTTAAATCTACTTCTACATGATTTTAACCTACGCTGAGAGGGAAGGGCTTTGGGATTTCTACCAAGATTGACTTCATACTTATGGGTAGCCAAGGATCAGGAAAATGCCGGTTTTGACGTTTTGGACAGATTTGGGTTGAACTGGATCGATTACATGTTTCGAACGGACAATTTATAATTTGTTGATTGAACTTAAGAATACAGAAACATTAAGTTTATACTTAATGCTATTCCAAATAAAAGGTTTGTTTTAATATTGTCACATAAAACATAAACTATGGTTAGATGCAAGAAATAAATTAATAATTGATATTTATTCTTGAGGAGTGGATGGGCGATGAGGTATGAGGGTTTTCGGCCGATTCTCTGTCCGATTGGGAATCAGAGATTTCCTGATCCCTGTGGGTAGCTGATCTTACTCCATGGTTTATCATCTAGGCATTTCAATAGAGCTGAATTGCTGCTGATGTCATCTAAAATCGCAAAACGAAATAAAACTACTCCGAAAAAAGATATTTCTCTAAAATCATCCCTCCCATTACTACGTAACCTCCCAAAAAACATTCAATCAAAAACCAGTTAAACGCTCTTATCAATTATTCTAAATTATTTTTTAACCCTGAGTTAAATAATTGGATGCATCCCTCCATCTATCATACAATTTGGAACAATCAAATTGAACCAATTAAAACCTAGTTAATCAGGCGGCACTGAAAGGTTATGCAAATGGGTATCCACAGAAATCCAATCCTCATGTCCCCAAAGCAAACACATATTTCAAACAGTTGAGCTTTTTTTTTTTACAGTTTACTCCCATGGATTTCCATTAAGTCCTTTATTCGTCATACCTTACTTTGCTGCATCTGTGATATCAAGGGTGAAATGTAGTAATGATTAACTTAATCCATTACCAAACAATAACCACATTCGATCAGTTTGTTGCAGACAACTCTAGAAAACATTGTGGGAAAGGGAGAAAATCGCTCTTCACAAGCAATTTCTCCTTTTCCCACAAGTTTTCTAGTCTATAAGAAGGTTATTTTTCAATTTCATCACATTTTGAAATGTTGGCTGCAAACTATTTCAAATTGGGACAGTTGAAAATTTGGCGTTTGGTAAAGAGTTAAACCCCTATCAAACCAACTGTACCTCTTATTGCTACAAATCCACAAAGACCATTTATTCACGACACGGTCCCAAGGCATTCTAAAGGCGCTCTGTTGTTATACTAAACAGAGCATTCACTGAGGGTTGAACTAAGCTTAGAAATAACTTTGATCCAAATAACTCCAATCTTCCAGTTGGTTTACCTTGGCAATTGAATTGAAAAGAAACATAGGAAATGAAACTGGATTCATGCTTCAGTGTAGGCCACTTCATTACGTTCTGTTCTTTATATCTGAGACTTCGAAGGTTTAGATGCGAGCTTGTATCCCTCTTATATTTGCCGGGTCTGAAAATTAATTTTACTGAGTCCTATCTTGTAGGCACTCATCGGAATCTAAATACATTTTCGTAGATAAGTTCAGAACAGATTAAATCAGTTGTATAAAAGTAGTGTCTAAATATCTGTAAGCTAAAATCTGTTTTGTGGGTGCTCTTCTGAATCGTCTCATGGAAAGAATTCTGCCAATTACGCATAATGTAGGAGTTTATTATGTTGGGTTAAATGCCATGTCAACATTCTTTTAATTATGATACAGTTTTTGCTTTTTTTTTTTTTATAGATTTGCCAGTAGTAGTAAATGGGGTTTTAATGAAGCAATCAAAACGTTAGCTTAGGGGGAATACCATGCAAAACAACAATTTTATTTGCAATATAATACAAAGGTATTTGCATATCACAAAATAACACAATTGATTTCAGATGGTTGCGATAGAAGGTTATGGTATGAAATGAAGCAGGTGGGGTAAAAATCTATTCATTTTGTCACCTCCATTAATTCATTTCCCCCTTAATAGAATTCTTGACTGTTCCAAATTGAAAGCAACTGTAGACCACATAAAAAACAACATTAAGGCAAATAAATGTTCTTCAAGACATTTGGGACGAAATCAGTGTGACAGAGATTGAATTTCTCAATTCTAGCAATTCAACTTTTTTTCACAGAGCTTTTTATAGATTCCAGCAACAGATGCTTCTAAGTTAGGCATTATAGAGGAATCTGTTGTAGACCTTTACTTGGAGATGAATCACTTTTGACAATACAGCAGGCATCTGGTTTTGAATCAAACATCTTGAAAAAATGACAAGGCATTTCCTGTGACCAAGTATGTTCAAGCAAGAAGTTACTCAATTATCTTTACCAGTTGTTGTTTAAAAAGAGAAAATCTCATTTCCAGTGAAATGTAGTATATTTCCAAACATTCAATAGGTGTTTAATGCAGCTTGAAAAGTATTTTATCTTTAATTTGGGACTATAGTTCTCTTTAATTCATGTTTCTTTGTTACAGACAAAGAACAGTCCATACAAAAGGTTTATACCTCTTAATAAATTCTTAAATGTTCCTGTAAATCACATATTGTTGTTATTCATTAAAGTTTAAACATATCTATTTTACATGGATTGTGACAGAAGCTCGATGCTTATGAAATTCACTCTTAAAGACTGCTTCCTTGACACTAAACCAGTACTCATGCTGATTTGTGAGCTTAAGTCTGGGCAATATTCACCTCACCTCTTTAACGTGGATCGAACCCAATACCCTTGGTACAAGAGGCAGACTTTCTACCACTGCACCACTGTTACCCAATGCTATCTATTAAAATCTGTATGATGAGCTATTTTTAACGAGAACCTACAAGACAAAATTTGTCTATCTGTTTTTGAATATACATTATCTTACGGGATCCAGTGACTTATACAGAGAAGGACATTTCCAGAGACTAAGTATATTCAAGCTAGCTCTGAATAGAAAGTTAATTAAGCAATTATTATTCATTAGAAACTCTACTGAGATACTATTAATGAGTTTCAACAAGATAGGATTTGTCTATCTGTTCTTTAATTGACATTATCTTACGGGATCCTGACTTGATATGGATATACAAAATTTCCCGAGAACATGCAAATTCAAGCTCAGTCTAGAAAATGTAACTTCAACCTTTACGAAACTGGTTCCTTGCTTGATACAGAGAAACTCGTTTCCAAGAAACTAGTATATCAACGCAGGGGACATGTGGGAAGTTTGCCGGTACTTTTGCCTGACATAGGGAATGGATAATGACACTCTTCGAAGTCTGTAATTATAGCTGATATATTTGATAAGACAGAAAAGGCATTGATTTGAGGACAGGAGTCGTGCCTGATTTCTTATTGAGAATGTCACATTATAAACAGGGCTAGCAAGCTAACTTCTTCATTGCTTCTCTAAACCCTACATTGTGGGTACTCATTTGAATCGTCTATATAATAGTATTCTGATTAGCATCCACAACATCGGATTTATTCAATATTTTTAACAGTATAAGACCTTCATACATTACCCTAATACATCCCTTTACCAAACTCCAAATTTTCTACTGTCTCAAATCATACGAGTTTGCAGACAACAATAATCAAAATGTAGTGAAACTGAAAAATTAATCTTTTGATAGGGCAGAAAACATTGTGGTAAAAAGAGATAATGCTCCTTAAGAGCAATTTCTCCTCTTCCCACATTGTTTTCCAAAGTGATATACAACAAACTGGTCCAATGTCGTTATTGTTTTACAATGAGTTAATCTAATGATTTTGATAACAAGCCCTTAGAACATCAATCCATAAGTTTTGGTTTTCATGATCTGCTACTATACAATTAAGGATGGCTTACTTTTCAATCTTACATTTACCAGAATTAAATCAAAGTTTCTCTTGTATTTCTTTTATAGAGAACAGAAAGGTAATGACGTGTTTCTTCTCTATTTACAAAATATGATTACAGGTTATTGGGATATTGCCCCCTGCAATCTTCCTTTTTTTTTAACGTCAAACTCTTATTTCTGTGACTGCAAACCAGAAATTCCCTCTTAGAGTAGCAACCAGATTAGATCAGAGGTCATCCGGCAATTTCCTTAGAGGCTGGCCTAGATCTTCCCTGTTTGGATAAGAATAAAGTCAGTTCCTGCTCAATAAGGCTTAATTGAAAGCAAATGTAAAACAACAAACATGATACACCATTGTGACTAAAGGAGAAATAGCTTGTAACAAAGTAATTACTGTTTTTGCTGTCCATCCTAGGGTCAATGGTACAGGTACATTAAAACTTTAATTGAGCGAAAAGGTTCATCATTTACATTGACTTCAACTTTGTTAGTGGTCCAATTAGGAAGGATCAGGGTAACATTTCAAACAAACTTCTCCAACCAGAATGACAATCTATATACCCAAAGGAAACTTTGAGGGACAATTTCATAAAAAAAACATTATTAAGTCATCTGAGAAATTAACTTTTTGATGTAAACATTATGGAAAGCTTAGAATTTACAGGGTAGCCATAACATTTTTGCATATTTCCATAGCATTTTTTACCTAATAAGGTGACAAATATGCAGCAAATTGGATCATTTTTATAAGTTAAGTTATCAAAGATATCCATGGTAAAAACAGATTAAACATCTTTTTAATCTAAAGAATGTATATACATACAGAATTTTCTCTGTGAGGAAATTCTCCTTTTGTCAAAATCATTCACAATGTGACAAAAGAGCCTGTAAAGATTTTTTATGTAGATCTTCATCCAAAGAAATAACCCTCATAGATGATGAATCAGTTGTCATTGAACAACAACAGACAAGTTTCTGGAATGAATGATACAAAATAGCCTCTTAGAAATGTTTGCTATGATAATTTGTTCCATTGTCGACATGATTAAGTAAAACAGAAATGGGGCTTTTTCATACAATATACACATTCTTTTCATTTTCAAGAGTACAGTTAATTGTAGTATTTGCCACAATTTCAAAGATTGCAGAATGTAATCTGCTTTTAGACCATTGTTTAGACAAATTTCTTTTTACAATGAAGACTATGGATGACATTAAATTTTGTTATCAAAACATTTTTGGAATTTTTACAACAATAGAAAAACGTCTTAGAGCTCAAGACATACATTTGGGATAGAAGCCATTAAAAATGTTTAAATGGATTATACTTATTGCATATCTGGAGATTTTCATTTTAAATATGTTCACATTTTGGTGTGCTAATCTTTTCCATGAAACAGGCGGACATTAATTAACCTTTTCCAAAACACCAAATTTTCAACTGTGCCAAATTAAAAGAGTTTGCAGACGACATTTCAAAATGTGAAGAAATTGAAAAGCAATCTTCTGACAGGGCAGAAAACATTGTGGGAAAAGGAAAAAATGCTCTTCAAGAGCAATTTCTCCTTTTCCCACAATATTTTCCAGAGTCGCCTGCAACAAACTGGTCAAATGTCTTTATTGTTTGGTAATGGGTTAAGCAAACTTGAAAGTGCAACAACAAGTACTCCCAGCTTCTGTTTATGTCTCCCTCCACATACATCATGTACCAAAGCTATAAAAACATCAGACTTTATGACCATTAAAATGCAGAATGTCTTCAATAACACTTCTGTTTTTATGTCTTTCTATTTTTTCTAATGGCTCATAAATTTGACAAATAGTGTTCATTAAGAGAATCAATATTCTTGGAACAATATTGAAAACATGAATGTTTCCACTTGAAATCAATATTTGACACTTTCCTGAATACAGATGCTTAATTGTCTGCGATATCCACTAATGTATGCAATAGTATGGAAAGAGACAGTGTTTTGGACTTACAATACTTAATACAAGTTTTTTTTCTCAATCCAGCAATACTTCTTTAGAGATAAAATCGCCTCTCGCATGCAGCAATATACAAGGTAAAGAAACGATTGTCTTTTATAAGGTGACAATTTGCAATATGAGGCAATGAACTATCAGTAACTTAATACATGTATATTCTTTTTAAAGGGTATCAGTGGTAGAAGTAAAGAACGTTATAGCCACTTCTAGCGAGTGCCCTGCAGGTTCAATCCCCTTTACACAAGGTGAAAATTGCTGGGACTAGCCCTTAAACAGGTGCAAGCACTGGTTTAGCATCCAGGAATTAGTAATCAAGAATGAATCTAATTATTGAAGCTTCAAGCTTCATCACAATCAATTAAATGAATAAGTTTAAACTAAATTCCGAATTAAGGGCATCAGCTTCACAGCAACCATCTTTTCAACCAAATCGCAAAAAACATGAGATTGTTCAAGGTTTAAAGTTTGTTGTTGTTTTCAATATGGATAAGGTCACGAAGTTGGTTATCTGAGAATAAATTTTGTGTAAACTTATTTACTTAGTACAGTCATCGTGAAACAAGTTTTTACAACTAAGATAATTCATTCTCTATTCTGCATTCTGTCTACATAACCGGTCCTTGGATATAAGAAAGTATTAATTGTATTGCATTATTGTATTGCTTGTGCTTAATGTGGATTAATGAAAGGTAACAAAGAGGACGCTGATCGTCATGGTATTCAAAACAAAGACACTTTAGACTCTACCACTCAACCAAGTGTGGGTAAGGTTAAAAAATGGGAAATCCCTTATAGCTAGCAATGTATGAATTAATTATAAATGCACCCTCATTGCTGAAGGATGGCATACAACTTAACCCTTTCCCAAACAACA
Organism: Cerastoderma edule; assembly: GCA_947846245.1. Taxonomy (NCBI): domain Eukaryota; kingdom Metazoa; phylum Mollusca; class Bivalvia; order Cardiida; family Cardiidae; genus Cerastoderma; species Cerastoderma edule. The sequence continues at coordinate 11,929,819 of OX401409.1, read as the reverse complement.
AATTTTCTACTGTCCCAAATTCAAAGAGCTTGCAGACGACATTTCAAACGGTGATGAAATTGGAAAAAAATCTTCTGATAGCGCAGAAAACATTGTGGGAAAAGGAAAAATTGCTCATTACGAGCAATTTCTCCTTTTCCTACAATGTTTTCTAAAGTCGTCTGCAACAAAGTGGTCAAATGTCGATATTGTTTGGGAAAGGGTTAAAGACATCACTGCTAATGTCACTTGAAGTGATGCACAATATAGGCACTCATAGAGTCATGATAAATAACTATTAACATATCCACCGAATACTTTCTGCCCTTCCTCCTCCCATCTAATTCATTAGAAAAAAATATGACGGCTTCTCTCCCCATTATGATACATTAGGATAGCAAATGGAAAAGTGCCATTCTTTTCCCATTACTGTCTCTTCAATAGCACAAATAGTGACGATAAAAAATGAACATCTAGATATACTGCATTCAAGGAAGTCCAACAGCACATAGATAACATATAGAGGGTTCAGTGCAATACTACTTTAGTAGTGATTCACGTTATGTGAAGAAAGTACTTAATCTTGCATTGAACCCTTGGTATTGAGGCACATTCTTGTTATAGATACTGTACTAAATATTTTAAGTACTAAATATTTAATCCCCCCCCACCCTAAAAGATTTTGTGATTGAGTCAAAATTGGATGCTACAACAAAGGACAACATGGAAGTATATAGGAAATGCTATTTAGAAAATGGTGTAATTCTCATCTAGTTAACACAAATTCTATCCACAAATTCATTCATAAGTAATTATGGTAATAAAACAGTACATATTTGAAAAAGAGGCTTTACAACCTGTTTACAAAATTTAGTGCAAAAGTGGAATTTTGTGGCTGGTCAAACATGAAAGCAGTGGCATACTTGTACCATTAACTATGGGACATATAACTATTTTTGGGGATATAAGTAGTAAAGGAGGCTAGCCTTAGCCTTGGAGTGAGTTTGCTCACTCCCAGGCTGGCCTCCTTTACTACTGATATTTGATAAAATAAACTGGACAGTAATAATAGAATGTAAACAAAGCCATTAAATCCAGAGTATTTTCTGGGCTAGTTCTCACAGAAGTGTTAGTACTCACAGTGATGGCGGATGACAGCGATGGCGGATGATTAAATGAGTAATTGGGGTTTTGTGCAAGTTTTCATCAATTAACTTGTATATAAGCCTCAAAATATGGTATGCATATTTTAATGGACTAAGGATGTTATGCATTTTAGTCCAACAACTGAATAACTCTGACAAAAGCCTTAACTTACACTGATTTTTTATTTGTTTTTGTCATGGTGGCTACTGAATAAGTCTTTTGATGAACATGCATCAAAATGTGTCATAAAGAAATTAATGTTTGAAACGATTGTTAGTCATAGTTCATTAACTTGTACAGAAAAAACGATACTTTCCATACTATATGAACTTAAGGTCATCTGCATTTTCTTATAAAATGAATCAATTATAAATTCTTATAATCAAGAGGGAATGGGTTATATCATACTTGTTTCCCCGGCTAATTACAGATTGAGAGAAAATAATCACTAGAAACAAGGACATAAAGCAGACTGATACTGGATAATTAATAATAAATGATGCGCATTCCCTCTGTAATGGTTAACATTTTATTGAATGAAGAACATATTCCATAGTAATTTCCTTATAACAAAACTATCATTAAAGCATACTCAGTCAAGTTGGGAACGTTGGTAATACATCTATTTTCATTAAAACCACTGATTTATTTCAGGAGCTTTATTTTCAACCTTGGAAGTGATCAGTATTTCAGATTCATACATGATTTGTCTAGTTCTTTTTTCCTTATAGGTGTTTATGTAGTTGACTGTATGACTTTCGTTAATTAAAAGGTGCTTGTTCACAGATGAGCAATTTTGACAGTCAAAATAAAATGTTGTAGAAACAAAGACAGTTTTGGTATTATCATATTGTCATATGAAATACTGTTAAACATAGGTATTGAAAGCATTAATTATTCACAAAAGTCGATATATCTAGATATATCTGAGTATGTATGGTCTATATCTTAAAACTGTTGTAACACTTATAGTCTTCCATTGAATCCTCAAATTATATCATTAATAGATAAGTAAAAATAAAAAATTTTCATGGCCATAATTGTCCTCTGCTGTTACAATTAATTCTAATCAGTTGCAGCAATAGTCAATGGATAAAATGAAATAAAGTGCAAGTCAATGGACCAATCTTAATTGTGATCAGATGATTATAAAAGCTGGAAAATGATCATCTTCATAAAAGAATATCTATTGTCATAAATGAAACATTTTTTTGAGATGTGCAACACCTCAGTTTGTAGCAACGATGCCTACATAACAAAGACATTCAAAATAGTTTTTATACCAGAAAGATTAAATGAATGATTTTAATGAATGTATTTCAATCCTAGGAAACCTCCAGAGCAATTTAAAAGTGGTTGAAAGATAAATTTGTCTTTACAGCAAGGCACAGGATAAGACGGTTTCATTTGCTTACTTTATCCCTCAATCATGTATTATTGTATAGAAATTTGTTTGTCAATAAAACTTTCTGTCTTAGTATAGACTCAAAGTCAAATAAAATGGTTGAGTCTGAATAATTTACCTTATTACCATTAACAAGTAATTTTTTAACAAATCCTATGAATGTATCAAATTTGTTTAAAACTTAATTGATAGTGGAAAACAAATTAATTATTCTCTTGTTTTCTTCTTTTAAAATAAACCATAGGAAAATTAGTTGAATTCTTTCTAACACATGCAGGTATTATCTTGAAAAGTCATGAATAACAAACATTTAACATTTAATAAAAACATGTTTCGATTTGGGATAAATGAAATTTCAATTTTGCAATAAACTTTGGCCAAGTAGTTCCTCACACTGCATCAATGGTATTAACATGCAGGACTATCAATTCCTTCAACAAAGCCCTTGGATAAGTGAAAAGGTGTTGTCCAAAGCAGTCTTTATCATATTCTTAAGTTTAGAAATGTTGTATAGATACCAATCTAACAAGGGTACCTCTTCTATACCTTTCTACCAATAAAGTACAGGACGCACTATGGAACACTATCATATACTAAGCACTGGATAATCCATCAACACTGAGCTTGCAGGTATAGACTGCTGTATTGCGCAATAGCGCTCCATAATGAAATATTAAGCTTAATATCAAAAATCAAAACTGCCAAGTAAGCAATTCTTGGTTTGTCGCAGTGAATTTAGAATTATAAAGATATATTTGTGTCACCTGTGCAATAAATTTCAATGTGATTTGCTGCAAATCATCAAAGCAAGGAAATAAGGTTAAGCATGGATGTGTTCTGACAAAAGGAATCTTGTCTTGTGATAATGTGCTGTAACTTATTTAAACTGTTGTTTGCTTCAGAAATGTTATTAGTAGGCCATAGACGTTTCAGTGCAAGACTATAGTAAGTGCTTCATGTTTATGAAGCACTTATTATAGTCTTGCAATGAACCCTTGCCATGTGAAAGACTAAAAAGGATTTATTAAATATCTAAAAAGATTGGAGGACAAGTTTAGCTTTGGGTAAGGCCAAACTCCAAGTTTAGAAAATCAAATTTGTCACTTTGCCTAATGAAAACATCTTTAAATCCCTCTGGAACAAATGTCTTTTTAGACTGTCTTGCCTATGGCCTCTCCATGATGAAGCAACAAGTTGCAAGCAAGAATCAAACCAATATTTTCCTGAGATATCAAGAGTTCAGTGCAATACTATAGTAAGTGCTGCAGGTATGTGAAGCACTTACTATATATAGTCTTGCATTGAACCCTCGATATGTTCCCAACACTAACCGGTGCACTTACACTGACACAGCATATTATAAATATCAAGTCAAACAACAACTAATAGCATTTTTTTTTAAAAAAGAAATATTTTTTTGGAAAAACACGAAAATGAGTAAACAAGATCCTCTTTTATAAGTTACTGAAATAAGAAATGTTATGCTTCAGGGTAGACCAGTGATGTAATGAAATAGAAAAATTCCCAAAACACTTATAAATCTAGTCTGGACGCACATGGGTTGCCAATATGAAATAGATTAATACCTTTTTTAAACTCATTCATTTCCCCCAATATCTAACTCCCTCCCTTTTTCCCGATCTTGTGATTTAATAATGTTTTTTAGCAATTTTGTCATTATACTGCTTCCTAGGGTATATTAAGTAATATGCCATGTCTGAGGACCCTTTGAGGGTTAGATGCAAGAATATATTCAGTCCTTTGCAAACATAACGCACTTACTGTAGTTTTTCACTGAACCGAACAGATTAATTTTTGCCTTATATTAACCTAGTTCATCGCTGATTATGTCAGTATGGATCCAAGCCCCTTTTCTGATAGTTCTTTGAAAATAAGTGGCAACTGGCAATTTTCAGCCAAGTCCTTCATGTTGCCTTAAGGAACAAGTATTGCATTAAGTCATATTGCTTTGTCTTAGAATGAAAATGCAGGATGCTCTAGATGGCATCTTCTATATTCAATTTGATAAGCTTTGAAATGTTGAGTATATTAGAAGGAGTTAACCCATTTATCTATAAAACGTCAATATGACACATCTGCTTCAGATTTCTTAAATCAGCAACACCCATAATGTGAGAATCTGTTAACCCATTACCAAACAATAATGGCATTTGACCAGTTTGTTGCAGACGACTCTGAAAACATTGTGGAAAAGGAAGAAATTGCTTGTAACGAGCAAAATTTTTAATTCTCCTTTTCCCGCAATGGTTTCTACCCTATTGGACGATTATTTTCCAATTTCACCACATTTTGAAAATTTAATGTCATCTGCAATATCTTTCAACTTGGAACAGTAAAAAATTTGACGTTTGGTAAAAGTGTTAATTGGGCTAAATAGCCTCACAGTTGCAGAGCTCAACACATAGAGACTTGCAGATCCAAAAACAATATGCTTTGTTCTTTGGATGAATAATTGCGCAAGAAAATGACTAATTTAGATGATATAAGGTAAATAAATTGATAAACAAAGTGAAGTGTTTCATAAAGATATTGAACACTTAAGATATCATGAAAGACTCTTGTTAAATTGCCTGAATACTGTTGCTACAAAAATGAGGATTTGTTCCTGAAAATGACAGATACCGAAAGGGAGATGACAGTAACTTGCCTCTGGTGGATTCTGTAGAAAATTATTTTCCAGATGAGAAACCGTCATAATTCTAAAACATGGCTCTTGCAGCTGTTTCTTCCTGGCAAGCAAAAAGGAACACACAAAATTGGAGGGTTTGCCATATTAGGCATATTATTTAGATTCAAAGGCTTTAAGGGAAATAAGTACAAAACATAATAGCAATGACAGTGAATATGTGTGATATGTGTGATAACATTTTTCAGATCAAAACGATATTTTTTTAAGTTAAGAAATTTGTTAATAATTGCCGAATTTTGTATATCATCGGACCATTTCTGAAAGACGTCTGCTTCACAAGTCCCTTATTAAATCTATACAATGGTAAAGAATTGGATCCACTTGGCTTTAGGCAAATCACAGGAAAAGCTTTACAATGCTTCAATTAGTATGGGACTCGCCCACCGCCCAATTAACCCTTTCCCAATTCCAAGAATTACTCAGCAGACAACAATATCCAAGTGTAAAATTATCATGAAAAAAGCATTACTGGTCAAATTAACAGTGATATCATTGTGATAAAAAACTGACTAACCATCTTGCTTGTTATGAAGAGAAATTGGTAAGCTTTTAAAAATAGCGTAACAGAAAATCAAATAAGATAATTCACATCTTATCAATTAGTTCATATTTAACATTTTCTTCAAAAAATGTCTTTAGCGGATAAGAAAAACCAAGAGATTTTGGAAAATGTTAAGATATAAATGAATCATAATTAAAGTATTTGTCCACTAATAAACACTTGCAGGGAACAGTCCTACGAGAAACATAAATTTGAGAAAATTTCTGTACAAAAATGCATGTACACATTGCCTTGAAATTCCCATGGCAACTGACAATTTGTTGGTAATTTCATTATTAACAAACTTCTCTTACACTTTCCCGAAATCTTCCCATTTCTCGTCTTCCAATTGGCTTGGAAGTTACCAGCATAACCCATTTCCCCCAATATGGAATTCTGTGACACTTAGAATGTGTCAGCAATGGCAGATGCCAATTGTAATGAATGGATGATAATCTACTTTCTTTGCAATTTTGTGCAGCAATCATTGCAATATAATTGCTTTTCCTGCCAAATTTTGTCATAATGGTAGGTATCTTATGGTATATGTGCATCAAATAAATGATATTTAAAAGCAAGGTGTTCCTTTCTCCACCAAACTACCCAAACATAAGGAGCCAAAAATTAAAGGTTTGCTGATGCCAATTGAAATTATTTTTGATAATATTTTGGATCATAATTTCCAGGAATTTGGGTTTATTTTGGATTATAAATAATTGGTCATACCAACGATTTCTCCTTCACCAAAATTAACCCAAATTTCTGAGCTTTATTAACACCATCTCAAGGGTTCAATGCAAGACTATAGTAAGTGCTTCATAAACATGAAGCACTGACTAAAGTATTGCATTGAACCCTCGAAATCTGAATTGTCATCTTGCTTGTACAACACCAGTTCCTCTTTTCCCCCACAATGATTCTAAAAGTCTTATCAGAAGCAGATACGATGAATCCAGAGAAAGTTTGGTGGAGGGTCGACATCATTTAATCAAGTTGTTTTGGACAAATGATTTGTGTGGCTTGTTTTAACATGGTGACACAGGAGCACTTTGCTGTCAGCGAAATTATCCCGTATTGACAACAGCAGGTCTAGAAAACACAGCATTAAATAGTCCTTAGCATGAAGTTGGCAGATTTCTAGATAATGAGGAGTATGAATTTGTCTTTAACATGCACTCTTCTGAATTCTATTAGATACATCATACTTTGTTTGGAGTGCAAACAATTTTGATATATATTGACAATATAGGATTAAGAGAAACAATAAAGACCTTGGTTTGGGAATACATCTGGTCCTCCATCATCTTTTCAAATTTTGATACTACCTTTTTGAACCATGGCAATTTTACATAGTGGTACTGCTTTTATCTTGAAAAGAAAACAAGAGTAACATTTTGGATTTTCAAGAATTATAAATATTTTCGGTGTTGGTTCTAACATTAGTTTCGAACATGCAGACAAATGCTGGTTCAAAACCAGCATGTCTTCCTATTAAAATATTAAAACCTTTAATTTCTTTCAGGATAACATGTTACAGCCAGCTGCATACCATAATTGTTTAACTGTTACTAGTTTAGAATCACTTTTGATATTCTTCATGAAAAAATGCATCAAAAACACCTGCAAGATAACTCATGTTACAATTTTTAGAAATACAGATTTGCCAATAATGGTCATAATTTGGCTTTGTCAAATTGATTTCAACCCAGTATAAATTAAAAATAAAATAATCACTATTTTATATATACCGGTACATGTTAAAAAATACAGCATGAAGACGGTAGTGCAATAATACAAGTCCTTTGAACCATGGAGGACTTTTTCCAGTCCTGCCCCGCGGCCTCACAGACTGGTGTCTACTGATATTTCTTACCAGCAAGTCCTTCCAAACTATTCTGGTTTGAATAATGAGGTAATTACGGGCGAAAGTGAGCAAAGTAAATCAATTTCAGTCTTCATAAGAATCTATTATGTATTAAGTATGATTTAGTCTTGTTACTTGCCAGGCAATTTTCTGCTACAAATATAAAGTACCCAAATTTGATTACATTTCCCCCTAATCAAGTAGAGCTGGATCTCGGATTTTCAATTAATTCTCTTCCCTATTACCTACGACGATGTTTAACGCTGTTTAACATCTTTGCTGCAGAATTCATTTTCGAGAGTTCTATGCGAAGGCTACAGTTAGTCCTTTACTTGTTTGAAGGGCTTACTATATAGTCTTTAATTAAACCTATAATTTGTAAATGAAAATAATCTCCATTTATCAAATGTTTTTTTTTCTTCTTCAAAATCTAAACAAATACTCATCTTATCTTGGCCTTTTAACCCTATAGCACTCAATACGTCTATATCGTTTCTTTTGCCCCTACTCCAGTCGACCAAGATCGACATTTTACTATTTTCTGACATCGATACTTTGGTCGATATATGATATACAATCAAACCTGTTAAAATTCTCTTAGATATCACAATTAAATATTTTGTTTTTTTTCACAAAAATGTAAGCTATGATGGTATTTTTATCAAGTATTAGTTAAATTAAGAAATTACCTTACATAATATTGCATAAATTCCCCTTTAAACAGCGAATCACTAATAAAATTTTCCATAAAATTTTCACGTTGCTAGGGCGCTCTATGCCTCTTCCTAAAGTAGCATTTAACTCTCTTTTAAATCAACAGTTTTCTCCCAGTTTAAAAAATTTACTACACACTTTGTCGGCATAGTTGACCAAGGTTTATCTAGCATCTTTTATCGATTAAAATATACACCACTCTCAGCGGGTGATTTATGACTCTGATAAAATCCTTTGTGTAAACACTGACCCAGTAAGTGCAATTCTTGTCATAAGTGTTTGCAGCACATGTCAAACTAGTTTTCACTAGTTTTCCTGTATATACTTACTCGTAAATTAGAGGGTTAAAATAGCAACAAATTTAACCCTTGCTCCCTTTGCAATTATAACTGTGAAAACTTATATTTTTTTTTTTATTATTTTACAAGCACAATCAAGCACCACCTCTGCCCATATTTCACACACATTTTCTGGTTTGCTTTGTCTTAATCTAGCGATGAATAAAACAATAAAATGTCCAATTTCATGAATCTTGAAAGTGCATTTGTTGTGACCATACTTTTTTTTGTATGAATTTTCATTTTATTGACAGTATGGAAGTGAAATAGACCTCAGGATGAACCTCAATTGTAGTTTTAACAGTTTCAATTAAGAAGCCATTGCGGCAAATTGATTAATTGCTGATTGGGAGCAATTTATCTTTTTATCAGACAGACACTGTTATGTAGGTATGAGAAAAAACATTTAAAATGTATTCATAATGAGCTTGAATATTTCTGTAACTACTTTGTAGTTTATGGAATCAATGTGGCATTTAAATACCTTTTTAGATATATCTGGATATTTCAACAATCTTCTCATAATAAGCTTTAATATTTACCTTTGCAAGATTGAAATATGAACTCATAAAATCTATATCTTAAATTTTATCTTTATTATATAAACTTTATAAAAATGAAACTTTCTAATGGATGACATTTATTTTAACCTTTTTTTCATTCTTCCCTTTTAATTGGCTATAGTAATCAAATATTATCATGCATCCATTTGAAATTTTAATATATGAAAAAAAGACAATTCATCTACCTTCATAATAAAAAAAGAATTGCTCAAATGCAATAATCAAGTCGAAAGATATTAGCATTTGTATAAATACCCCCTTTTTTTCTTTTAAAAAAACAAATATTGGTAAATTGTCTGAGGATAGGGCAAAGCAAAACCCAATATTGGATAAGTAGATACAGGCTTATCAGCTAAAGGTGCCTGAGTGCTATAGGGTTAATAGTTCTGTTTTACAGTTTATAGTTAATATGGGAATTTACATTGCGTCAACATTATTTCAGTTATGTTGCGATGCCAGGCTCTTATTGATATAGGAAGACCTATTACCTACATCGTTCAACATCTTTGCTGCAGTCGCCATTCTAAGAGTTTGAGGTGAAGGCTAAGGCAAAAACAGTAAGTCCTAGTTTGAATGGAATCTATATAGCATATAGTCTTCATTTAATCCTACAATTTGTTATGAAAATTGTCTCCATCTATTAGAATGGTTTATTTTCCTTCAAAATCTAGACCAATATTCATCTTATCTTAATCCTTCATTCAACTTTGCAGAACCTGCTGCAAAATATTTGAGTTACCACTAGGACAAGAGGAAAAATTGCAGTTGCTTCATCAATAAGCGAGACAAGGAAGGAAATGGAATTGATGATGATGATCAATTCCTGTTTTTCACTTCAATGGATTCTACACGAAGTCCCTAAGAAAATGTTATTATTCACACTTAAAGACTGTGATCTACAATGTTTTAGATTTGACTATTAGTCACAAAGTAGCATACTAAAGGACGAATGAGCCAAAAACAAATCCCTGAATTTTGAAATAAAGCAAGGAACCATTATGAGGAAAAATGCCCAAACATGCAACTGCTATCTCTTCACATTGGCACAAATGTTAAGACATTCTATTACTTTACAATGTTTCCAACATTTGTTATGAATAATAAACAGTTATATTCTTTCTATTTAAATCAGTAAAACCATTTTAGTGGGTCATTCGTGGTCCAATGGTTAAATGGAGGACTTGTAACTCAGGAGACCATGGTTTGATACCTACCAGCTCCAACGGCTTCATTGGAGCATTCTTTGACAAAAACAATTGGTATCCAAGCATAGTACAGGTTAATCTGAGGAAACCTGTTTTATAGAGGATAATCAACTCCTTTCAATTGATATCAAAAATATGTCACGAGAATGGGTTGTTGTCAGGTTGAAAAAACGAGTTCGAAGAACAAGTTTTTTCTACATGATAACAACCAATTCAAGTGACATATTTTTGATATCAATCAAATGGAGTTGATAATTCTATTTAGCTTATTCCACTTCATAACATCTATTTGCCAAAATATCTCCATAAACCCCAAATTGAATATAAAATGGGAGGAGCAAAGCAGTTTACAACGCCCATGATGTCATTTACGTGTCCTATGACGTCCTTCATGTGTATGGATACACAGAGATTACAAATGTTTGAGTGCTGTTTGCAAAAGTGCAGCTATGACTTTAATGCAAAGGAATGGTAAAAAAAGTAGCTCCGTCAAAACTGATATCATCACTATTGATGATATGACTTTTTGATATCATCACTTAAGTGACGATATTCACTGTGACAAAATGGAAAATTAATACACTGAGAAATCCCAGTATTTCACTGATAGGAATATAATAAATAACTGTAAACATGTTGACACAGGATTTAACTCCATATGCAAATTAAGATCAAAAATCAAAATAGATAGGCTGATGATTTAAAATTCAGCTTCTAAATGATCCTTGTTTTCCAAAGATGTAAGTCTCAATTTTATCAATATTTTTTTTCTTGTTTCAAAAAAACGCTTCCATGCACCAATTGCAAGTGCTGAAAGGCATCAATTTCAGGAGGAGAGCTGATTGGTAACACAACTCAAATTCTCATTTATTAGCATTAAAAATGCATTTCTCCCTTTCCCAAATGCTGTTACGTGTTCATTATTGAGAGGGGTTGCCGAGATGCTGCTGATGGTAAATCACACCTTACAGTTTATATGTTAAGATAGAACATAGAGAAATCTGAAAAGAAAAGGAATTCTTTGATAGTTGAAAGAAAAATCATCTTTTGTAAGATTTTTTTTGGGGCAAAAGTCTTAACCCTTAGAATGCTGGGTAAATTTCTAAAAATAGATTTTTGTGTGATCTGCCTTTCAAAACCTTGAATATCTGCTTAATATTGGCGAGAAAAGATACTCAGAGTAGCAAACAGGTTAGATCACAGGTCTAACCTATTTGTCTAAGTATAAAGTCGGTTCTATCACTATAAGGGTTACAAAACAACTGTGAAGAAGCATTATAAGTTAGTTTATCTTTTTTGTCACCATTGTTTTTACCAAATATCATAAAGAGGTAAAAGCAGTTTTTCAATGATATCTCATGTCATCTGACATCCCTTTCAATTTGGACTAGATGTAAATTCTCATTGGCAAAATTATTGTGACAAATTTAGACAGAGGTAAAGTAACATTGTGTTTGACAATGTTCTCAAATTCTATTTGTGCAAGTTAATCAGTCTATAAAGAGTTTTAATTACAAAATTGTAATTGCTACAAAAGATTTAAGAAGTTGTAAAATACTATTGAGGATGAAAATTGGATTATTTTAATTCACTAGGTTGCATACTTTTTTGGCCATTCAATCCTTTACCAATTGAACCTTAATTATATAAGGCTGTTCCAAAGAAATTGTAAACAGCAGATTTGTTTGTATGGTGTTTAACGATGTGTCAACAATTTTTCAGTTATGTTACGGCTTTCCTAGACCCATCAGTACTAGGCTTAGCCTCTGAAGTGACATGCCAAGAACTCTCCCACAAAACCAAGTGTCGTTGGGGCTCGAACTTGGGACCCCGAGTTTTAAGTCTGCTTGTTTAACCACTGGGCTAAACAGGACCCCTTAGAAACATTAGACATTGTTCAAATGAGCATGTCTTTCCTTTATGGCATTTTATTACAAGAAATACCTCCTACTGCCATCATCATTTAGTGTGTCTGCAAGCCTTTTTCTTTTACCTATGCCAATGCTGATAATCAGTAAAGGTTTAAAAGGAATAAAAAGAGAAAGAAAAACAATAATAATAACAACAACAATAATTATAATAATGATAATAATAATAATAAAAATAAAAAAAAAATAATAATAATAATGCATAATGATAATAGTTGTTATGTTTTAATGGTTTATTAGTATATCATTTACATGGTGTTGTATGTATAATACATAACATTTGACCAAACACAACGTAAAAATGAAAATACAGTCATATATGTTGGTTCATAAATCTCATACAATGAGACTTGATTTATCAATTTAGATTGTTTTAACAATTAAAATTTGACAATTTTCTTCTAATCCTCAAAAGTTGCAGGTTTACAGACAACACTTCCTTCTGTAAGGATTAATGCATGTTCCATTGTCAGAGAATAAACCACATTGTAACACGGAAAATTCTCAACTTGGGAATATATTCCACATTTTGTTTGTTGCATTCCACATTTTGTTTGCCCAACAGTAATGTCCACCTTTCCATATCTTTATAAAGATTTCGCAAATGAATTCAGCCCCTCTGCTGTTGTATTCTCCAATTTGAGAGCAACAGCAAACGAAAGTTATTAAGTATTAACAATATCATTCTCTTTGTATTATCAGATAGAAACCATAATGACAAGAGGAGGACAAAAGTCTTAACCCTTTCCCAAACAACAAATTTTCGACTGTCCCAAATTGAAAGAGTTTGCAGAGGACATTTCAAAATGTGATGAAATTGAACAATATTCTTCAGAAAGAGCAGAAAACCTTGTGGAAAAAGGAAAAATTGCTCGTAACGAGCAATTTCTCCCTTTCCCACGATGTTTTCCAAAGTAATCTGCAACGAAGTTGTCAAATGTTGTTATTGTTTGAGAAAGGGTTAAACCTTTTTCTAACAGCTAGGAGCACATAAACAAGTATTAAATGAAGAAGTGAATGGATTATGAGGACTGCAGATTTAATGAAAGGGTTTGCACTTTTCTTCATCCTTGAATGTCTGCAGCAACAACATGAAAACTGTCATGGGATCTTCTGCGCTTGGCTCAGAAAAACACCTTTTCTTTAATTAAATTTCTCTTTTTGGTCTCTGAAGGGCCGCGCTATCAGGCATTGCTAGAAAACAAAGTTTGTCATTCAAACAAGAGTTATAATTCTCAGCCACTAGAAATGGTGCTTGGAAATGAGCCTTTGTAGTTAAAAAAATTGTCCTTTAAGGTAGAATACCCATAATCCACCATTTTGAAACTCATTCTTTCATCAGATTACTTCAGTCATTCTCGGTATACCTTGGTCTGGGCCTGAACTATTTGCACTGAACGGAATAGTTCTAGACCCCAACCGTGGTTAACCAAGAACTACCAAAGTAATCTGATGACAGAATGAGTTTCAAAATGGTGGATTATGGGTATTCTACCTTAACAATAATTTGTTGGTTTAGAACAAACTATCTTTTTTACATTGGTTTCTATGCATGATGGCAATGAAATGTTAGTTTCTTCTTGCTTATCATTGTCAGTTGGTACTAATCCCCAGAGATTGTTTACAAAGGATGTTTATAAATTTCACAAAAAACTGCATTAGTTGAACGACTATACAAATGTAAAGCACTTACTCATGTCTTGTAATGAACCTTTGGCATCCTTGTTTTACTTCAAATGCCTTTGCAGCGGAGGATCTTGCTTACAATTGGCTTTGACATTTGATAATAAAAAATGCACCACAAAAAGACTAAGCCTTATTGAGGACATATCAAAACTTTTTAGGCAACATACACATTTATACAATAATCAAGCATTGTTCAATACAGGCTTATGCAACGCCTCTGTCATGTAAAGCGTTAACAAGAAAAGCAGTAGAACGAGGTTAATTGAATTATGAAGTGCTCATCACCATGCGAAATACTGTAAAGTGCTGCTTCATCGCCTTAATCATTGCTACTAATGGGTTTTTCGGGATCTCTAGAATGTTCATGATTTTTCACAAGCAATGCCTGCTTTTTTAGAGGATAGACTTAACGTCTTAATACCGATCTTTTTTCAGTAGTAGATGTTTAAAGCTTGTGAGGTAAATTTTGTTTTTCTCGTCAATTTGATATCAATGCTTGGGCCTCACATGGAAATTCTTTATTTGTCACTGTGGTTTCGGTATGTTTTCATTAATCATTCAGTTTCTCTTAAAGTTTCTTTTAACTCTTTACCATACGCCAAAATTTTGACTATCCTAAATTGAAAGAGTTTGCAGATGACATTTCAAAATGTGTTGAAATTGAAAAACAACCTTTTGAGAGTGCAGAAAACATTGTGAGAAAAGGAGACTCATCAAGAGCAATTTTCCTTTTTCCACAATGTTTTCATGAGTCGTCTGCAACAAACTGGTCAAATGTCGTTATTTTTGGTATTGGGTTAAAAAAATAGACTTCAGTTGTTCATGATCTTCAAGGTGGTCTCAAGATAAAACTCTCTTTATGTTATTAATTTTATTCAATTTCATGCAGTAATTAATGTATATTCCACAACTTTTATAAATTGGTTCCATATTGTCTACTGAAAATAACATGGGCAAAGGAAAGGGTTGACTGTTGGTGTCTTAACCTATTACCAAACAATAATGACATTTGACCAGTTTGTTGCAGATGACTCTGGAAAACATTGTGTGAGAAGGAGAAATTGCTCTTAGCTAGCAATTTCTCCTTTTCCCACAATGTTTTCTTCCCTACCAGAAGAGTGTTCTTTAATTTCATCACATTTTGAAATGTCGTCGGCAAACTATTTCAATTTGCATTGGGACAGTCAAAAATTTGTTGTTTCGGAAAGGGTTAAAGCATGATCAACTTATTGAAGCATTTGTGCCAAAAGATGATATTGTTTCAACATACACAACATTTTCAAGACCCTGCCATACTATGCCTCATACAGCCATATGTTAACGGCCCATAGGTAACTTAACCCAAAGCACTCAATAGACTAAGGTAATCAGTATAAAACTTAAAAGCAGCAGCATTTGGCAGTTACAGACCATGACAAATTATCTTCTCCTCTCGAAATTAATGACAAAACAATGACACTAGAGGAAAGTTTGTCGTTGAAGCAGAATTCAAGCAGACTATACTTGCGAGACATTGTTATAAGAAAAGAGACTTTTTATGTTGTTTTTCCCCATACTTTAAATGTGTCTGCTTCTTGAGGCAAAGTGCGGCTTTGGGACACAAGGCTCTTGGGTTCTCATTAATTTGGCGCCAGTTCAAATAACTGGGCTATTCATAAAGCTTCGCCATTCGCCATAGGCGAAAGTCAACTTGGTTTGGCGAAAAAAGAAATGTACCCTTTCGTCAATTTGGCGAAAGTAAAATTGACCCCATTTTGTATAGAGTCTGTAATGGCGAAAGTGGGAAGAATGGCTAAAGTCTTTTCGCCACTACGAGTGGTAATCATTAATTAAAATTGAATAGTTTGACGTTGAACAGCTTAAATATAAATAGAAGTGTTTGGTTCCTTAGCCGATTTTCTAGTGAAAGCGCTCTTTTAGAAAATCCGGAGACCAGACATTATGTATATTTCCAATAGCAACGTCTAATGAAAACGTTTAAACAGGCCGGTTCCCGGTTTCAGTTTATGTGTCACACTAAAGTCGGTACCAGAATAATAAAATGCACCAAAACGTTTTCGATACTTATTTCTGTAGCTCACTGCGTTAAAAAAAGATACTCATAAAGGTGATATGGGACTTATTGCAATAAAAAGCACGCGAATAAAAACATTATTTGTGTGTAAACACATTCAATATATCAAGCGTTTTAAATGATTACATCGATGCAATATTAGAACGAAATTCCATGGTACGGAATTTACGGACAACGAAACAACAACAACAACAACATGAGGGAAAGGGACTCCCGGTGAAAAATGGTAATTAAAACAAACATTCAAGGAAATATAACCTTTTATGAGCATATCTTAATGCATTGGAACTCCCACATTTAGTAAAAAGAACGTCATTATTGTACAAGTACTGTAAACTTGCCAGTTCAATGACTCCCAGATCACGTAAACGCTGCAGCATACCCTGCAAACTTTAAGGTTAGATATTCTTTTTTAAAATGTTTAGTTTATTTTGTTTTATTTACAATCAAAAGTTATTTTATATTCTTTTTTTAAATGTTTATTTTGTTTTATTTAAAAAATGAATCATGCCAGGTGCATGCATGCAAGTTTAATTATTTTCTGTCGTCTTTCTAACCCTGTCCCAAAGTTCTGTAAACATTTATTGAGGTATAGGATGTAGTACTCTACTAAGAACAACCACACAATGAAGTGGCTGATACAAGAACTGTTATTTATTTGTTCAATTTACACATCATTTATTTTATTATGTGATAAATACCATTCTAGCCTATTTCAATAATTGGTCTGTAAATTGAACAAATGAACTGTAATTTATATTTAATATTTCTGCTAAAATGGCTAAAAAGACTTAGCCAAATTTGGCTTTGCAAAAATCCAAGTGGCTAAAGAAAATTTGGGTAGCTTAGCCAAAATGGCTCATAATATTTTGGTCCAATGAAGAGCCCAGAATAATGTATACAGAAAACAAAAAGGAGAGTGATAAGTTACAGTTGTGTAGAATAAATGAGGACATTTGAAGGACAAGAAAATATAAAAAATCATTTTTTGACCATAACACATTACAATATATTATGTATATTCTGCATAAAATACATATACATAATACATGATTTTACATATCATTCCTCGTTGGTCTAAGACTTCTGCTGTGCTTGCATATATATACAAATACATGTTTCTAAGGAGACCAAGAAATATGTTCTTGTTAACCCCATTCGTTCCCTATCATGTCACAAAATGGCAGTTTGAGATTATTTTCCTTTCGTTGCTAATTGACCATGGGTTCTGGTCTAGAAAACCTGAGAATAACAACCTGGTTTGTCTTACAGTGTGATGACAGTTTGTAGGTTGTTAATTGGCCATGACTATCTACCTATAAGTCTGTCTTTCATACAGAGGGCTCTTATCTTTCATTAAAATGGAAAAACATAAGAGGAAGAGGAAAAATCCAAATCTCTCTTCCATGATGGGAGCCTGAAAAACAAATTTCCTCTGTTCGTGATACACAAATACAAAAGGATCAAAGTTTAACTTTATTTTTATGTCCTCCAGATTTCTGTTGGGGCCTTGAGAAAAAAGAAAATAATTCACAAGTTTTGACAATGAAAAAGAAATGGTTGCATTTTTTAACCTATCATAGACATGTTGTCCAATTTTAAACACTTTTTTCACTAATCTATGCAACAATTTGTTGCAGTCAATGAATGGAAAGTTTCTTGAATTGATACAGAAACATGTCTCCCTAGATAACTGATTCGTGCATTGTAAGACATATAAGGTATGTTTTAACCCTATAGCACTCAGGCACCTTTAGCTGATAAGCCTGTATCTACTTATCCAATATTGGGTTTTGCTTTGCCCTATCCTCAGACAATTTACCAATATTTGTTTTTTTAAAAGAAAAAAAGGGGGTATTTATACAAATGCTAATATCTTTCGCATTAATTATTGCATTTGAGCAATTTTTTTTTTAATATGAAGGTAGATGAATTGTCTTTTTTTTATTTATTAAAATTTCAAATGGATGCATGGTAATATTTAATTACGATAGCCTATTAAAAGGGAAGAATGAAAAAAAGGTTAAAATAAATGTCATTCATTAGAAAATTTCATTTTTATATAGTTTATATAATAAGATCAAATTTAAGATATAGATTTTATGAGTTCATATTTCAATCTTGCAAAGGTAAATATTAAAGCTTATTATGAGAAGATTGTTGAAATATCCAGATATATCTAAAAAGGTATTTAAATGCCACATTGATTCCATAAAACACAAAGTAGTTACAGGAATATTCAAGCTCATTATGAGTACATTTTAAATGTTTTTTCTCTTAACTACATAACAGTGTCTGTCACAGGAAACATTAAGGGACAACTGTGATAAAAAGATAAATGGTTCCCAATCAGCAGTTAATCAATTTACCACAATGGCTTCTTAATTGAAACTTTTAAAAGTACAATTGAAGTTCATCCTAGGGTCTATTTCAAGTCCATACTGTCAATAAAATGAAAATTCAAACAAAAAAAAGTATGGTCACAACAAATGCACTATCTTGATTCATGAAATTGGACATTTTATTGTTTTATTCATCGCTAGATTAAGACAAAGCAAACCAGAAAATGTGTGTGAAATATGGGCAGAGGCGGTGCTTGATTGGGCTTGTAAAACAATAAAAAAAAGTATAAGTTTTCACAGTTATAAATGCCATGGGAGCAAGGGTTAAATTTGTTGCTAATTCAACCCTCTAATTTACAAGTAAGTATATACAGGAAAACTAGTGAAAACTAGTTTGACACGTGCTGCAAACACTTATGACAAGAATTGCACTTACTGGGTCAGTGTTTACACAAAGGATTTTATCAGAGCCATAAATCACCCGCTGAGAGTGGTGTATATTTTAATCGATAAAAGATGCTAGATAAACCTTGGTCAACTATGCCGACAAAGTGTGTAGTAAATTTTTTAAACTGGGAGAAAACTGTTGATTTAAAAGAGAGTTAAATGGTACTTTAGGAAGAGGCATAGAGCGCCCTAGCAACGTGGAAATTTTATGGAAAATTTTATTAGTTATTCGCTGTTTAAATGGGGAATTTATGCAATATTATGTAAGGTAATTTCTTAGTTTAACTAATACTTGATAAAAATACCCTCATAGCTTACATTTTTGTGAAAAAAACAAAATATTTAATTGTGATATCTAAGAGAATTTTAACAGGTTTGATTGAATATCATATATCGACCAAAGTATCGATGTCAGAAAATAGTAAAATGTCGATCTTGGTCGACTGAAGTAGGGGCAAAAGAAACGATATAGACGTATTGAGTGCTATAGGGTTAATGAAAAAATATGAAAGTTTCAAACATATTAGAATTGCCTGCCTGTTGCAAAATGTTTGTCAGGGGTCTCAGGAGCTATTGAGAACAAGCCAACCCCAGTGTCAGCTACTTTGAGAAAGAAGCCATTATCGAAGCTCTGATGAGGCCCAAACCAGGCAAGGATGCTTCTCATCAGCTTGATAAGCAGAACAGTTACTATTGTTAGACTGAGATCAGGACACAACAGACTGAATTCTCAAATGTGCAGACCACCAATTTCAACGCAGAGACTGGCTTGACTGTGTAAAGCGAATGAAAAGATGAAGAAGGAGCTATTGCTCATAAGCATTTGTGTGTCAGACGTTTGCAATGTCTTTTATTGGTTAAACCATCGGAAATATTCATGTTGAGGTGTCATGTTGACTGGTCAATAGTGTAAGCATGAAATTTCCTTGTACACATACAAATATATGTATTCAATAGACAGTGGTCAATATCCAATTTAACTTGACCCAATTGTCAGGACATTAACAAAGTCTATTTCCCCAGGAAATCTTCTAGAATATTTTATTAAGTTTGCATAGCACCTAACCCTTTATTTTCTCTCAAAGCACTGAAAGTACATATCACATTCCTAATATCCTTGTCAACTTGGTTATATGTTGGAACAGAAGTTTATCCATTATAGTGCTGGAACCGACTTCATGCTTATGCAAACAGATTAGATCTATGCCAGCCGCAAGGTAAATTGGCGGGTGGCCTGAGATCTAACCTGTTTGCAACTCTGGGTATCTTTCCTCAACAAAATTAAGCAGGTATTTAAGGTTTTGGAAAGCAGATGACCCATACTTTCAATGTGTCAGATGACACAAAAATATATTGTTAGAAAATTACCTAGCATTCTAATGGTCAAGTGGTAGGTGTTCAATGATACCAGAAGACACAGGTGTGATTCCAGATATTGGCCAAATGTTCCATTGATTTGTGTCCTTTGGCAAGATACTATTTCAAAGAAATGATCTGGTAGAAAACCCAGGATGCTGTGTAAAACTCAAAAATTGTAAAAAAAGAAAATGCATGGCAACAAATGACAGAAAACTTGGCACTGAGAAAAACAAGCAGATATTTCTTGTATCATGTAAATTCTTGGACAAGTCACAATGTGTGTCTTACCCAATGTCATTAGAAAACGTTGTTTTCTTTACTTTTTAATTGTAGTCTGCCTATAACATCTGCAGCAGAAGATGTAAGAATCCACTGAGATAAAAAGAGAAATTGCTTGTGACAAGCAATTCAGTCTGTAAGTCATAATGTTTTTTATCCAAGGCAATTAAGAAAATGTTATTTTTCATACAGTGCAAAAGTCGTCTGCTGTTGCTTTTGATTAGGACAAGTCTAAAAACCCAAAGAGTAATTTGGTAAAGATAGAAAGGTTTGGTGGAAATGAGAAGCTGCTCCTTTGAGTTTTCAACATTTTTTATCAATAAACGTAAGGCCATGCTTGTTTGGGTAAAGAGTCAATAATGTCAATTCATCCAGTTAACATTTATAACCTATAAACCCTATACAGAAAAGGATTAATCAATCATTTAATTGATCTTTTCCCACTTAGTCCCAGCCTCAACTGTTTAATTACCCTATCAATTAAGGATTGGGTCTTATTTCTAATTACATTTTAATAGCACAGTTTAGAGAAACTTTCTACAGGGTCCTCAGAATCTTCACCAACTAAACTCTTCCATCTATTGCATGCTGTCCTGACTTCCAACTCAAAGGTCTATGGATCAAATCCTGGTCAGTGTAGTTGGCTCACTTTGAGACTTACTCCATAGTATTTTCCAATCCTCTTTAACCCTTTTCCAAAAAACAAACTTTCGACTTTCTCAAATTGAAAGAGTTTGCAGACGACATTTCAAAATGTGATGAAATTGGAAAAAAATCTTCTGATAGGGCAGAAAAAAATGTGGGAAAAGGAGAAATTGCTCGTTATGAGCAATTTCTCCTTTTCCCACAATGTTTTCTAAAGTCATCTGCAATAATAGGGTCAAATGTTGTTATTGTTTGGAAAAGGGTTAAGCAAACTCCAACCTAATCCATTACATATATCTAAGAATGTGTACTAAAAACATAATTCGCCTACAACATAATACTTCACTTATTTACACCTGTTGCAAAAGAATTAATAAAGAAACCACTGAGACAAAAATGATTAATTGCTCAAATGAATAAAATGTCCCTTATGCTGTAAATAAGTCATTTGTGTGTCTTCTAATTACTTTTATTGGGTGTTTTGCTGCAAGCTTTTCCATACAAATCTTCTAATGTGGTTTAGTATCATATATACCTTATGATAGAAGGTATATTAGGGATGAGCAAGCATATAATATCAAACAGTCTATTGCAATGTCCCAGAAGTTGCCGCTATCAGCTGCATATGAAAAATAATATCAGACAGTTCTGAATGCAATCTGCCTCTTGTGTGATAAATGTTATCAACAAATGAAGAATACTCTCTGCATAAAACTCCTCTGTCAAACTTTTTGTCTGCAAAAGTGTGCAAATTTCTGCTATTTTGCAAAGTCTGAATCCCTATGCATTAGATGAATTTAGAAAGTTTTTACAGTTTAAACATTTCACGCCAACATAGTTGCCAGTAAGTATTCTCTGTGGATTTCGAAAAGAAGCCAAAGAAATTTAAATGCACTGTAGAGGTATTCTGTTTAATTCATCATCATATTATAATATAGAGAATACTGGCAGACGTCAATGAGCCTTATGGTAAAGCAGATGACTTTTGAACAAAATGAAAAATACAAAAGTTTTCATAATAAGAAGTTTTTTCTTCATGATAAGTAATTCTTCCTTTTATGACAATGAAATCATTTCTGAATCAATATGGTTATGATGTTCTTTATTTCAAAAGGTTTTCCTTTTCACTGCTGCATATGACTAAAAACTCCTTTGTATTTGGCAGACCCATCTTACTATTGTGAAAAAACAGAGATTCTAGCAAGTTCTTGCATCTTCTTAATCAATCTCAATTGTGCTTTCTGGATACAAAACCAGTACTTGCTCCAAGTGTGAATTAATGTGAGGTCCAAACGAGGGCCCCACTTCTCACGGAATTTGAACACAGGACACTCCTGTCCCGCGGCCAATGCTCTAGCACTGGACCACTGTCCCCCACTTACTCTCTTTTGTCTTAATTCATCATAAAAATGTCAGTTCCTTTGATGAAATGTTTAACTCATTTGAATAATCAGCTTGCATGTTAAGTGCAGCGGTAACTGATCTCTCTGAAGAGGGAAATGTTTACATTGGTGTTGTTAAATTGGTGTTTGGATTGAATTTCTAAGATTATTTCTCTTCTAAAAGCTTTTAATGATCCCCACATTGAAAGAAGGTTGCTGAAAACGCATCGATTCTTTGAAATATTTTTACAAGATTTATCTCTAGTAACATGCAAGCTATTGTTTGAAAAAACAATTGTCCGAAAAAAAGGCATTTCTAAACAATGTCTGCACCAGCCTGAAATCCAGGGCTTAAATGGTAAAGAGTTGATAGAAAGGGTTAAAAGAGTGGTGCCAAAAACCTTGTCTGCAAATTGTCTAGGTTCATTCTTATTCAGTAGAACACACAAAATCAATCAATGCAGCTGAAACAAGTTTGATTGATTTTGGTTTAAAGCTTTTACCAACATTCTTTTGGTTATATTTTGAAAACATATGTCCTGGGTAGTGTCGGCTTTTGTGCATGAGAATCATAAGTTGAATTCCAATAGGTAGCAAAGCAACCTTCAGATATCAGTTGGCATCATTGACAACAAGTTCACCTCCTCCATGCTCATAGCCTCCAATCATCAGTTTTGCAAGTTATACATCCAACGGGTAATGATTCCTTCAAATCATCTACACAAAAGAAATAGTATAGGTGATAATACCCTTAGATAACGTTACATTTACTTCATTTGTATCAGGAAAAACTTTGGTTTTCAGCTTCATGATAAACTCATTACTACGTGATTTATCAATTAAGGTCCAGATAAGAGGTGTTTTCCCTGAATAATTTCCTTGATGACTCTATTAATTTCATATTATTTGAACTCATTGGAATCTTTTCGATAAGACAATTTGATTAATTACCCACTCAACAGCATTTATTGCAAAGTTTTTTAACTCAATAGGATTTATCTCATCGGTTCTAAATTTCATTTCAATATGATTTATCTAATAATTTTTTGTTTTTTCTCTTTAACTCAATAGGATTTATTCCGTTGGTTTTTTGTTTGTTATCTTTTTCACTCAATAGGATTTATCTCATATGTTTTAACTCAATAGGATTTATCTAATAGGTTTATAACTCAACAGGATTATCTCATAGGTTTTAAATTCTATATCAATACAATTCATCTAATAGGCTTTTTTGTTATGTTTTTTTTAACTCAATAAGATTTATCTCATAGGTTTTTAACACAATAGGATTATCTAAAAGTTTTTTAACTCAATAGGATTGATCTCATAGGTTTTCAACACAATAGGATTTATCTCGTAGGTTTATTACTCAATAGGATTTATCTCATAGGTTTTTAATTCAATAAGATTTATTTCATAGGTTTATAATTCAATTTGATTGATCTCATATGTTTATAATTCAGTAAGATTTATCTCATAGGTTTATAACTCAATCGGATTTATCTCTTAGGTTTTTAACCCAATAGGATTTATTTCATAAATTTATAACTCAATATGATTTATCACATAGGTTTTTAACTCAATCGGATTTATCTCTTAGGTTTTTAGAACAATAGGATTTATTTCATAAATTTATAACTCAATATGATTTATCACATAGGTTTTTAACTCAATAGGATTTATCACATAGGTTTTTTCACTCAATAGGATTTATCTTATAGGTTTATAGCTCAATAGGATTTATCTCATAGATTTATAACTCAATAAGATTTATCTCATAGGTTTATAACTCAATAGGATTTATCACATATTTTCTTTTTCCAAAATAAACTGTGTAAAAAGATTTGTATATGACCCATTATTTTGACCACTGTATCTAGTTTAAATTGACAAAGATCTGTAAAAATTTAGACTTCAAGGTAGAAAAGGGAAACCAATGACCAATGATAAAGGGCAATTTACCTGTAAAGTTAAGCAATAATAACTTTTTATAGAAGCCATGAACTACAGAGTATAAATAATTAATGAAGTTCTCTGCTAAACTTGGATCACAGCATGCAAATACATCGTCATTGACAGAAGCAAATTGAAGGACCCTTTAGTGTAGCCAAGATGTAAAGAAAATACTATATCATTTAAAAGAACTATCTCACTGATTGCGATTTGAAATTTTTAAAAGAAATTGTCTAAATCGATAAAATAACAACATTGATTTCTAAAGTTACATAAGACTAAATTACTGTCAGATTCCAAACCCATTTCTTAACGCTCAGAATAGATACAGAACACTTAAATTGCAGATAATGCAAACCCTTTAAACGTTTTGTAACAATCTGTTCTTAGAATAAGAGGTCGTATTTTTGGTATTTTCAGATACCATTGCACATGGGTCTCCGGAGACGTTTAACAGCCCCTGTCACGTGACATCTGCCAGGTGCCTGAGAAAGAGTTCCTGCATTTCTTTATTAAGCAGCTTTTCCATGGAAGCATTGACATGTACTGAGGCTCACTTCACATTTTTTAATGAAAAATACAGAATTAATGCAATTTAGAAGTTATAAAATTGGAAATGGCCTTTGGTTTCGTGACAATGATTTTTTAATATCAAATATTAAACTTTTATTACTCCCAGAGCACAAATCTCTGAGCTAGTTCCTTTAAGAAACAATCACGTAATTTGAGAAAATTGCTTGGTACTAAAAAATGTCATTTTCATTTTGAAAATAGAAAGTAATCATATCATTCACTGAGACAAAGTGCTGAATTGCAATTTAAGTTGATTGTTATTAAGAGTGAAGTCTTATACTATGTTTGAGGGGTGTATGTTTTGCATGTGGCATTTCAAAACTTTGAGGGTTAAGGTAGAATACCCATAATCTGCCATTTGGAAGCTCATTCTTTTATCGGATTACTTCGGCCGTTCTTGGTATACCTTGGTCTGCTATTGACATTGAACAAAAAATTTCCGGACTTCCACGGAAGCTACATACAACAAAGATTATAAAGTATAAAAAATTGTATCATAATTAAGACAAAAGGATAAATTGCTTGTTGTGATAACTAATGACAAAATATATTCCCAAAGACTATACCACAGCAGATTCTGTAAAACCAGGTACTATGGTGAAAGGGATTAAATTAAGTCATCAAATTATGAGAAAAAGAAAAGTAAAATGGTTTATTACCTGTCAGCATCTGCAGACACGCTAAAGTCCATTTTGTCATTGTGTCTTCACATCACCATTCAAACAAAACGAGAAAAAGAATATTCAATCAAATGTAAAATTTCTTCAATCCACTTTCACTTTATTCCTTGAGAGGTGTTTGATGATTCAACACAAATTCTGCTATAGTCAATGGACCACTGGAGTAAAGAAGTCACACTGCTAGTCTGTTTTAATAGTCACTTGATATTTAAAGCATCTTTGGCACTGTCAAACAACAAAAACCTTTTTCTCTCCTTTAATCTTAAAAACTGTAGAGACAATAGTTGAAAACAAGTTGAAAACAAAATTAATATCTACAGAGAACAAAAGGAGACTTAATTGTGCCTAGAATTCCATGCTTTGGATCCTGAAACGCCGCAAAACATATTTAATTAATTTGAATCTACTTCAAACGGTTATATTCAAGAGTGAAGAGAAATAGTCATCCTAACATTCATCCAATAATCACGTCATTTATTAACATGTATTCTCCGCGGTGGCTGTAGAATCTGGACAAATACAACCATGTGGAGGTCTCTTATTCCAATACTCTCACTCTCAATGTGAGGGAATAGGGATCAATAAGGGAAGAACAGTGGCAACCTTTTTACTGTACAATTAACCAGATAGCAGCTCACTACATTACTTATACCAATATCCCCTTCAAAAAATTGAAAAAAGTTATTCATGAACATCCATGAGCATTAAATGGCCATTCATGAAAACAAAGCTATTCTAAACATGTTCATGACTTTCATGAACATCTTCATGAACATCAAGGACAGGTTCATGAATGTTTCCGGTGTCCTGGGTTTGAGCCTCACTTGTGGATCCAGGAAAGCCATTACATAACTAGAAAATTGTTGATATGGTAAAACACCGTACAAAGAAAAAAAAAGTTCATTCCAAATTGGAAAGATTCTTAGCCTCTATAGAAGAGAAACTATCCTAAGTAGCCAGAACAGTGCAAGTTCAATATTGTTCTAAATTTGTTCTGTATTTTCTGTTTTCTAAAAAAGTTTTTATCTAGGATAACTTTGAGTATACAAAGAGTTTGATTTAACCCATGAGACTTTGATAATGAATATCGTAATTGTTTTGTTTTCTCTCATTGAACAATGTATTTATGTATTTTCTTTTTTTCATTTTCTTTTTGGTTATTCTACTTAGTCCCGGCAAACATTTCTCTGTTTCTTTGCAGTTACTTTTAAGCATGATGAACGTATTCCATTATTTTATTGGTCTGCTGCAGGGGCCTTTTAAGAAAATTCGTGGTAAAACAAAAACTTCATTAAATTTCCTTTTATTTCAGGAAAAAATACCTATCTAGAAGGATTTCTCCCCATGAAATGATATCAAATGTTGTCTGCAAACTCTTCCCAATTTGGGGACAATCTCTAGAAAACCAGCGAGTTCAGAGAAAGGGTTACCATCTGCACTTTTCTGTTGAATACAAAAATTAAATTCCAGATTGTATGCTGACAAAAGTCATTAGGTGAATTTCAACTACGAAATATTTTACCTTAATTGTTTAGAAACTTAATTAACTAAAGATAAATCTTTCCTCATCTATTCCAAATCCAAATCCTGAGACAGTACTACCATACTTAGATTTCTTTAGCATATAACCAAGTGTATCCTTACTTTAACCCTTTACCAAACCCTAAATTTTCGACTGTTCCAAATTGAAAGAATTTGCAGACGACATTTCAAAATGTGATGAATTTGGAAAATAATCTACTGAAAGGGCAGAAAACATTGTGGGAAATGGAAAAATTGCTCGTCACGAGCAATTTCTCCTTTTCCCACAATGTTTTCTAGTGTCGTCTACAACAAAGTGGGTAAATGTCTTATTGTTTTGTAATGGGTTGAAATGGACTTTGTAACCTTATCACTACAGTAAGAAATGGCTAACAATGATTTTGTAAAATATGAAAAAACAACAAGTTATCTTCATGACCCTGAATAAGGAGAGTATTGTGACAAAAAGAAAACATTCCTCTTGACTTACGAGCAGCTTTTCCCATTGTTACAATGGTTTCTGAAGCCTATTGCTGGATATGTACATGTATCAAGGCGAGTTATCATTAAGTCAGGGGGTTAAAGGATTTTTTCTAAAACTGCTTTCACACATGCTATGACTTCCTCTGACTTTTCCTACATGCAACTGGCATTTCTATTCAATGCGTTTCTTGGACTTTGATTTTGACTTTTTTTTCAAATCTATTTTCAACATATATAACACCTTCACCCAACAGTTCCCCAGGTTACCCCAACTCCTACAGGAGTATTTACATTAAACTACTGCAGCAATAAAGACAGATTGCTCCTAATAAGCGTTTTTAGTCCTTTTGTCACATAGGTTTCAACACAGCATCATTAAAAGAAGTGCATGTAGCTTTTTCTTGATTTCCTCTTTTAATTGTCTGCTGTTGCTTGCGATTATTTTCAAGACATATACATTCAGATGTAGGAGAATGGGTTAAGGCAGGCAGTTCACCTATAAATGCATCCTAGTATTCAACAAAACTTCTCATAGCTTTTTTCCCACATGAATAATGCCCAGCTTGCTCTGTGTCCAATTTCTAGTTTTACCATGAAAGTTTCAATCATCTGTAAGTGTTTTTAACCCTTTACCAAACGCCAAATGTACGAGTGTCCCAAATTGAAAGAGTTTGCAGACGATATTTCAAAATGTAATGAAATTCAAATATATTCTTCTGATAGAGCAGAAAACATTGTGGGAAAAGGAAAAATTGCTTGTGACGAGCAATTCCTTTTGTTCCACGATGTTTTATAGAGTCGTCTTAACAAAGTGGTTAAATGTCTTTATTGTTTGGGAATCGGTTAAACAAAAATATACAGAGGGGATGGTAAGAATTGTCTATACAAGGGTATGGCAAATGATTTTATTCAAGGTGCTTCGGTGTTAGTTCCCAAATGCATTTGCTTCCCCATTAACCTTCACAACTTTTAAGTAAATTCCTAGAAAATGTCTTGATACCAACCATTCCCATTTCATTGATTTGTTTGCATAGATAAATGTCTGAAAGACAAATTGACTGTGAAACTTCATCTTTTACTCAATACTGTAAAACATTATTGTATAGTTATATTTTTGTTTTGAAAGATTGAATGTTTCTTATATGAATAAACGATCATGTACAAGATTTATATTCAACATAGTTGTTAAGATGTTATTCATGGATGAGGGAAAACAAAAGAAAATATTACATGTTAGACAAATTTCAAAATCTTCTTTTTATGTACTATATATAGCACCTATATAATTGTAAAAGTACTTTAACACTCAATAACTCCTGTATAAATTAGAAATCAAACACTTTAGTTGGGATGTCCAAACTACATAAACATACTCAAATTGTACTTAAATGCTTTGAAGATTCTTTCATTGTCTTTCTATCAATGACTTGAGAAAATTCACATTTCACCGGTAGCATAGAACTTTGCATAATATATTCCTATCGTAGTTAGATGCAAAGCACCAAACACTTCCTCAACACAATTTAAGTGAAACTTTATGTCTTGCATTGTTCTCCTACAGTCTCAATGTGGCTTCCCAGTGTTAAGAAACAAACCATGTGTTTGAAACAGAGGTGCCAAGTGAATCATATTCTCATGTAAAGATAATTTTCATTTTGCCGCAGACCTGTCATAAACTTATCTAATTCATGCAAAAATCAACAAATAAGAAAAAAAAAACCACATGATTCTACTTTTACAAATATATGATTAGATACATGTCACTTCACTACAGTACCATTAATCAAGCATTTTGTTTATATTTCCAAGCTAATCCTATTCATGCATGAAGTTTTTATGATGAAAATACCTGGCAGTGCTGCTATTAGCTTAGCATTGTATTTTCTAGCAGGTATAATTTGTAGCCCTTTCTCACTTACCCAAGCCGCTATTGTTTATAGGTTATCATTCTTCTGGAAAAAGCATTAACTATGATAGTGGCATGTATAAAAGCTGACTTCCTTATAATGAATGTTGTCTTGTCTTAAAACTCTCATCAAATTGAAACCAGAGCTTGTTTACTTTTTTTTTCCAAAAACATTACATGCCTCCAAAATACATCTGTGAGACAAAATATCATTTTTTTCATTATGCAATTAATGAATGGACCGTAATTCCTAAATTCTCAGGGCAAGCTTCCTGGATATCAACCTAGTGAGAGATACATGTTTTTTTTCTCGCAAAGTTAAGTAAAGATTGGATAAGAACTTAAAGAATTAGAAGGTATACATGCCCAAATAATTAGTTATTCTTCCCATCATTCAAGGGCTGTAACTCTATGCTCCTGTGCCAGTTATGCTTAATATAGACATAAGGGACATATCATGGTCAAAAATATTTTAATTATGGTTGAAAAAGTTTAACTATGTAAGTAAGAGAGAGGTCACAATTTGTTGGTAGAAAGACAGACAGATAGTAGTAAATCCAAAAGCAAATCCAAAAGCACTTCATTGAATTGTAGACAAAATTGAAGTATCTTATCATCTTTTTGAATTTGGTTTTATCCTGTGTCAACCATTTTTTTTAACTAGTACATTACAGCTTTCCTGGGGTCCACCAGTTTAGGGCTAGGACTCTGAACTTAAAGATTAAAATGATAAAAGAAAAGCCAACACTGGATTAAGAGCAAGTACAAAAGGTTATGTAAATACTCAGAAAATGAAAAGAATTTCATCAATTTCCTCCTTTTTCCACAAAGAAAACAAATGTTATTCATTATAAAGCAAAGATTTGCTTGCTGCATGAGAGTTCCTATGTCAACAGGTAAAGCGATTTACCCTATCCCAGAAACACATGGTTTTAATCACCTGAAATTCAAAGAGTTTGCAGACAAAAAACATAAATGACCTAAAACAGTAAAATTAATCATTGGTCAGATAGAAAAAATTGTTTGAAATGAAGAGCAATTCCTTCATTTTAAACAATATTTCCAAAAGCTGTTTGCCCGCAGATAATGTATGAAAAAACAGAAAATCACAGGAATTCCTTGGTAAAGAGAGTGTTAATCAAGAGAATCAGATTCTGCTAATGAGTTCTTGTAAATTAAGGATGAAGACCCCCAACTTCTTATCAGCGCAGTCTAACACACGTGAAAATGAACCTGTTCACTTGTATCTGTCATAAGCTAGGTGTGCCATCAACAAAGGGGTCTACAGCGAACAGTATTGTTCTGAAAACTGGTTTGTTTTAAATTAAGGTTTAACGCTTATTTCAACAGTATTTTCGTCATAATCTAAATATTCCAACAACAAAGAGGCCAGAGGCCTATAACAGTATTGCTCTAAAAACTCTAAGAAACAGGTTTCATTTAAATGTTGGTTAAACATTGTTTTCAACAGTATTTTAGTTATATAAACTGCTCCCGGTAGAGCTACTTTCAATTGATAGATGGTATGAGATGAATTAATCATGTTACTTAAAATTCATTTACCCTTCAAATCCGTAGAAAATCTTTGACAGATCCAAATTGAAAGCAACAGCAGATGACAACAAAGAAGCAAGAAAAGCAAAATATGTTTTCATCATGATATTCAGTGGTTTTGTGACACCATTATTGTGGCAAATGGATGTAAAGCACTAACTAAGCAATTTACTCATTTGCCACAGTTATTTCTTAAGCATACTTCAACCCTTATAAGGTCGAGTAAATTTTCTAAAAATAGATTTTTGTGTCATCTGTTTTCCAAAAACCATAGATATCTGCTTAATTTTGATGAAGAAAAAGATACCACGCATAGCAAACATGTAAGATTACAGGCCAGCCGCCAATTTACTTGGCAGCTGGACTGTGATCTCACCTGTTTGCACAAGCATGAGGTCGGTCCGAGCACTAAAGTATAAAGGTTAAAATGAGGTTTGAATTAATAAGGAGTCAGGTCTTTGTAAATGTATTGATATGGAATCAATTAAATATACATCTATTTACATGAAGAAATGGAATATTGCTTCTTTTCCTAATGGAGAAAATCAAAATGAATGACAAAATGAATGACAAATAGCCGTTCATGAATACAAAGCTGTTTTTAAACTTGTTCATGAACATGTTCTATATTTTCATGTACAAGATCAACAACAGCTTTGTCTTCATGAACAGATAGTGTTGCTCATGCCTGTTCATGAACATAGTTGTTGAATCCTTTGCAGGTACACCCAATATCAGAGAAAATTCATATTTTCAATCACCTGTTTTGTTTCAACTCATTCAAATATGAAAAGTGAGAAAATTGTTCAAAATTCAATACAAAAACAAAGGTTCTGTTCAATTCTCCATTAAAAGTTATTTTTTCTAAGGAAGTCATCTGCATTCAAGAGTTGCACTTAAAGTCAATATATTTGTGCAATACAAAACAGAGAGAGAGTGAAAAGACTTGAATAGACAAGAAAAAAATGCTTCCCGATCCATAATCATATTTGCATTCGGCTGAATAACCCTTGCACCCATTTCCAAATCTGACAAGAGTGTTTTTGCTTTTGTGACATACCAAGCAAAAAGACATCTATTAGACAAAACCACAGCAGATCAGAGACAAATGCAATCAGTCATTTATTGGTTGTGATATCTATATATTATACCCCCATGTTCCAATTAACAATGCATTAGGTACTGACACTGAAAAAAATATTCCACAAACAGTTATACAGTGGACCCTCGTTTATCCGAACACTTTCGTTCCCAGGAGAAATGTTCGTATTAACGAATTTTCCGGAATAAAGAATTTGCGAGTCACAGCAAAATGTTTACCTCTACACGGTGTCGGTGTATCATGATCATTACTATGAAGTAAGAAATACACAATTATTATTTTTTTGAAGGGAAATATAAAGTGTGGTAAGGAAGTGTTTATTTGGTCAAAACGGATTTTTAAAAAAAATGACAATTTGAAGCAATGTCTTTCGAGAAGTTAAAATTCCTTAAGATAGCTCTGAAAAGAACTGTCTTCGTTAGGCTGTGGGTGTAGACATCTTCAAGTTGTATCTTTTTATTTCGATATCGAGAAATGAGATAGGTAGGGATTGTCGAGAGTTTATTTATAGGGAAAAGGAGCATATCGATTGAGTAATAATTGAAAATGATTGCCAGACACTGTCTCCCGATCGCTGTCTAAGCAGCCAATCAGCCAATCAACACCTTTTACAAACTCAACTATCGACATGCGACCGTAATTACAATTATGTAAGACCAATCAACTGACAAAATGACCGATTAACAAACAATCAACACCTTCCAGTACACTACACTAGGTGACATGTTATGGTCAAGCATACGTGACAGTTTGCAAAACGTGTGAATGCCGTTTACAACAGAAGACCGATCCCTTCATTCGCAACTGTAACCGCAAAATAAACGATTTTACTGGTTTCCGGACTAGCCATACGCATATACTATGAAAAGTGACTGTTGGTTCCCGAATATTTTTGTCCGGTTCCGGAACGCGGATTTTCCGCATTAAACAGTTAAATTGATGAAGGTAAGATCCGTTCCCTCAAAATTCTGTTCGGATGGTGAATATTCCGGATAAACGACGTTCGGATTATCGCGGGTCCACTGTACATGAATAAGAAAAGACTTGTCACAGGTATTAGCCTATGGGAAATATGTGAACCTGACAACTGCAACAGAAGGAGATGTCATTAACCCACCTCTGCCACCAACGAAACTAACCAAGCAAGCAAAGCGACTTCTAAAAGACATTTATTTATCGCATCCTATTAGAGAAAAACACTGTCAGCCACTGATCAATCACATCTGATGCCTGAATACTCGTGTATATATGTACTAGCATGTATGCCTGATTAACACTGTGCAAGTTCTGAAATTTGCATAAACGTTACACTTTTGACAGGTTTTGTATATAAAGAGCCTTAATGGTGTACTTTCTCCCCATGAGCAACTTCTCTTTCTATCACAACCATATCATGCAGTGTTTAAATTAATATGAATAAAATTATCATTATCATCATTATCTGTGACACTATGATAATTGGATTTCAATGGCTCCTGCAGTAAAATATTAATCAAAGAAAGCAAAAAATAGATTCAACACCGAACAAATTTCAATAGCCTCATGAACAAAATAATTCTCCCAAACATAACTCACGGCCATATGAAGGAAACAATAACAAAGACAACTAGAATAATTCAGTTATTTGTTCATTAACCAACCCTTAAATAATCCAAGTTGAGTAATGACCAATTTCATTAGACAAATTATAAAAGCACATCAAAGTATTTGTCCAATATAGATGTGTAAATGAACTTCGAAACTTTGAAACCAGCCTATTTGAGGCAGTCACATTCATTTCACTCATTCTCCCGTAGATTGGCCTTCAACCCTTATAGTGCTGGAACCGGCTTCATGCTTATGCAAACAGACTAGATCCAGGCCTGCCGCCAAGTAAATTGGCCACTTGCCTGAGATCTAACCTGTTTGCTACTCTGAGTATCTTTCCTCATCAAAATTAAGCAGATATTAAAGGTTTTACAAAGGAGACAACACACAAATCTATTTTTAGAGAATTACCCATCATTCTAAGGGTTAATTGTGATAATGGTGGAGTCAGTCAATAATTCTTTTCATGGGAAATATTTTCAAGAGAACTACTCAAATACTCAAATATTTTCTTATTCATTCAATAACAATCAAACAGAACTCATAAATAATCCATACATATGAAGTGTCTGTTACAGGGCCGCTACACCACTTAACCCATTTCCTAACACACGATTTACAGCAGGACAAATTAAAAGCAACAGCAGATGACAAAAAAAAAGTAAAACCTGTTTCTCTGTGAAGCAATGAATATAAATTGTTGCCAAAAAAAAAAATGAAAAAGTTCCAGTAATTCCTGCCCTTTACTTGAAAGAAGAAGACCAAGAAGAAATGAAGAAGAAAGTGGACAGGAAAAAGAAAAAAAAAACAGAGGAGACATGAGGAGAAAAGAAAGATGATGATGAGGAGGAGGAGGAAGAGGAGGAGAAGGAGGAAGAGGAGGAGGAAGAGGAGGATGGGGAGGATGAGGAAGAGGAGGAGAAGGAAGAGGAAGAGGAGGAGAAGGAAGAGGAAGAGGAGGAGAAGGAAGAGGAGGAGAAGGAAGAGGAGGATGGGGGATGGAGGATGGGGAGGATGAGGAAGAGGAGGAGAAGGAAGAGGAGGATGGGGAGGATGAGGAAGAGGAGGAGAAGGAAGAGGAAGAGGAGGAGAAGGAAGAGGAAGAGGAGGAGAAGGAAGAGGAGGAGAAGGAAGAGGAGGATGGGGAGAATGAGGAAGAGGAGGAGAAGGAAGAGGAGGATGGGGAGGATGAGGAAGAGGAGAAGGAAGAGAAGGAGGAGGAAGAGGAAGAGGAAAAGGAGGAAGAGGAAGAGAAAGGGAGTAGGAGGAGGAATAGGTGGAGGAAGAAGAAGAAGAAGAAGGAGGAGGAGGAGGAGGAGGAGGAGGAGGAGGAGGAGGAGGAGGAGGAGGAGGAGGAGGAGGAGGAGGAGGAGGAGGAGGAGGAGGAGGAGGAGGAGGAGGAGGAGGAGGAGGAGGAGGAGGAGGAGGAGGCTAGTACACTTTATATGGAAATTGATGTTGAATAAAAAGCATTGTGACAAATAAGCCAAAAAAATATTCATGAAGACTGTTTGAAGTTTGAAAAGACATGAACACAAATTTGAAGTTATTGTTATAAAATGCTCTTCAACATAATCTAATTCAAGTACATTTGCAAGTTGTATGTTATCAAGAAAAAAGAATTCTCTTCAGATTTGATTTTCTCGAGAAACCCCAGAAAGTCTACCCATATAACTTTTCGTTGATAGGGATAAACATCAATGAAAACCTGGACCAATTTTGTTTGTGCCAGGTCAAATTTACGTCCCCTGACTTGACGTTGGATAAATCACGATAGGTCCCCATCTCATTCCATCAGAAGATCTATGGCCCAAGGCCTGATGTAGACCATCAAAAGGTGACAGGGATAATATTTCCTTTCAATCCAACCCAGTAATCACGCCAAGACATTAGAATGTATTTATGGGACTGAGGAAGATTTGCAAGCAAATGCTTTATAAGGTCAAGAAGCTAAATGCCGCCCAGTGTTAATCTTTAATATAAGAATGGTAAGTTATTTTGTCATAATGGTTACTGATAGAAAAACTGTTTTTTGGGTTTTTTTTCATTTTAATGCTCATATTAGACTCTATATGAATAAATAGATAACTTGTCATTTCTTAAACCAATTAGACAAAGACATACCCCAATATCAGACGTTACCTGCTCTTACCACCCAGAAAAGGGTTACCTGGCAATAGCAGGTTGTCTGTTCCAGGTAATCATCATAAAGACACCTGTATCGTTATCGAGGTGATTGCCTGCCACATTTACACTTAAGATCCCACATAAATGTTCGATTGCATTTTGTTAGCCACTTACAAGATTGCATGCTCAAATACCATCATTTTTTGCACATTGAGTGGTAAGACACATTTGCATGTTGTGTAATTGCCATTTAAAATCCCGGAAGCAGATATTGTAAACCTTTTCTTGCATTTAAACCTATCTCAACCCATCCCTCATATAAAATATTGTGGCTGTCCATAATTTAAAGCCTCCATCATCAAACAACATATTTGGTAGAAACCATCACATAAAAGGAGGAATTACATGTAACAACTAATTTGTCCTTAAGTCACCATGTTTTCTAAAGTTTTCTGCAGGCGATGCAGCATTAAGGATAAAGTTGACAAACAGTCTAACTCACATACAAAAGAAAAAAACAAAAACCATGCTGAAAAAGGGAGTTTTAATTTTGCTTGTTTCAAGCAATTTCTGTTTTAATCTTCATGCTTCATACCCATCATCGTAAAGGAATGTGCTCTTTATCAAATCATGTAGAAAGGCAAATAGAAATTTTATAGCTTAATATTTGGAAGAAAACATTGAGATGATAGAAAGAACATTTTCCTTGGTCACAACTGACCACTTGTCAAAAAGCCTTAAAATAAATATCCATGATTGGTTTTACCGACAAAACTTTGTACAAAAACTTCGACACACAACTGCATGTGTGCTATTTGATATTACTTTCAATATTTCTTATTGGTGGAGGACAGTGGTCCAAGAGTAGATTGTCTCTGCTTTGGGACACGAGGGTCATACGGTTGAATTCCTTCAGTAGTAGGATTCTCCTTGCAACCTTTCATTAACCCTTTCCCAAAGAACAAATTTTTGACTGTCCCAAATTGGAAGAGTTTGCAGACAACATTTCAAAATGTGATGAAATTCGAAAATAATCTTCAGATAGGGCAGAAAACATTGAAGGAAAAGGAAAAATTGCTTGTTACGAGCAATTTCTCATTTTCCCTAAATGTTTTCTAAAGTCGTCTGCAATAAAGTGGTCAAATGTCGTTATTGTTTGGGAAAGGGTTAATCCACATTTTATGCTAGCATTGTTTCTATATCCAGGAAGTAGAATCAAAACTAATTCATCTAAGTTGTAAGAACTTGTATCACAATTGATGTAAAATGAAAAAGTTTAAGAGTATCTTTTATTGTGAAAAAAAGCTCCAACAAACACTGGGGTGAAGTGGTGGCGTCTGGTCAATTGTTTTTTGATGCTTTAGATACGGGTGAGTTTAAATGCATGTGTATGGGGTAAAAATAAACAATAAAAACAATTCCATAATGGACCTTGCTGGTGACAAGAATTTAAATGCCAACTAGAAACCTGACTGACACCATCTTGCATGGAAACCCCCAATGTTTCTAATGGAAATGTCACACAGACATGTGTTTTATACCTAGTTTTATTGTCAATGCATTGGGGAACTGTGCATAGTCTTGGCCATTAAAACAAGGAAATAATTTCAGGTTCATACATTAAAAAGTAAATGTAGGACATAAACCAAGAAAATGCGTGAATTGAAACTTCTGACTTCACGTGATGCGAAAAGTTTGGCTTTCTACTGGATGGTAACAAAAAAGTTGTTTGCTTTAAGCCTTTACCAAACACCAAGTTTTCGACTTTTCCAAATAGAAAAAGTTTGCAGACAAGATTTCAAAATGTGATGGAATTGGAAAAAAATCTTCTGATAGGGCAGAAAACATTGTTGGAAAAGGAAAAATTGCTTGTTACGAGCAATTTCTCCTTTTCCCACAATGATTTCCAGAGTATTTTTCAACATAGTGGTTAAATGTCGTTATTGTTTGGTAATTGGTTAAAACAATACTATTTCCCTGATCTAGGAATTTCTACTAGATACAATTGGAAGCTGGACTAGTAGCTGTGGACAGCAGTTATGACATATGAAAAAGCAATATCAGATACCATGGTGACAAAAGAAGAAATAAAACAATTCCTTCTTTTGTCATAATTGGCTCTAGAGTCATTTACTACAGGTGTATAAAAATGTTAAAGAAAGTGCAAGGTGACTTCAGCCAATACAATTTAGGGCCAAGTATTGAGTGAAACCTTTTTTTGTATACTCTCATTTCAACAGATAGAGTGATAATTAATTAAGAAACAACATGGCAAAAGAAGAAAATTCCAAGGGCTTCCTCATTTGGCACAATTGCTTCTTCCCAGTTCCACAATAAATGTGTTAGCATTATTCAATACATTTGCTGTCAGACATTACTTTTGATATCAACCAGTCACAACATTTCATGGGGGATATGTTTCGTTATCCCCGCTAGGTTCGATAAAAACAAGTTTCATTGTAATATTGGGCTATTATTGTTTAATATAATAATTATTTTATTGTCATATCAGTCTCTGGGAATTTTACCACCTTGTGAACAAACATGTTTCAATTAGAGGCAATAATAGAGATATCAACTATTCTTGAAACTTATAACAGATAAATGAAAGATCGACCTCACTTGCGAAGCATTTTGTTTGGTTATTTAATTCAATGAATTGATCAAAAAGGACAAAAATACCAAGTGATCAGAGAGAAAAATAAATTTACACAGAGAGCATTCCACCAATATTGGACTATGTGACTGGATTAAAACTGAAACAACTTTTACAATAGACATCAAAAGTTATTGAGTATGTTTGTTTGTTTATTCCTTTACCAAACGCCAAATTTTTGACTGTCCCAAATTGAAAGAGTTTGCAGACGACATTTCAAAATGTGATGAAGTTGGAAAATAATCTTCTGTTAGGGTAGAAAACATTGTGGGAAAAGGAGAAATTGCTCGTCATGAGCAACTTCTTCCTTTCCCACAATGTTTGCCAGTCATCTGCAACAAACTGGTCAAATGTTGTTATTGTTTGGGAAAAGGCAATAGGGTTTAAGCTATATCAACAATTTTATGTTAAGTCACAGCTTTCTTGGCTTCACCAAAACTAGGTTAGGGCTTGAAAATGTCTTGACAAAGCACACTCCAGCCACATCAGAGGCACCAGTGGTGTTTATACCCATTTGAATACAGAAAATATGTTTTCCTGTTACAATTGTTTGAATCATAACACACGGTTATCAAATAAGAGAAGCCATTTCTTCCCTAAGGATTATACAGGTTGTAGAGCTAACTTCATTATCCACTAGAAGAAACCCAAAAATACATGATGTATGAGCAGATAACAATATACAACCGAGCCTCAATAATCTGGTTGTTGTAAATCCAGATTATTCACCATCCGGACAGGATTGGTAGGGAATGGTCCTTAGCATCATTAATTGTACTGCTTAATCTAGAAAAAGTGTGTTCCGGCTCCGGACAATTAAATTTGGGAACTATACATTTTTTTAACAGCATATGTGTAAGGCTAGTCAGCTAGACTCGATAACAAAGTATAATGGTTAATTTTTTACGATCACCTGTAAATTGACAACACCTTTGTCCGACATTCACACCTTTTGCAAACTTGCATGTATGCTTGATCATAAAATGTCACCCAGTGAAGTGTAATGAAAGGTGGTGATAATAATATTTTTAAATCGGTCATTCTATCAATTAACTTGTCTTACCTAATCGTAATCATCGTCGCGTGTACAAAGTCGAGTTTGTAAGAGGTGCTTATTCGCTGCATAGACAGCCATCAGGAGACAATGTCTGGCAATCATTTTCAACTATTACGTATATTTTACTTTGTAGTAATTATTCTGATACAGGTGTATAGGTAAACCTATTTCACTGGCAATTCGCTGGTTCTTTATTGATAGGCATAGGAGCCAGAGGGGGGCCAGCAGGCCCGACCCCCCTCCCCCATATCAAGACTGCAGGGGCAAGAGTATACTTTGAGTATACTTTCACAGAAATATCTGAGTAGTTTTGACTGACGAAAACAGTGATGCAAAACGTACTCTAATCAGTCAGACCCTATATTGTATTCAAGTATAAACTCATTTTTTTATGAGTCAAAGTAGCCGAACCCGTGGCTGTGACAACATGGTCGCTGTCACTTTTAGTTTAAATCAATACAATTGATTTCCGCGTGAGATCGAGACCTGGCCTATCCTTTTTTCTTTTGGTAATTTTGTATTAATCAAGATACACATTTTCATACGCTTTCTTTTAATTCATTTAATGATATTAAATTTGTAGATGCATGATGAGTCATGAAAAGTTTAGGAACATTTATTCTTAGACTGGTCTTCATCTGAAGTTGGCCCCCCCCAATGTTGAAAACGCTCATACGCCTATGTTATTCCGGAATATTCGTTAATATTGACATTACTCATTGGAACTAAAGTGTCCAGATAAACCAGGCTCGACTGTATACAGGATCTAGAACTAACTTTTTTATCCACTAGAAGAAACCGCAAAATAAATGAAATATGAGCAGATAACCTTATACTTAATTGTTCTGTTATAGCAATGAGCATCATTGCAGAAAAAAAGGTGTGTCACAGGCTTTTATAGGCAGTCTTTTGAAACCTATAAAACTAATCCTATAGTTAGGTTACCAATCAGTTACCAATCACTTAACGAGCAATTTCTCCTTTTCCCACAATGTTTTCTGGCCTATCAGAAGATTATTTTTCAATTTCATCACATTTTGTCGTCTGCAAACTCTCTCAATTTGGGACAGTTGAAAGTCTGGCATTTGTTAAAGGGTTAAAAAAGCAGCTTTATATCTTTAATATCAAAGCTTTAGTAGACAGCAAAAGTAATAAAGAACTTATAACTCATCCTTTTTAAAAAATGAGCATAAAATAAAATCTTCCTTTGTTATAAAAATGAGCAATAAATCTAATGATATCTTCATCTGTTTTAATATTGATGTTTTTTGCAAGAAATCAGTTCCCTCTATATGAGCATTTTTGAAATATTAAAAGGCTTTTTTTATTGATAAGACTTTGAACACCTTTTTGAAGAATAAATTTAAAAAGTAATTATGATGAAAGCCTAGTTTTTCCATGAAGAAAAAGATTTATCTTTTTTTGTTGATTTAAACATCTGTAAATCAATTATGCAATTAATGCATTTTCTTTTTATCTTTTCTTTCATTCACTAATTGATTTTGGTCACAAACAGCAAAAGGGTTGCAGTTTCTAGGAATAATACGCTTGGGAAATCTCTTATTTTTTTCTTTATTCTTTCAACTGTTTTACTGGCGGAGACAAATCTGACAACTCACACCTTAAAAGGAGAAAACCTACAAAAAACAGCTTTATTTGGGGGGGAAATATCTGAGTGATTTGGAAAAACATGCAATTTCTCAATTTTCCATGAAATGATCAAATGATATTGAATTAAGTCTCCTAAAATATATCTTTGTAACACTGTCTCAAATCTAATATCCAAACTTTTTTATACTGAGAAAAAGGCCGTCCTCTTAATGCCATACAATAGACAGGTTTCGTATCTTCTGTTTGTATCTTTTTATTGTTCTTTTCAAATCTTAAACAACGTCACATATAATAGTTTTCTGAGGTGTTTCTTTTTTTAGTTTCTATCTGCTATTTTTTTTGTTTTCTTTTTATTTGAAAATATACAAAAGTGATTTCTTTTTCTCTGTATCTGGACTAATGTTGAAAGTCACAAATAGATTTTTTTATGCCCATCTTCCAGTGTCTGTAGACACCCCAATGATAACATTGGACCTTAATGTCGGTGGTAGGGACATTGGGAGACGACTAAGTAGATATATGAATCTATCCTTTATTGCAGTAAATGTTTTTCCCATTTACTTTACTTTCTCATCTGTTAACACCTAAATATCTTAAAATTCAAATGCATATCTATATGTATTATTTTTTCTTTCCCTACTACATTACGTGTAACTTTGGCCCTTAATTTGAATTGTTTTATACCTCATGCTGTACATATTGTACCTGAGAGATTAAAGAAATGTTCTGTTTAAATGTTTGTATCATGGACTAGTAAAACTAATGTTGTTTGTGACTAGTACAATTTAGGTTGTAAAGTGCAAAAAGAACATGTAATTCTTTGATGATATCAAGAAGAAAGCCTGTTCCCTTTTGAGTGAATTTATGAATCATTAAACTTAAAGCCATTTTTGCGCTCATTTACACTGAAATTGTGAAAGTTCTAGAATAATTGAAAAATAACTAAAAATAACTTTAAATTTCCTCTTACAGAGGAATCGAGACTGTAACACTTTCACATGATGCTTATAAAAGAGTGAATAATATAAGGTTTGATTACAATTAGCGATTAAAACAAGGTCAGTCGAGAAACGTTGGAAACTAATAATACCCAAGAAATTCGCCATTTCGAATGTTCATGTTGTTAAAATTGGAAAAATGAAGATATTTTGAAGTGTTTCACACCCTTTTTCTAACCAGGTGATCACCACTCTTTAATCCAAGTGCTATTTTAGATGTTACTTG
Organism: Cerastoderma edule; assembly: GCA_947846245.1. Taxonomy (NCBI): domain Eukaryota; kingdom Metazoa; phylum Mollusca; class Bivalvia; order Cardiida; family Cardiidae; genus Cerastoderma; species Cerastoderma edule. The sequence goes on along the minus strand of OX401409.1, from coordinate 11,887,178 downwards.
AATGTAAACAATGAAGTTTAATTGGTGGGCACCAAAAATAGCACTTTAAAAAATAGATAATAAATAGTGCAGGCTTTATATTGTCATGATCCTGTGGTTTTTCACTAAATTTCAACATATTCTATCATAATTCATAACTCATATTATCAAGTTTTGCATTTTTTCTGAGCGCTAGTATGCTTTTAAGATGTAAGGTTAAAAAAGAATTTTCTTTGGTGATAAGAACAAAACTCGTTCGCATCTAAGGGCATTATGGCTGATACAACTAAAGTTATAATGTTAAAAAAGAAGCATTCATTTGGTGATATCAAGAAGAAAAGCCATTCTCTTTTGTGGAAATTGTGACAGAAAAAACTTAAGTTATAATCTTAAATTGTAATGTACAAAAAGAAGCATTTCTTTTGTGATACATGTATTAGGTTGAAGACCAATTTCCTAAAATTCTGTGGAAATAATGTCTGATAGAACTTATTAGCTGTCAAGTACAAAAAGTAGCATTTGTTTGGTAACATTAAGGAAAAATATCTTTTAAGGAAATTATTAACTGGCACATTTTTTAAAAGTTGTTAATTACCAAAAGGAACATTTATTTGATGGGATAAAGAAGATTACCCAAAACAAAGTAGGATATATTACTCTGTGATAACCCCTTCTCTAAACCTTTAATTTTTCAATAATTTCAAATTGCAAGACACAAGTAGTAATCAATTTAAAGAACTGGAAGTAACAATCTAGTAATATCTCATCTTCAGTATATAATAGGCAAGGATTTGTAACCCTTAGGGTTGTTTTCTAAAAATAGAATTTTGTGCCGTCCACTTTCCAAATAGTTAAAACCATCTGCTTGATGGGGAAAGATACTCAGAAAAGGAAACAGATTTGATCACAGGCCAGCCACCAATTTACTTGGCGACTGGCCTGTGATCTAACCTGTTTGCATAAGCATGCAGACTGTTCCAGCACTATAAGGGTTAAATCAATCATGCTCAGAATGACTTGTTCAAATGAGGAAAATGACCCTTGTACATAAAATCAGCCTTGGGCAAGACTTCAGTTGATTCAATATATACTCAAAAGCAACCCTAGCTTTCTATACTTCCATAAAATCAAAAACACCTGAATCTGTATGGTAAATGGCATCTATAAAATTGCAAAATCTCAATCAAATTGATTAAAAGCTCTGTGAAGCTTCTTTTCCAACACTAAAGAGAAATGATGATTGTGTATTTTAAAACATGTGACAAAAGACAACTTGGTCACAATACAATGTTTTTCCCTCAAAAATAAAAAAAAGGATCAAGTTGTCCAGAAATAACCATCTTAGTCTTCTCCAAAAACATTCCTAGTTATAAAAAAATACTTTTGCAATTATATTTATTCTACAATTATTGTGAGAAAAGGAAAAATTACACACAAAAAAGAATATAACAATAATACATTTTCTGTATATTACTGGTTAAAAACCTTAGAAACTATGACAAGAAGCAAAAATTGCTCATTAGGTGCGACTAATACTATTGTAACAGCAGTCTTTAATTAACCCTTTACCAAACGCCAAATTTTCGACTGTCCCAAATTGAATGAGTTAGCAGACTACATTTCAAAATGTGATAAAATTGAAAAATAACTTCTGATAGGCCACAAAACATTGTTAGAAAAGGAGGAATTTCTCGTCACAAGCAATTTCTCCTTTACCCACAATGTTTTCAAAAGTCGTCAAACTGGTCAAATGTCGTTATTGTTTGGTAATGGGTTAGGGTCTTCTGCAGCAGATATGTGAAAACAAAGTACCATGGAGTGAGGAGTTGAGGAGCAGAAAGCAAAGAGTATCAAGCGTTCAATGAAAAGACAACAGTAAGTTCTTCACAAATATGAGGCACATACAATGACATTGCACTGGATCCTCTGTATGTGAGATACAGAATGGATGGATTACTGATATGATTGACAGATCCATAAAACACATAATTATAAGTATTAAGGGATGGCCCTAGAGTATCATGAAAGTCAGAAAGGAAGACAAATTAATAAAGTTATGAATGATTAAATACTAAATAATGAGATGGATCAATAGCATTTTATATCTGCAGCAGCGAATGGACTTAAACAAACCCTGAGCATAATCCACATTCTCAAATTGTATCTAATGCTCCAATCTAAAAGCCACATCAGAAAATGAAAATTCATAAAAAAAAAAATTGTTGTAGACGATACCAGAGCGTCTCCCCCACCCCCCACCCCTAATCTATTCTGTCTACGATATAAAGTTAATTAAAATGTGAATAAAGGAAAACAAGCACATCATGAACAAAGTATCATATTGTCTCAGTGGTATCTTTAAGCTTCTGCAGCAGCATCAAAGTAAGGGAGGTATCATATTGTCTCAGTGGTATCTTTAAGCTTCTGCAGCAGCATCAAAGTAATGGAGGTATCATATTGTCTCAGTGGTATCTTTAAGCTTCTGCAGCAGCATCAAAGTAAGGGAGGTATCATATTGTCTCAGTGGTATCTTTAAGCTTCTGCAGCAGCATCAAAGTAAGGGAGGTATCATATTGTCTCAGTGGTATCTTTAAGCTTCTGCAGCAGCATCAAAGTAAGGGAGGTATCATATTGTCTCAGTGGTATCTTTAAGCTTCTGCAGCAGCATCAAAGTAAGGGAGGTATCATATTGTCTCAGTGGTATCTTTAAGCTTCTGCAGCAGCATCAAAGTAAGGGAGGTATCATGGAGAATGTGATTAACTCTTTATCTCAAATAGGATTTTATGACTGTTCGAATTTCAAAAGTAAAAGCTGAAGGAATCTATAATGTTTGTAAATATCAAATTATCTTTCTTATATTCTCTAGAACCATTTTTTCATGATATTTTCTTGAGTTTAATGCTGCAGCAGTGATTTAACATGTACCGAAGGTTCAATATGCAAGACTAGTAAGCTCTTCAAAAACATCAAGCATTTGCTATAGTCTTGCACTGAACCCTCAGTATATATGTTTTATACACAGTGATAATTTTTGGCCCTAAAAATCTCATAAAATTTCACAAAAACTCATTGCTTTCATTCATTTTTATCATTTTTCTATAGAAAAACCCATTGATTTTTAAAGTTTTGGTAAAAAAACTCATTGATTTAATTTAGAAAAAAATCACTGTATACGATAAATTTTTACCAAATTCAAGTACATTCTTAAATTATTCCTTTGTATGAGATGTTGCGACCTGTTAAAATTGAAAGCTAGAGCAATGGACCATAATGATATATATGCAACTTAGCATTTCTTTTATAAAATAGGTGAAAAAAAAATAAGTATGCCATCTCTGGATAATTTCAAGTTTGACCAGCCACATATTTCAATAATTATAAGAGAATGCTTATCATATAGCAAAGGTTCCAAATTTACGTTGGGAAGGTATTTTCTGACACGAGACAAGACAAGCGAAGGAAGAAATCATTCAAACTATTTACATAATTAGTGGCAGAAAACAGACAATAAAAACACCAATGTCTGTTAATGCTATCATAATGAGGGAACCAGGTACCGGCAAGGTAAAAACTCCTTACCTATCACTTCACTTCATGATAAATATAGCAGCCTTGCTGGCTGGTACCTTTTATTACACTTTATGACGACATTTTTAATTCTTTGACTGAACATTATTGATGCAGTCTTCAATGCCAAGCAACTACCAAAAGGAATCAGTGGTTCAAATTTTGAGTTTTGGTTAAACTGGGAAAGCTTCAAACCTGGAAAATTCAGTGTCAAGTACAGAAAGTGAATAACGAGTTCAAATTCAAGGTTTTACTTGATGTTACTGAAATATTATTGAAAACAGTGTACACTTATTAATTCGTCTTTACCATTTTTGTTTGCTTGATAAAAAACATAATCACATTTTTTTTTTAGAAGTCTTTACAAAAGCCCAAACCCCCATCCAAATAAAAGAACAAAGTACAAGAAAGTGGCAATTATGAATTGATAGACAAAATTAGTTCTTTGCCTAAAAGTTATAATCATACCTGCAGGTTATGTGCCAATATTACTGTTATTAATATACAGAATATCAAACATAAACAGCTGAAATAGGTGTCCCGATAAGATATGTATTACCCTAACTTCTTTGTTTCACAAGTAGTAATTCATTAAAATTCATAGTTGGAACGGGAATGGGACAATTCTAATGAGGACTCTCAAAATTAATCTTAAAATTTTGAAATACTTCATGTAAAAGAGTTTAAGACACTTATTTGTCCCCTTATTTAGACCACTAATTGAAGGTCTTTCTACCCTCTAAATCACATTTAGCAGGTGTAGATCTTTATAAACAGGATACCAGCTGCTTATATTTTAATAACTTAATTTGTTTAATCATTAACCCTTTACCAAACGCCAAATTTTCGACTGTTCGAAATTGACAGAGTTTGCAGACGATATGTCAAAACGTAATGAAATTGAAAAATAATCTTTCGACAGGGCAGAGAACATTGTGGGAAAAGGAAAAATTGCTCGTTACGAGCAATTTCTCCTTTTCCCACAAAGTTTTCTAGAGTCGTCCGCAACAAAATGGTCCTATGTCGTTATTGTTTGGTAATGGGTTAAGCAACAGCAGATGATAATGCTAATGGATGAATATAAAGTCATAAAAAGGTTATCTAACAGAATCTACCCAACCAGTTCCCCTTTGTGGAAGATTGCAATTTGTCAAACTTCAGAGCAGGAGTATGCGATGAAAAGTAACAAGAAAAGAAATATATTTTATTCTGGAATAGTGGAGGGAAATCATTGTGACATACAGATAGATTGCTCATCATGGGCAATATATCCTTTTGTCAATGTGGTTTCAAAAGAATTCAGTATTGGGTAAGGGGTCATTGAGACAATAACGTTACAAATCCTTCTCACAAAGCTTTGGCAAAAGGAGAATTCCCTAATGGAATCATCTTTTGCAAAAGTGTTGCAATTTGTTGGTTTTGGGGAAAAAGCTTAATTGGAGCATCATTGGGGAATCCTTTGATCCAAGGTGCATGAAAAGCCATTTGACTGATGGTGTAATATCAATCTATGATTACAACATAAATAAAACAGGTATGAAACAATAAAGGATCCCAATATACTCTTTCCTCTGATGGTTACAGCATTGACGTTTAACACTCTAGAGGAATTGTATTCATTGTAAGAAAAGAAGTTTATAACATGAGAGATGATGCAAGTATTTTCCTCTTTATCACATCAAACCTCCTGCAACAGGGGCGTAAAGTCCAAGAGCAATTTGTGGTAAAGGTTTCAATTAACTTCATTTAGAAACTTATTATAAACCACCTGCAGCAGAAGATTTTAGAAACCAGTATGTCTAACGGGGAAATCATTCAATATATGTCAGGCAATTTCTGGATTTTTTCACAGCCATTTGTACCAAATATAATGAAGAAAACTTCATTTACCCAGCATTCGAAGAGTTAACCCATTACCAAACACTAATGACATTTGACCACTTTGTTGCAGACGACTCTTGAAAAAATTGTGGGAAAAGGAGAAATTGCTCATAACGAGCAATTTCTCCTTTACATAACGAGCAATTTCTCCTTTACCAACAATGTTTTCTGCCCTATCAGAAGAATATTTCACATTTTCATCACATTTTGAAATGTCTGCAAACCCTTTCAATTTGGGACAGTCAAAAATTTGTTGTTTGGGAAAGGGTTAAACACCTGCACATCTGAATCTCCATGTGTTATGCTTTATATAGGTACAAGTGGCTATAAAACATCAATGTAAATCCATAACGCAGTAAGCAACTTCCATTTCAATGAAGCAGATACAATCCTCCAATTAAAGAACTATGAGCCCTCTACTTCTTTCTTACAATTCTGAAGGTTTCAAAAACTTTGGTCATGAAACATAAGACTTGATTCATGAAGATAAAGAACAGGTTCATGAATGTATTCAAGAACCTGTTCATTGCGTTCATGAACATGTTCTTGAAATTCATGAAAAAGTTCAAGAACAGTTCTGCTCTTCATGTATGTACATGTCTGTTCATGAATTTCATGAAGAAAGTTCTTGAATCCATAGCATTGGTAGATCCATTTGCAGCAGATGGTTTATAATTTCTGACAATTTTCAGATTACACTGGGAAAAAACAAACAGCTTAAATTACCTTATAGCCATAACATTTCATTGTTCACATTGCCAAGGACATTAACAAATCCATTTGCCTATCCCTATTACAAAGCCTATATGCAGATATATATAGCTTTAGATAATCATTTTCTGCTGTTGCCCCTAGTTTGGGCCAGCCTCCAAATTTCATACATTCATAAGGATTTAAGTGCACAATGTTTCCATGTTACTGGTCTTTCCTAACCTGCCCTGCATACAACTCTTGCCCTGCATACTACTCTGTTCATTTCAAGATTGTTCAAGTCAACAAAAAAAAAGTATTATCTCAACAAATCCCTTGCTGTTCATACTTTATTCAAGTGAAATCACTTTTTTTCTAATGATAATTCAGACCTAAAGATTTTTATGTAAAAATATCAAAGTTGACACATAAAACTCCTGATATATATTGGTATCTAAGCCCTCGAGGACCAACAAAAAGGTGCTTCATTTTTTGTTAAACCAGCCTTATTATGCCATTCAACACTTTGGTATAGGCACAAATTCAAAGCATTGACAAACAACAATAACTTATATCCAAAGCATGGATCTTTTATACATGAATCATTATATCAAACCATTGAAACAAAGTGCATATCTTTTATTTACAAACAATTTTCCTGGTGATAATTGGAGTATATAACCCATTACTCCTGAATACCACACGTTGCAGTATATACTGCAGAGGTCTACTGCAGAGGTCTTTAGAAACCATTACTCCTTATAAGCAATTTCTCCTTTTGTAAGGTTACTTAAACCATTTGTTTCAGATGTACTAAAATATGAAAAGCTTAAATAAACTGGCTAAATATGCCACCTACTGCAAGTTCTTAAGGTTAGAAAAACATATTCCCTTTTTTCATTGTACCTACACTTTGATACATCTGCAACAAATGCCTTGAAACAATCAATGAAACAAAATCTTTCAAATTGGGCATGTCACAAAATCTCATAATGGAAATGTCTATGCGCGCTGGTGGTTATTAGCGCACTTACCACTTCTTTAAATCACTATCCCCAAAGGCAATATACATCTTATCAGATCTGTTTTTGCCTTTTTAGGAGATAAAATAGACCAACAGTGTTTTTATAGTAACTACGTCAAACAGGAGTCAAGGTTTGTGACAAACAAATCATAGATTCTATGTGACTATTGAATTTTCCGAAATTTCTCTGTTTCTTCAATTATATTTAGTGATCATAGTGTGATTTCAAGTGTCATCATTACAAAGGCTGTATCAAGAAGTAATTGTATTTAGTACAAAAAGAACTCTCCTCTTTGTTATTTATGTATCATTAAATTGTTTGATATTTGAACGCTAAAGGTTCTTTTTCACAGATATGAGGAAATATGAAAGTTGAAAATGAATTTCTTTAAAATTGCACAACAGATGTACTGTTATATGATTAGCACTGAAGCATATATCATTAGAAGCAAAATGAAATCGTTTCTAATTCATAAAAGTGTGCATGCAATGAATCAATATTATGTTTTAATCCAAAAGCATGACATCACTTTTGAGATCTACCACATACAAACTGTAGAACAACAGACACTTTTGATACAACGAATTTAGTCTTTTATCACTATGTTTTTTTTCTACCTTTTTACCCAGATATTGCTGTTTCTCATATTTCTATTTGTTGTCTGCTGTTTCTTTCATTTTGGATCACTCACAAATCCAAAAGAAGGGAATGGGGTAAGCTGTTTCTAATAGCAAAACAGTTTTCTGAGAGGGATATAAAGCCGTCTGCAGGTCATACATGGGTTAAGAAAGAGCAGAGTTATGTTCGAACTTGTCAAACAAGGTCTGTTGGGTAATTACAATGTACAATCTTTCAAGGCATTCATTTGTAGTAGTTGTCTAATTGGGGGTTATTAATTCCACATAATTCTTATTATTCCAAACTCGAAACAATGCTACATAACCTTTATTTCTGGGCAGGTAACCTTTTACTCAGAAACTAACATGCATTCTAAACTAATAAATTGTAATAGAAAATCCTACTTATATACTCAGAAATATCTTTTAAAGCATGATCCGCCATTTTGAAAAATTTTCTTTCGTCAATCACTTTGGTCGTTCTCGGCATAAAGCGGTTGGGGCCGGAACTATTTGGTTTAATATGAATAGTTCAGGTTCAGACCAATGTATACGAAGAACAACCACAGTAATCTGAAAAAAGATTTTTTTTCAAAATGGCGCATTATAACAGAAATAAAAACTGCTCATCACAACCAGTTTTGTGTTTTGTAACCGAAATCTTGTACCCAAAAATCAAAACAGCAACCTAAAATCGACATTGTTTTAGCTTTCAGATTTCAAGGGTTCAATGCAAGACAACATAAGTCCTGCACAAACATGTAATACTAGAGTATTGTACTTAACTCTCAATTTGATAAGAGTCATTAGTACTTTGCTTTCAATTTAGAGCACATTCAAATTCTAATACATGGCATAACGGGTAAAGTATAGCATGTAACCCCAGAAGAATAAAACTTTCACCAACTGAAGCTTGTTACATCAATTTATCTAAACACTACTCCTATGAACAACAGTGACACAAATTAATGGTTTTTCGACACATTTGTTGCAAAATCCCATCAGGGTTCTTACAGAAACACCTACTTAACCCTTTACCAAACAATAACGACATTTAACCATTTTGTTGCAGATGACTCTGGAAAACATAGTGGGAAAAGGAGAAATTGCTCGTGACGAGCAATTTCTTCTTTTCCCACAATGTTTTCTGCCCTTTCAGAAGATCATTTTCCAAGTTCATTACATTTTGAAATTTCGTCTGCAAACTCTTTCAATTTGGGACAGTCGAAAATGTGGCGTTTGGTAAAGGGTTAACCCTGTACACTTTATAAATCAAAGCGCTGATAGCGCTGAAGGACTAAGGTGCTTTTAGAAAAAGATGATTGATGATATATTTGAAAATTTCTTTTGGCAACATCTCGAGGAAAACAGCTGCTCCTTTTACCACCATTACTATAATCATTATTTCTGTGAACAGAGACTGAACAATAGTCTATTTTTCGAACATCTAGACATTTTACGATTTCCCATGAGGCAACAGTAGTACTAATATAGAGCAAAACAAAGCGCATAAATCCGGACTACATTCCTTGTTCCAAGAAGGTATTAGTCCGCACAGTACTAGTGAAGGCGGATGTTTAATGAGTAATTGGGGTCAGACTGCTGTTTGTGTATCGATAAAGTACCGTCCCTCAATATGTGGTATGTAAATTCAATGGACTAAGGTGCTGACGCACCTTAGTCCAAAAACCTCTTTTTGAAGCAACTCACAAGACATACACTTAAGTAACCACTGTAAAAAGACCTTGCTCCAAATGTTTTCTATTCATTCTCTTAGATAGTTTAAACTTATTTCATTTTACATGGATTGTAAAACAAGTTCTTACAACTAAAATTAATCACTCTCGATTCTGCTTCCTAGATACATAACCAATACTCACGCTGAATGTGGATAATGAAAGGTTGCACGGCAGATCCCGCTTCTCACATGATTCGAACCAATGATCCTTGTGACCAGAAGCCGAGAGGCTCTACCCCTTGAACCACTGTCATCCACATGTTCTCTTAGATAAACCCTTTTGTGTGACTCACAGTTGAAACTAAAGAACTCATTGAATTGGGAAGAGGCCTAGGCCTGTTAGTTTTGGGAAGCTTTATCACTGAAATTGTTGAAGTAGCAAACTAAAAAGCTGGTGTGACTTTGAAATATTGGAAAAATGCATGATTTTAAAAGAATTTTCCAATTGGGAGGTGCCTTATATAGGCCCCTGTTATATAACGAAAAAAGGCCCTGTAAACGGATCCATAAAAGTGTGGTGTTATAGGTAAAATTGGTTATGGAAATGGCTAAGGTACCAGTCCTGCTCCAGCTAGGTCATTCCTCGTTACCACAGTAGCAATATCAATACCAAACAACAGACTGCTTTCCCAAATGATCATAATCAACAATAGTGTAGAGAAGTAACCATTGCTCAAAAACCTCATTAAATATGATGTTCTAAGGTCTTAACCAAATATCAAAACAGCCAATTAAAACTATTGATTGAACAATGAAAGTACCAAGCTGCCAACTTCTTTCCCACATGAACAAAATGGACTAGTGCAACTATAGCATAATTGCCAGTAACCATTGCATATTTACCAGCAGTAACAATTGCACAATTACCTCAGTAAACATCAGTAAGTTTATTCATCAAGCTGAGGTCTTGAACTCGGGAACTTATTCAAGATCCCAATTTGGCCTATGTTACTTCAGACATTTAATGCAGACATAATGTAATGATTTATTATTTGGAGAGAGCATATTAATGGGGAAATGGTTTCATGGTTATTTGTCCATTATCAAAATCTCTATGGTAATAGGAAATCTCTCGACTTGTTTGGACAACTTTTATCTATGGTTTCGAAGTATCTGCTACAGACCGCTTGAAGAATTATTGTGATTTATGTCTGTGTCAAGTTATTTGTATTCCATGAAAAACTGCATTGCTGATTAATAGAGATTTAAATCAAAGAGACTTAATGAGCAGGTTCTTTGTATGTGTCAATGTCAATTGTCATCAACAGCATTTGTCATTAATTCTTGTGGGAAACAGGTTAACATTGGATGAACATTTCCCTCTGGTACAAACAGTCCCAGGTTGTTTCTCTGCTGGTAAGGAGGTGAAAATGGTGTGTCTAACAAACAATATAGATGCTAGTACTGGTATTGTTGTCATGACAAAGAAAGGGTTATCCCTTAGAATATGCTGAGCAATTCTCTAAAAACAGATTTTTGTGTCGTCCACTTTCAAAAACCTCATAAATATCTGCTTAATTTTGATGAGGAAAGATACTCAGAGTAGCAAACAGCTTAGATCACAGGCCAGCCGCCAATTTACTTAGAAGTCGGTTCCAGCACTATATAAGGGTTAAATACATATCTTTATGGTAATTGCTTCAGGGAGAGACAGCTAGTACCAGAAATACAATCTGTGGATAATCATTTCAAACAATTGTCAAATCAAGGTTTTATTGTCATCCATATATGGTTTAGAACCACAATGGGTCCAGTAGTAAATGTCAAGAGACTCAAGACAAGACCTTCCAGGTTCAATCAAGGGCCTTTGCAATTTATCATTCTGACGAGCCCTTTGGCAAGGCAATGTTTGTAAGCATTGCTGGGTCTTTTCCAGAGCTTTCATTATTTTATCATTTTTATCACAATGGCAGGTCAAATGTTCATGCTCCCTAGATTTTAACAAGAGCAGTTGGAGGACAGTAGTCCAGGGGAAGAGCATCAACTAGATTTTAACAAGTGCAGTTGGAGGACAGTAGTCCAGGGGAAGAGCATCAACCTCAGGACACAAGGGTTATAGGTTCGAATCTTGTGCCTGGCGTGATCACTTTGTGACCTTTATCCACATATGGCACAAGTACAAGAATTCATCAAGAAGGCTGAATTAAAAGGGATTCATTTTAGTTGAACTTGTTTCACAAATGATTTAAAAAATAAGTAAATTAAAACTAAACTCAAACTTAAAAGCTCTAATTTTGAACAAACTCAAACTGGCTTGCTGGTCATAACGGCATCCTTATTGTTACCGAGATGGCCATGGTCTGGCTAACCAAATATTTTATAATTATCTGTAGTATAACTTGGCACAGCGTTTTCACAAAGACTGCTGATTCATTACTTCAGCACCTCATCAATGGCTTTATGTGCAAGCAAGGATTTTCAAATGTTGTTTAAAATGGTGTTGACAGTCTTTCAATTAAAATATGGCTCTCCTGGGATTCTCCAGTACTAGGCTATGGCTCTGGAATGTCTTTCCAACAGCCACTTCATCAAAAACCAGCAATGCTGGTTGGGCTCAAACTAGTGACCCTCTGAGTTACAAGTTCATCACCTTAACCCTTTCCCGAGCAACAAATTTTCGACGGTCCCAAATTGAAAGAGTTTGTCGACGACATTTCAAACTGTGATGAAATTGAAACACATCCTTCAGATAGAGCAGAAAACCTTGTGGAAAAAGGAGAAATTGCTCGTTACTCGTCATCTGCAACAAAGTGGTCAAATGTCGTTATTGTTTGGGAAAGGGTTAAACAACTTGGCAACACCAGGACTCCTTGTTGAGCTAAGACTCATGGTTATGAAGAGATGGGATGGTATCTATTGTATGATGTAAGAACTTGTGAACAAACTCATTTCAAGCTAAATTCTAATAATCACGTTTTAATTGCATTGCAGAGTTTAATGTAATAAAGGTAATTGAAAATGTTTGGAATTGAGTAAAACCAATTAAAGTTCAATCAAGCCATCATCTGGTCCTAGAAAGATTCATTACCATGCATTCTATGAAGTTTCATAACCCATAAGACGTCATTTCCAAGACATTTTTATTGAGATATAATGGCAGGCTTTCAGCACCTTAGTAGACTTATAAGGATTACAGACAAGGCCATTGTCTACATGAAATACGAGCATAATTCAAGAATGATGGCTACACTATGTTTTGTTCATTTGTTTGTTGTTAAATGCCGTTACCAACGGATTTGCAAATATAAAAACATTGATGGTGAAGGTAGCTTGAAATTAGATTCATTCCTTATGACTGTTCCCTAGAAACATGACCAGCAATCGCCAATTTGAGTCCTAGTCCAAGTATTCACTTCGCCGCTAGCAGGGGATCAAACCCAACACCCCATGGCAACAGAGGCTAAAGTTCTACCACAGCACCAATGTTAATGTAATGCAAAACACACACACACAGACACACACACACATACATACATACATACACACAAAAAGTAAATCAAAATGACATCTGTAAAGCATTAAAATTTGGGACACGGGATAAATCATCGCCTGGAAATGGGCTTTTTTTTTTCCATTTAACATTGATTGTGAGGGAAGCTTGAAACTTATAAGGTTCACTCCCCGTGACTACTTCCTGTATCCATGACCAGCACTTGCGCCCATTTGTGGCCTGGTTCTAGTGTTCTCATCTCATTGCTAGGGGGGATCAAACCCGGGACCCCAGGTATCAAAGGGAGACACTGTACCACTGCAACAATGTTGATGTAATGTGAAAAAAAAGAGTAAATTAAAATGACATCTGTAAAGCCTCAAATTTGGGACACTGGTTGATTTATCGACTGGAAATGGTATATCATGGGAGTGATCTGGTAGGAGGAATGGATGAAGCCATATTTGATCTGTTAGGAAGTAATGACTATAGCATGTTGATCCTGTAAATGGTGCCGTTGATTCTACTTTAGCATGCGATCCAATCATCAATTCTCTCTCAAAATCAACTTGTCCTCTTAAACAATACATGTAAAACGTTTTTAGCGTAAAATTATAATAAGTGCTTCACCATTGTGACAGTCTTACTGTAGTTTTGCATTGAAACCCTCAATATAGATATGTATATCTATATCCTTTTTTTATATTCCGCAAAAAGGCGATTTCTGGATTTCCCCATTAGTACATGTTTAAAGTTTCTATTATAAGAATTGTGGGTGATGTGGTTAAAGGGTTGGACTTTTCACTTGGGGGTCCCAGGTTTGTTCCAAACCAGTGTTGCTGAATTTGTTTGGGTGTTAAGACACTTAAATGCCCTTGCCTACTAGCTCATGCGTAATTCCTGGAAAACAGTAATATAACTAAAAATATATTGATACAACAGTTAATCCCAATTCATACTTTTCTTTTGTGGTGGTTAATGATCATAGGTACATAGCTGGTCTGTCTCGTAAAGAGGTTTTATGAAAGGTTTAGATCCAAAGAGTAACATGGTCAAATTGGAATTTCACCTTAAAGGCATATCAAAGGAGAGGAGTACAAATAAATTACTTTAAAAATGTATGGAGTTCTTTTTATTATTTTCATAAAAGTCATGAGAATTGGTTTAGGAATGCATTGAGACCCTATTAAATAGACTCATTTAAAATAAGTTAATTTGTGCTTGAAATATAGTTGTCTCCAATTCAATCATGTTTATCAACAACCTGTTTGTTTACATATTCAAAATAACGAATTCTGATTGGTCGGTTCAAAAATATGTGTATCAACTGTAAAGGTCAGAGGTGAAGAATAAGGAAATCTGAATTATAAAACTTGCTAATCATGGTTAATTCTGGTTTACTTTCACATTTAAGTTGTGCTGATGGTGTTTTCTGGTGACAACTAATTGAATCTGTCCAAAAGTTTACCAAATAATATAGTTTGATATAGCATTAATCTCCTTTAATGGGCCTTTAATCAACATTTGATGTGAGTAATAGATATGTTTTCATAAATCGAAACCCAGAGTGGTTGATAAATGTTGTAAGAAATACTGAGAACAGAGAAAGGATGAATATATGGAATCACAATTAAGTGCCTCTTAATAAATTTCCTCTCTGCATACCCTCAAGGCTGCGTAAAAAGATATTTTTGTCTTGAAAAAAGGTCAATTATATTCGAATTTTGGTTCATTTCCCATGCGCCTAGGGACACTGCTATAGTTACAATGAACAAGAATTTCTATGGTATCTCATCTTGAAGTCATAATTAGTTGCCGCTTGAAGAGAAATCCTACAGAACTAAATCAGGGCTCGATGCAAGACCTCAGTTAGTCCTTCAAAAATGTTATGCACTTAATATAGTCTTACATTAAACCCCTGAAGAAATGTTTTTAAAAATAACCAGAATGTCTTCCATATGTAGGCTAGAAATGCTGATTTTTTTATAATTCTATGGTTTCAATGAAAAAAAAATAAACCCGTCTAATTAATATGGATTAGATATCATTGTTATGAACAGTTTTTAACTGTTTGGTTCAAATTGTACAAGAACTTTTTGACTATGAGCTTGGATAAAATGAAGAAAGCAAAACCAGGGGCAACCCACATTTTAATAATGCTTAATGAAAACTTTCATAATAAGGAATGGAACAAGATTCCTATATAAAGCATTGTTTCCTTTAACATACAAGGTCTTCAAGTCTTCCATCACTTTCACATTCCTTATGGCTTTAATTAATGAGCTTGGCTTCCATACTGAGGATTATGACATTAAAAATATTGTGCTAAAAAAACAGTTTATGCTAAGGCCTTAAATTCATTAAAAATTAAAGACCAACATTCTGATTTTTGAAAATGTGTATTTATGGTTATCAATCTCTTTTTTTCACATTTGTAAAAATTCTTTGCCATTTCCTAGATACCTAGATACCCCTAGAAAGGTTATGATATCATCTCGAAAAAAATAACCAGGAAAAGATTGGATTACGGCTTCACTCTGTTTTCAACATTATTTCATTATTGCTGCTTTCAGCACACCTTTCCATATGTGTCTGATGTTTAATCAAAAGTACTGCAATATATATTCTTTCAAAGTGGCAAGAAATAGACACTTCAGATCATATTGAAATGAATAAATGTTGTTAAAAATATTTGCCAGGCCAAGTATCGAACCCATAAGTCCTTCATTCAAAGTTGGAAAAGCTAACCACTTACCCTAATGAGACTAGACATCAGGTAAAGGAAATAATTAAGAGTGTGTTTACCTGGAGAGAATTATTCGCACAATTTTCTGACATTTCTTTATTTATACAGGAAGTATTTCTGAGTTATGCTTCAATAGATCTGTTTATTCCCACAACAAATGGCAAAATAAACATTGGCAAACTTTTCCTCAGATGTTGGAAAAATGAATTTCAAAGAATCCTGCAAGCTTCCATACCTGTAGAAGTATGTTAACAATTACTGGCAACAATCAATGATGTCGCAGATGAGCCTGCAGTTAAAGGATACCTTCACCCATTTCCCTATATTTGAATTTGGGACATGTCCAAATTGAAAGCAAAAGCAGACACAATCAGAAACCAATTTGCAAGCAAAACTAAAACCAAGATTTTCTCACAATAAAAAGGGGGATAATATGCTTATCATCAAAAGTAGATTTATGGTACTTTAACAGTGAGCTCGAGTTGTAATCCAAACACCTGTGTGAAGTTTCATCCCAATCCCTACAGTTGTTAATGAGATGCAAACATGCATGCAAAGCCTTACCAAACATTTTCTCAGTACAAAAAGTTCAAGATTTCCTTGAAACCCAAGCCAAAGTTTTGGTTCTTGGTACGTGACTTTACATTTTAATCCCTTACATATGTAATAAGTTTCAATACATTCCCAAAAGTAGTTAACAATGCAATTCTTTATTTGGCAAAAACCAGCATATAAATGCCTAGTTAACAAGATTCCAATTTGCATGTTAAACTTTAACCAAGAAGTACAAAAGGCAACAAAATTTGATCAAAATCATAACTGAGAGATACTGGACTTGTTTGAGAATCTCTTTAGGTTTCAACCAATTCAATTTAGAACTTAATAAGATAAGACGAAGCGTGATGCGGACTCTCTATAATACTGCAGAATCAGTCTACTATAATTGAATTCATTGTAATTCATTGTAATAAAAGAAGAAATCGTTCATAAAAAACAAGAAGTCCTTTGGCTAAAGTATTTACTGGGGTAAAAATCTGAAAAGACCTTTAGAGTTGTTTTCTTCAGGATTCTTTTTTAAAACAAAGGATTTAGGGTACAGAGTTGTTCATAGTAAACAAGAAACTTTAAGCATTTAGGTTTATGCACAGAATCTTTCCTAATTGCTCACAGGCTCCAAGGAATGCTGATTGTTGTCTAAAAGGTGATTGAGAGAGTTAAAGGTCAACTTCAATTAACTCTTTCTCTCATATAAACACATTTTTACACCTCTTCTTCAGACAATTCAAGAAACAATTGTGACAAAAGAAGAAATTGCTCGACAAGAGCAATTTCTTCTTTTGTCACAATAGTTTCAATCCGTTATCATCTATACTTTATAATACCTTACTTTAGTGTTTCTTTCAATTTGGAACAGCCATGAAATTGTATACTAGGGAAAACAGCTGAGTGCCAAAGGTCATCTCTAATTAATAGCAGCATAATCATTAGCATTTTATTGTTTCCGATATTCTAAAAAAAAAACAGCATTAAGCATATGGAAAGTATTTTGTCCTCTCATAAATTCTGATATTTTTCGACAAAGCTTCCAGTTGTTTGTTATACTTTCTTCATTTATAAAACAGTACAGATAGTATGTCAACTTTCATAACCTCAAAAACATAGCTTAGATATGGAGAAATTTGATAAAAAAAAACTTGAGAAAATTCTTCTCAATAGTGATTGTAACACTCATTAATTAAGTTGGAACAACTCATTAGTTGTATATAAATTCAAGACTAAATTTGCTTGAATTGTAGTTCAAAGTTTTTTTTTTCCTTTCTGTCCTAGTAACTGACTGCTTTTCCATATGATCACGGTTGTTCAGCAGTGGCACACTCTTTCTGTTTGAATAATTAATGACTTAGCATGAGATAAATGATATCTGTACAAAAGACATATGATATTGTATCATGTCACGAAATGAAATGAATACAAGAAATCAGGAAGTACTCGGTTGTCTCCCTTTGCTTAGTAGACCAGTGAAAAAGACTTCCATTCATTAGAACTCTTTCAATTTTTTAGACATTTTTCATGCCCAAAGAAGGGCAAATAAAATAAATAAAAATTTGCCAAAATTCGCAGATTCATAGATACTTTTCTTGTAATGATGGGCACTTGGAACAAATCTCTAGTAAGAAAATGTTTACTACAAGGTCTTACCAAAACAAGAGGGCCATAATGGCCCTAGAACCGCTCACCTGAGATTACCACCTATTTGAAGAATACTAAGAAACATTGCTTTTAACTTTTACACAGAGTTTCCTGTGCTTCTATGCATTGAACTTTTTTGGAAGCCATTTTGTTCACATGACTAATGGGTTTTTTTACAAATCTTTCTCCCCTCCAACTATGGATGCTTCACATGATATTTCATTGAAATTGGTCCAGAGGTTTGAAAAAAAAAAGATGTTTGTAAAGTTAAAATTTTTAGCAATTATGTATATAGTTAAACCAAAAACACGTTTAAAGTTCAATGCACCCTGGCAGCCATGTTTTTTGAGATATCAAAATTCTTTGAACAACTTTTAAAAAGAGGCCCCCAAAGAACATTCCTGTGAAATTATTTTGAATTCAGACCAGTGGTTTCAGACAAGAAGATTTTTTATATATTTCAGAAATTCCCCCTTTTTCATGCCACGGCAACCAAAGTTCTGCATGGAATCAATTTCTTTGAACATCTTTTGAAGAGCATCACCCAACGGACATTCCTGTGAAGATTGGTTAAGATTGGCTCAATGGTTTAGGAGGAGAAGATGTTTAAAGAAATTGTTGACTGCGCATGACGGACGACAGACATTGGGCGATCACAAAAGCTCACCTTGGGCACGTTGTGCTCAGGTGAGCTAAAAAGGCCATAAAAGATACCAAAATTCTCAAACCAGAGGAAGGTAAAATTATCTTTAAAAAATTCTAATTCTACTTGGCCTTTTCTTGATGTTATGTGCCGAAAAAACCTCTGTGATAAAAGAACACATTGCTCATTGTCTTACGGTGACCTTTTTGTGCAATTTTTTTAAATCCTCTTATGGTGAAATGGGTTAATGAGCTCAGTTTTAACATATCTAATTGATCCCTCATTGCTGATCAATTTCATCAATTTGGAAAAACAACCTTTGACATGAAAAGATTGTTGTGTAGTTCTTGTGGAATTTCTATTAAGAGGCATATTAACTTGACTAACTTCTTTCTTTGTTCTCTGAACTTATAATGTGTGCACTCATTAAAATCATTCTTATTAAAAAGTCTTTAATAAATATCTACAAAATCGTTCTAATGTTGAAACAAAAGGATGCACACTATGGGAACAGTCTGGAGCCTATGTATTAACTAAAATACGGTTTGAAGTAACAACAAACAGCGAGTAAGTTCTGAATTGAGACAGTATGATTAAGTTAATCATTTCAAGCTATTGTTTCTCTTTTGCAACAGTGATCTATTAAGTCATCCCCTACAGGTGTCTTAAAGAAAATAACTGTGAAGTAATCCCCACATACCACTTTGATATGATATTCCGTTTTGTAGTCAAGTTACCATTAATGATTCCAGTGCTTACATGTGGTTTCTATAGCCTTTTACCTGTTGCAGGAATAGAAAATGCTGCAGCAGCAGATCAAGACAATTCAAATGACCCCCATGATGAAGGGTTTACCAAATAGCTTTTGAAGTCACGCAAAACACCTCTGTATGCCCACTGTTCACTGGGTAGATGAAGGCATAGTGGCTAGCAACAGGGACTTGAGACCCGACAGCCACCTGGGTTCGATTCCCAGTAGAGGCCAATTATTTGACTGGAGATCTGAGCATCCTTAGGCAAGACACACTTCCTAGCCTAGTAATGATAGGTTTTACAGGGAATCTGTATGAAAGCCCTTCCAAAGTGAGGCCCGTTCATTAATGAAATGAAAAACAAAAGGGTAAAAACCACATTACAGATGAGTGGAATAACTAAGAAATTGTTAATCTATCATCAAAGGTACAACTGTTTGAAGTGATGGCATTATTGTCCCATCTTATCTATTAATACTTTCCTTGGAGTTTGTGGGTTTTCCCAATAATTCATAAGGTTTGGTGCTTAGGTGTTAAGACATTTTCTAATAAAAGACAAGATTAATAGCACCTGCAACAGATGGCTTGAGAAATTCCAAAGTAAGACTTTATTTACCATTCTACTTTAGTCACAATGGTTTCTAACAAATCTTATAAATAGTTGTTAATGAAGTAATTTATGATGGTCTCTACCCAATCTTCTAAAGAGAATATCATTAACTATGATACTTATAACTGTTTTCTGCAATTGCTTTCACTGAGTAATAAAACAATTTTCGTCCATGTCTGTCCATTAGGTACATGAACACAGTTCTTGAATCCTTGGGGGAATCAAGTAAATGGATCTACCTTTCTTGACAGGCACTTAACAGGCAATTAAAAAATTATGTCTATAATAAACCAAACATTGCAAAAAAAAAAAACTGAAAAATTGCTGAAGAAATGTAAAACCCCATCCAAACAAACAAAAACTTCCAAACTGCAAGTTTGCATATGGAAATTTGGGGTAAAGAAATTATTTATGGAGGAAGATATTTATCCTAAAGTTAATTCTCTCAAAAGAAAATCAATTTGACATGTCATCTGTAGGAAATGCATCAACACCAGTCCTAGGGATTGCAAAAAAAGCTTTTCTTTTATAATAATATAGTAAACATTGTCTGATTTTAAAGACATTTTATGTTTAAAATTCACTTACTTATCTTTATATCAAAGCACTTAAAAACAAAACTCAAAAATAGAGATAAAAGGATAATTGCTCATCAAACAAGCAGTTTCTCTTTTCATCAAAATTATTTCTTACCAATGTCAGAATGGATCTTTGACAAAATCACACATCAAGAGATAGAAGGTTTACAAATGTTAATCAATCAAGAATTGCTTTCTGTTTTAATATCAATGCAAAGGGTGGATAAAATGCTCAAACACATCAGGTACCAATAAAAGCATGTTTTTTTTTATCCCCAAAGATGAATGAGCATTAAGTGTACAATTGATTTAGTGAGTCGCAAACCAATTATGGAAAAATCTGAATTCCTTGTTTCCTCACACCAGCATTAGTACCGTTGCCAGGGATCAAGTTGTAAACCCAGCAAGATACCATTAACTGTGTGTCTTTTTTCGCTGTGGCCATCCTTTCAAAATGTGGCTTACTTTATGCACCTTTCAGAAAACAACAAAATCTATCAGTCCAATCTAATAGCATAAGCAGAAAAATCTATTTTCTTTTTTAACACTATGTTAAAAGCAACTTATAAAAGGCACCTTGAGAATTAGAATTTCTTTCAACTCAAGCAGTTTCCTAGAATTCAAAGTTCGATAAGGATTCCAAATTCAACAATGACCCTTTTTAGAATAAACAGGCAAAGGCAATTTCCAATTTGAAGGAAAAATGCACTGGATGCACTTTAAAACTTAAATACAAATCGCATAATTCCTTAATTGAGGCAAATTCATTGTCTCAAATGAAAAACAATTATGTTATGGGCATATTTATCTATCAAGTTCTGCAAATATCAAATATTACGTTAAAGTTACTCTCATTTATCTATCCTTAATAACCGAGGCATATCACAATATGGTAGAAATATTTTTGACATGTCCCAAAAACCAATCAAAGCAGAAGAAAACAAACTTAAAACATGGAACACGTATGATTGAAAAGTATTTCTCTGGTATGATGGCAATCATTATAAGAAAAGGGGGAAAATGCTCTGAATCTTTTACCCATATCAATTCTAACCTAAATCAGTGCATGGGTTTTTGAAATCCCGGGATCGTTTAGTAAAAAGGGGTGAGAAATCTAAAGGCCAAGTCCTCTCAGATCTATGTCTTAAATCTCAGACATTCATTTGCGCCAGGAATTATTTTTACAAAGGATTCATTCATCTTTTATTAAAGCAAACCATTCTTGGATTTATTTCGTCAAATCACTGGATAGCATGTCTACAATACTGTCTATGAACACAATTTCCCTCAATTCCAAAATTGTATTAAAAATTATCCTTATTTGGGAATTGACGACTTGATCCAAACTGGAAGCAATTGCAGACAACAAAAAATGGCACAGTTTTTATTTTCAAGCTATAAGGCAGAGACCATTATGTCAAAAGGATAGAGCTCATTTGGAACATTATACATCTTTTTATTGAATTACTAGAAAAGGACAAAATCAAACCCCAACCAAATAAACAAACAAACAAAAACAAGTCGAAAACAGGCTGCCATAAGACATAAGGTCCTGCAGCCACAATGTCTCCCAAGTCTAAAGATGATCAAACAGGAAACTGATGATATATCAGACACAACTAACCCTTTATCAAACACCAAATTTTTGACTGTTCCAAATTCAAAGAGCTTGCAGATGGCATTTCAAAATGTGATGAAATTGGACAGTGAACTTCTGATAGAGCAGAAAACATTGTAGGAAAAGAAGAAATTGCTCGTTAAGAGCAATTTCTCCTTTTCCTCCAGTATTTTCCAGGGTTGTCCTGCAACAAGTGGTTAAATGCCGTTATTGTTTAGTAATGGGTTAATGTCTTAGCAGTCTTTGTGAACTCTACCAGTGTGATACCTAATATCATTTAGGCAGGTGCACCAAGATGGGCTTTCTAAGCAGTTTATATACTGTTATTATACTGCTTTCTATACAAGTACCTTCCATTCTGTGATCTTTCAGGCAGTTTCTTGATTGCTTGTTTCATTTATCCCATTCTACCGCATGGTCAAAATTGAAAGAAACAGCATACATCATTTATAATATAAGCAATTTCCTCTTTTGAAACAGTTGTTATTAAACTTTTCCGAAGTAAATAATATAAACAATTTCTCCTTTTCTCATTTCAAGAACTCAGAACAGGACTACATAGCAAACCCTCCCAAAAATATAAGGTGTTTAAGGACATATGTTATACAGTTTTATAAGAAAATAATCCTTTCATAGAATTTTCTAAATTTTTGATATGTTATCTAAAATTCTATAGTGAATTCAAAAATTAAAAGAAAAATGCAGGTCGTCGAGTTAGCTTTTTCGTAAAATGACAGTTTCTATGGTAACAGCTTGGGGCAAACATGTCAAATTGACCATACCATCTTCAAAGGTAATAAAACATTTCTGGAAGGGTTACTAACACAAAAAACATGAATTCATATATTCAATACTTTATAATTCAATTTGCTTTCCAATTCATTACAATATGGACAACTTTTGTTATCCAAATCAGTTTACGAAGTGTTTGTATTCATCAAAAAACAATGAAAATTGATACGTATATTACAAATAAATGAAGATATTTAAGAATTCATCTCATAGAATTTTCTTATTTTTCACTATGTGAAGTAAAATTTAATCTTGAAATACAAAATGCAAAAAGAAGTATATGTTGATGAGTTACTTTTGCTGTAAAATGACAGTTCCCATGGTAACCGTATTTGAAGAACATTTATAAAAACGATTAAAATAACTTTAAATTTGAAAAATAGAAGCTGGGGGCTTAATATGAATGAGAAATATATAATAATGTTAATAACCTTTTAAAGTTGTATGGATAATGTAATTATTCTTGGGAAAAAAATTGCATATATAGTAAATTTCATCCGAATAAAAGTTTATCCGACTACTATGCAAGTAGCCCTTCGGTAACAGATTATTATCTCCCTTGGATGCGCCGATGAAGTGCGCAGATAAAACTACCAAGAACGTCCTTAAGGTGTCTTTTCAATATTGTTTGCAGTTTAACAAAGACGGTAACTAAGTCATCCTGTAATAAGAAGCCAAAGTATTATTGGCCCCTATAATGGCTGCTTAACCCTTTCCAAAACAATAACGACATTGACCACTTTGTTGCAGAAGACTTTAGAAAACATTGTGGGAAAAGGAGAAATTGCTCTTAACGAGCAATTTTTTCTTTTTCGAATAATGTTTTCTGCCCTATCAGAAGATTATTTTCCAATTTCATCAGGTTTTGAAATGTTGTCTGCAAACTCTTTCAATTTGGGACAGTAGAAAATTTGTTGTTTGGGAAAGGGTTAACACATAAGTTAGCTTTACAGTATTACATAATATCACATGCAGACTCTGCAAATGATTCAAGAACTTAATCATGAACTTAATGAACATTCAAACGTTAAATGGTCATTCATGAAACCAAAACTGTTCTTAGCATGTTCCTGAATTTCAAGAACATGTTCATGAACACCAAGAACAGGTTCATGATTGTATTCATGAACCTGTACTTGATGTTCATGAACCTGTTTTGATATTTCATGACAAAAGGTCTGGATTCATGAATGGCCACGAATGTTCATGAAGTTCATGAATAAGTTCTTGAATCTTTGGCTGGCAGGGGAGCCTATTTCTAAGAGCATGGGAAGAGTTCAGGCATGGATTTAGAGGTCTGTCTGACTTTACAGATTCCTGACAATTACTGACACTTGGGGATTCGAGAACTGTCAAGCAGTTTTACAAAGGCTTCGAGATGATAACAATGGGCCAGTTGCATGATGGGATTTGTACAGTAGGGACCTTGATAGAGATCAGCTGACTGGGATATCTTTGTATAAAATTACCATCTCATTCCTTACAATCCATTATTACTTGGACTTTCAACCCCTGCTAATGATTCAAGATTTGTGATATAATGAACTTCATGATCATACATGAATGACAAAATGTTGATCCTAAAATAAAGGCATGGCCTTTCTTGAACTCATTCATGAATTTCAATGACAGGTTAATGAATCTATTTCTTGATGTTCATGGACATGTGCTTGATATCCATGGACAAGTGAAGTCCAAGAACAATTTGGTGTGGACAGTGTTGGGAGGTCAGCCTCAAAACGCCACCGAGGGTTGTGGGTTTGAATCCAGAGAGTAGCGGTGTCCACTATAAATATGAGACATTTCATTAATCCACTTTCTTCATGAATATTGCTTATGTCTCCAGGAATGTGGATCAAGAGTGATTTCTAAGTTGTAAGAACCTGTATCACAACCAATGTAAAATTGACAACTAAGCAGGATAAAGCAGATGTGTACCAGACCATTAGACAAGACATTTTGGGAAAAATACTTATTTCACAAGGAGGTTTTTTTTTCACTTACTTTTTTTTCCCTCCGCTTTATTCATTTGACCCAACCACTTCAATAAATTGTGATGACAACTATAGAATATGCCATGATTTGAAGGAGAAAATAATGCTACCTTTTGTCTTGAACATTTAGCAAAAATTAGAATGAAAAATCATCATTCAAAACCATCTCTGTTTCATCCCATTTTTATGCATGAATAACTCTGATTGGTTTACTCCGGTTACTCAGTTTTGAAATTACCCTGGTAATTGTAAAGATCGTCTCACTGAGAAGATTCCCGACTAAAGACCAAGAATTGCTCTTGCCGCTGTAGGACATACTGTCTAATCCAAAATAAAGGATCATTTATTGATGCCCCTCCCTCTCTCAAATACAGAAAGCCACTATAAGATTATACCAAGGCCAAGGCAAACTGAACCATCAAAACCGATACAATAGACAACTCAATGGTTCTGTGCAAGACTATAGTAAGTGCTTCATGTTTATGAAGCACTTACTGATAGTCTTGCAATGAACCCTCAGACTTTCACCAGCACCAAACCCATAAAACATATCCCTTTATG
Source organism: Cerastoderma edule (assembly GCA_947846245.1). Classification (NCBI taxonomy): domain Eukaryota; kingdom Metazoa; phylum Mollusca; class Bivalvia; order Cardiida; family Cardiidae; genus Cerastoderma; species Cerastoderma edule. The sequence goes on along the minus strand of OX401409.1, from coordinate 11,861,766 downwards.
ATGCTATCCACACATTTCACTGGATTTGTCAGTTGTCCAAAAGTGTAATATTGAGATTACATCTAATTGAATTCAACGTGGCAACAAAATGTGCTTTATTTATTTTCCATATCTCGGAATGTATTGTTATTTTGTGGTGTTTATTCAGACAAGAGTGCTTGGAAGAACTGCGAGAATGCAAATTTGTTTTGAACCAGAGGGACGTTAAAGATTTTTGTCAAAGATGTTGGCTCTTACAGTTGAAGGAATTGTCACCACCTTTTCTCTCAACCTCTTTTTTCTTATTTGTTTCAATCATTGAATTAACTATTTTAATGCATTCACAGGAGAAATTGTGAAAAATGTCACATTTTGTCACAGTGGTTCTAAAACTGTTGGAACCACTCTGACAAAAAGCAAAAAAGATTGTTGCCTCCCCTTATCTAGAGAAAGTGTGGATTTTTTTCAGTTTTTTTTTTTTTAAGACTACTTTTGACTGATCTTTCTCTCAAGTTTGAACAATCATCATGGTAAAATAGTTTGAACATATTTGCAGTGGTTGATTCTAACATCTTGACCATAAGCCAACCTGTCAGTAATTAGTATAGTCTATATTTGACACTGTGATCCAAAGAAGGAAAACAGGTTGGTTCTCTCTTTCACATGTTCCTGGCTAGATCATTACAAATAGCAAATATTCAAGGCTATGTCTGAAATAAATCTTGGAATGTCTATCAGGGCAAAGGTTACCTGGAAACATTTAGAAGCATTATAAGAGAAACTGCATGCATCATGCCTGGATAGATTCTGTCAACTTATCTGATCAAATCAAATTTCCCTCAACTCCTTCCCAGTACTTTCTCACATTGATTTCTGCTACATTTGCACCCCTGCCATGGATTCAAGAACTGCAACCTCATGAACAGCTCAAGAAGAGCAAATGGCCACTCTTGACCACGAAGCTGTGCTTGAATTGTTCATGAATTTCAAGAATATGTTCATGAATGTATTCACATGAGTCTTTTTGCCTGAGTCCTTGTCTTAATCCAGTTATGGCTATACGTTTTGTATTTTTCATCTATATATATATTCATTTATGTATCGGTTTTACATCTGGTTAACAGTATTTCAGTTATGTTTCGATGCCTAACTCATAATGGTTCATCAGGGGAAGTCTACCAACAACCTCTAACAGGATGTTAATGGCTTAATTAGGCTTCTTCCGACCCTGATGGGCAGTTAAGTAATTTAGTTGGTAATTAGTTCCAACAAAAAAATCAACATTGTAGAAAAGAGATTATGTATGTCTATGCAGCTCACTGAGATTTCAACAACTTAGTATATGATTCAGATATGCGCTGCACATGTCGATTCCCCAAGGATCTATGCAATCTCTACCCTTTGAGCTGAAAGTGGCTTTCGCTTCATATTGCTTTGCCTATTATCAAAGTTCCATTGAGTAAACCATTTATCTTGCTTTTAGCTTCTGGTTTGAACTGGCAAGGTCTCAAACCTTCAATCTTCAACATTCTGCCATTGGACTTTTGCTGAATATTTGTCTTGAAGATGAGACACGACAGTGTAGAGGAAAGGATCATGATGAAATAGTTGAAGGTTGACACATGACAAAAGTCAGTTGCCCAAAAAATCATATATCAACTTAATCTGGAGCCGAGACTTTGAAAATGGTATGTTTTTACTGGTAATACTCTTATGTATCTTGTAAATTTTTTTAGCTGCATCACTCCTTTATACAAGGAAAAGCGGTAAGAGGTTTCTCACATTGTATTTCATGTGTGGCTCAGTGACTAAGATGGTTAACTCAGAACTCTGGGGTCCTGGGTTTGAGCCGCATGAGCCCCTCTGGTTTTATGGGAGTTGCCTTTGGCAAGTCATTTCAGAACCCTCTCTCAGCACTTGCGGATCCAGGAAAGCAGTACGAGTCACATGCCAATAGTCCTTCATCCTGTACCAAAATGGTAAATGGTATGTTCATGTCCATGAATATGCTCACAAACATGTTCTTGAAGTTCATGAACAAGTTCAAGAACAACTAGGTATTCATGAACAACCATTTTTTTGGTTTTGTGCATGTCTGTTGAAATTCATCAACACAATTCTTGATTCCATCGCATGTGGAGTTTTTAGAGACTCTTTGATGATTTTCCCAGCCTCTGTTGTTTTCCTGGCATAACCTTTATTGTTGGTACCCATTCAAATTGTCTTAATGAGACCATTTCAACCAACAGCAAGGATTAAAGTTAAGATTGCCCAGGTAAAATTGCACAGTTCATTCCTCTTTCAGCAGACACTTGCTAGCTAAGTTTACACACCGAATGAATGCAAAAGCCTTTCATGCTATGCATGTCAAAGACAGAATATTGTTCTACGACGAAAATCAATTTCCGGAATAGGAGAAAAGCCAGTGCGGGAAGCTACATAAACCGTGGGATAATTCCTTCACTTCATTGACAAAAAATCAACCCATTAAACTCAGTTAAAACAAAGCAACATTTCAAAGTTCAGATTTTCACAATTTCTTGGTGTCAAGAACCTTACAACAAGAGACACTGTTTTCTAAAGGTTAAACCAAGGTTCATTATCGTCTCTCAATTACGACCATAATACATCCATGTTTGAATGCAGTTGAATTGAAAAAAGTTTTCCAAGGTATCAAGAGTATAGGCAGGTAGATGGTCTTCCACAATTTTACTTGAATTTTTACTTGAATATTGCTAAATGCAATACAACCAAAACTGTACATCTTTTTTGGTAATTATCATAGAAAAATAAGTTTACTAAAGTTTTGTATGTTTGGCACGATCATCATGCCAAGAAATGATGATTGACAAATGTTTCCTATAGCATTCCCTTACAAATGATGATGAAGTGGGAGGTTCAATTTGAAACCAGCAGCAGGTGGAAATCTTGTAATACGAAATATGGCTGTTCTATGTTTATTGGCTTTAAACAATTGTGACAAAAAAGAAATTGCTCACTGTTTTTAATTATATCAGAAAGAAATTATTGTGACAAAAGGAGAAAATACTGTCTTTTGCCTTTTTCACAGTGCTTATCTTTACCTACTACCGCCGGCTCATTGAAATGTATGTAAATGAAAGAAATGGTTTCAGATGCCACCTGTTTATTAGAAAAAGCCCCTTTAAGTATGACCAAAGGCTTTATATTTCTGGATGATTGTTTAAATTTTGTATTTTTAAGGGTTTAAACATTGAATAAACCATTATTCCAGTTATATTATGATTTTCCTAGATCCACCAGTGCTAGGTTAGGACTTGCAAAAGGACACCCTTAAGAAACCAGATGTATATGTGGGACTCGAACCCCGGATTCCAGAGTTCTAAGTCTGCTACCTTAATTAGTGGGCTACCCTATATTGCTAGATGGATTAACCCATTACCCCTTTTGGAAAATTACAACTTCTCCAAACATAAACAATCACCAGACAACAAGAAAAGGACACAAAATAAACATTTCTTTTATGATATTGGACAGAAACCAATGTGACAAAAAGAAGAGCTGCTTGTTAGGAGCAATTTAAGTTTTTGTCACAATGGTCTTGCAACACTTCTGCAGCAGACGTGCATGTAATGGAGTTAGGGGTTGAGAAAAATGGACACAGCAACTTACATTTACTTTATGATATTGGACAGAAACCAATGTGACAAAAAGAAGAACTGCTTGTTAGGAGCAATTCAACTTTTTGCCACAATGGTTTCTTAATACTTCTGAAGCAGAACTAGCACATCAAAGTGAGAGGTAGCATGGAGTTAGGGATTAAGGACTTTACTTTCTTTACAGGCATTACGAGCCAATGAGATAGAAAACTGGCAATAAAAGATGTAAATGTCATGTTTGACAACCAATAAACAATGGAAGCAAATTCCCTTTTTATTGCCTTTATGGTTTAATTCTTTTCCTCAATGTCAGCTATAAAAGCAGTTGATCAGAGAGCTTTCCACTGGCCAGATCACATCGCTAAAAGACTTACAGAAAATAAAACCAAGATTGATCTTTTAACCCTTTACTGAACGATCATCCGACCATGTGTTTTAACCCATTACATTAACGACAGTTTGTTGCAGATGACTATGGAAAACATTGTGGGAAATGGAGAAATTGCTCTTAATAATGTTTTCTGTCTTATCAGAAAATTATTTTTCAATTTCATCACATTTTGAAATGTCGTCTCCAAACTCCTTCAATTTGGGACAGTCTCAAATTTGGTGTTTGGTAAAGGATTAAAGTTAATAAGTCATTGACTGAAAATAAACAAATCCCTGAGACCTATATTATCAGGCATCTGCTGTGAGTTAGATAGATTTTGAAATTTTGCTTGTTGGCTCCCCTTATGTGGTCAAATATTCCATAATAGGGTATCTTAAGCCAATTATTTCCTAAACTATGAATTCTAAATTATCAAGAAAGTCTTACATCAAGTGAATAGTCACAACACTATAATCAACGAAATGTTGACAATAGCATCATATCACAATGAACAAACAGTGAATACTGTCAAGATAGAATAGGAAATAAAATGCCTTTTTTGGGGTGTCTGTGGGTGAGGGTTCAGTGCAATACTATAGTAAGTGCTTCATGTTTATGAAGCACTTACTATAGTCTTGCACTGAACCCTATGTATATATATAGCCTTTTCCAAAAATCCAAGTGTGGGTAAGTAACATAGCGGTATTAACAGGAGAAATTTCATAGCAGCAGACTCCATTGGTTTTCTCAAACATATCTTATTAAGAGTTCATGGAACACATTTGTTGTGATTCTCTATCTATAAAGAGCTGTGCATTATAGAATTGATGCAAAATATATAAACCTCATCCCCTCAAACTGACTAATTGCTTGAGACAAACCATGAAATTTTCTCCTTCTATTTTTTATCGGTGCAGGGGTAGAGCGCCAGGCTCTTGTACCGAGGATCCCGGGTTCGAATCCCCGTTAGGCAGGGTGAAAATTTCCGGGAGTAACCAACAAACCAGCGCAATTACTGGTGTAGTATCCACGAAGCAGTCATCGAGAGTGGCTTTGAACAAGCTTTAAGCTTCCTTCACAATCGATGTAAAACAAATACGGTGACTACGGTGACTAAAGCTTTTTTGTTCAACTCACAGTTCCATTCTTACAATTGACCCATACTGAGATTTTTAGTTATAACCGATTCATCATTTGTAAAAGTCTTCTTCTTTTTTTATTTTTTTTTATTTCAAGGAAACTAGGGTAACATTAATTAAGTACATATAATTACTAGAATTTGTTTCCGTTTGAGACTGTTTCATTATCTTTTATACTTCTAAAAAAGACAAATAGAAACTAAGACCATGCACTCTAAATAAAGTTTTAATTGTAGAGTAACTTTTTCAATTTGAAAAGGTTTAATTTTGCTTGATAAATATAGCTTTTGGAATGAAGACTGCAAACTGGATGAGATTCAATATTGATGGAGTCAGCAATAATTAGAAAACTTAGAAATCACTTGATCACATTCACCCACTTGGAATGTTTAAGCTGATCCTCATTCGAAGGAGAAGCAAGAAAAAACTGAAAAGTTTGAAATGATATAAGATAAGAAACAGAATGACAAAAAGAAAAATTGTTCACTAATCCCATAGAAATTTCTCCTTCATCAATGTCTATAAATATGTCTTTGGCTTCAGTTGCCGCAAAGTGAGTTGATATGAGCTACAGCTGCTAACTCTTTTTTTCTTATCACTATGGCTTTTCAAATGTATAAACACTTTCAAGTCATTTTTCTCAAGTTTTCTGAACTTAGATTGAAAACAGTGTAAAGCTTTTAAATTTATCAAGTTTTTCCAAACATTCTCATTTTACCGCAATTACATGCTACACCAAGATAAAAATTGTACGTGGAACCAAATTTTCTCTTTGATGCATCACAAAACTAGTCATGAATTAAGTTTACAATTTGGTACCAATTCTCCTTGAGAAATTTATTATTTGATTGGTCAAAATTGCAAACATCAGATAAAAACAATTATATTTAGTATGTAAATAAGCATTACTTTGTAAAATTGATTTGAGTTGATTACAATTTATAACCCAGAAATTATGAAAAAACAAAAATATTTCTGTCTTTCTAGGACACAGTTAGATATTTAAATCATTTATTTTTCCATTCTACAAAGAAATGTGATTTTAAAGAAATTGACTGCAAGGAAATCCTTTTCTCATTGCCTGTTTGAGGCAGGTTTCTATGAAGTAATAAGGTGATCCCTATTGAGAAACATCTAAAGCATAACAAACAATTTCCCCTCTAATCCCAGAGAGGGACAAAACCTAAAAAACATGTTAGAAACACTCAATCTGTCTTCACAAGAATTTTGTCTTGAATTATGAGTCTGAATGGAATATGAGGGATTACTTTCATTTAGATTGGAAATTGATGCAAATTTGATTATACAAAATCAATGCAGTGTTGTCATGCAATACAAACATCTCCTATAGAATGAAAGCATACCATATCATACAAAGCTTGCATCTCAATCTGAGTAAATTAATCTATCTACAAAGGAAAACAGTCATCAAAGGCTTCAAACAGTCTCGGAAGTAGGTTATGTAATGTGAATGGCAGTATGTCATTAATGTTAGTTAATCCATTCCCAAATGAATTAAATCAAGGGTTCAGGTTAGTTATTTATATGGGGTTTTACATTGCATCAACATTATTTCAGTTATATTGCAATACTTGAATCTAAATGATGGAGGAAGATCCCGTACTCAACTGCCCAAAGGGCTGGTCAAGCCAAGTAAAACCATCAGCATTCTGTAAGTCAGTCAGGAGACTGCCTTTCATGAAATTCCAAATGCCAGGGATTTGAACCCAAGTGGAGGATGTTCATTATAATTTTCTTTATATAATATTGAGAAGACATCATAGTGACTATTGATGGCAGCAATTTCTATGCCGACTATGTGCATATTTTCATTTCGACATATCTAAATGCATATTCAGCAAAACTCTTTTAAAAGAAAAGACTGACAGAGAAAAACATTTCTCTTGGTCAGTAGTTTCTCATATTTGCAGTAATTGCTCATAGAGAATATTGGAAAAGATGATTCCGGTGATGTGTTGCTTTGCAATATAGCTTATCTCAGTATTTAAAAATTATGGAGTGTGGTTTTGACAAGATGTTTAGTAAAACGCTACACAATTCCAAGAAAGTGAAAAGTCAATCTGTTTTGGATCCACAAAAGCCGTGATAAAATAGTGTAACATGTTGAAAATGGCTTAACCATTTCCCAAACAACAAATTTTCGACTGTCCCAAATTGAAAGAGTTTGCAGAGGACATCTCAAAATGTGAGGAAATTGAAAACATTCTTCAGATAGAGCAGAAAACCTTGTGGGAAAAGGAATAATTGCTCGTGACAAGCAATTTCTCCTTTTCCCACAATGATTTCCAAAGTCGTCTGTAACAGAGTCCTCAAATGTCGTTATTGTTTGGGAAAGGGTTAAAGAAACAAAAGAAATAGAAAAATACAAAATATGAACCAGTTCCATTAGGCACCAATGTCTTGGGGAGGGGAAGTCTTAGGATCAAAGGATCAAGTTAGACCTAGATTTATTGTTATTTAGGAGACGTGTTTTCCTGTGAAAAGACAAAGATCAGAATCTTGGTAGGAAGCCTTCGGTCTATCAATCTGTCCCATAAACCTTGATTACCACCCATTAACCCATTCCCCCCCTCTATGGTAAATTGTGACGTGGCCAAATGGAAAGCACCTGTATGAAATGCAAAACAAATCCATATAATTTAGAAAAGAACCCATATCAAGAAAAGGAAAAATCATAAAAAGTAATTTAATTGAATTTTCCTTAAACCACAATAGTTCCCCCTTTTGGGTTCTTTGTTACCCATCCAAATGGAAAGCACCTGTATGTAAATGCAAAATAAATTTCTGTAATTTCTGAAAGAACCCATGTTGACTAAAGGAGAACTCACCTATGATACGCTATTTAAATGATTTCTTCTTTTATCACAATGGTTTCTTCAATCTTTTGCATCAGCTGTATTATATATGTGAAGGTGGAAGGCGGATGAGTCTTTCCATAGAACCTATGATTCATAAAAACCCTTTTCAAGCTTAATTCATTTGGAAATATTGTGAAAAAAGGTGAATATTTCTATGATGATGTGGAAATGGAAATCCTCCTCTTCGGAAATAATTCATTAACTTCGCATGATTTCATGGATATCTTTTTGTCTAATCGGTAATCCATTTGTCTTCCGCTGAATATCATTCAAATCGTGGTGGGGAAAGAGTTAATCTTCGGTCATAAAACCCTTGATTAACCAATAACACAGATAACATGGTATATGGAATGATAACATTCTTATTCTTGATAAAAATGCTTTGTTGTATGTGCATGTAGTTGTTTGAATTGTCTGTGGAAGATGATTCTAATGAATTCTAACTTAGATTCATTTGTATAATAAATCAGCTTTATTCTTTAAATTGCCTTAAATTTTTGACTCTGTTGGCTCTAAATATTAGAGTCCAAAATTTCCAAAATATTTAGAATTTGTAGGAAGTTGTTATAATTCAAGAGTTGACAAAATGTCACTGTTCCATGTTGAAAGCCAAAATCACAAGAAAATTATTACAATCGTTGAATCACATTTTCTTACAGATTTAAGCAAGAAACCACTGTGTCAAATGGAATGGAAAGATTGTTTATCACAAGCAATTACCTCTTTTATCACAGTGGTTTCTCTTTTTAAACATACCATGGCAGGTACATAATACATGGAATGCGTATATAAAACGTAAAGTGATAGTGCCAGCATCTATGAAGGAGATGGGTTGAAATAGTAATGAAAGCAATGATACCCATCTTATGGATTTTTGAAAGCTTTATCAAGGATACAACTCATAAATTGGGCTATTTTTCTGCAGTAATTCCCATTAATGAGACTGTGAAAGGCATCTCCATTTATTTATTCATATATTCTTCGACTCTGACAGAAAGGCCATAGAGGCCAGAGGATAGTTTGATAGCGTCAGAATAAGAGTAACATTAGGGGAAATTTAGAGTGAAAGTGTGTCTGCTTGACAAAGACAACTGACTTTCATAATTTTGTTTTCCCTGTGTGTATTTCAGGTGGTTCAAGGGGTCCTGCATGACCCTGTGGTTAAGGTAGCTAACTTAGAACTCAGGGCCCCGAGCCCCACTGAGACCTCTGGTTTCGTGGGAGCTTCTGTTGGGCATGCATGTTTTGAACAGTCTGTCCCCTGTCTGGAGTAAATGTATTGAACTTTGATTTTCACACTCAACAAAAGTGACTCAGGTCATTTATGATTCAATTCAGACAGGGAGTCTCTTTTTCATTTTCTCGTTATGTGGTGCCAGCATCACTTCAGTAATTCAATTTGCAGTACCAGGCCTTAAAGTGCTACAGGAAAGCTAAACAGCCAAAAAGGGCTTTGTTAATACATGTATGTGCCACAATGAGTAGTCATTAAAATTCCGTTATCTCAGCCATAGGACTATCTATCATAAAAATCCAAATTCAACCTGTGTAAGGATTCAAACCCGTGAAGAGAGGGGCCAAGAGATATTCTATTCCAGTACAAACTTTAATCACCTTGCTTTATAAGTTTAAACTAAATGAAGTAGTTACAAGCCTGTCTTTTGTGGTATTGTGTATGACCTTGAACACATATTCCGGTAGGTATCAAACCTGTAACCTTCCAAACCCAAAGCTTGCACTTCATCAATACACAACCACCACCAAAAACAGCAACCACATCTAATGAGAGTCAACTACAAAATAGATAAGAGAAAAATCTAAGAAATTTCAGGATAAAACAAAAAAATGAACAAATCCAGAGCTGGATAAGACATCCTGTCAAGTGAATAGATGATTATTGCTTTCCCCTTTTCACACCTTCTCCCATAGACTTTCCCCCAAAACTATCAATTTAGATAGCATGTTATCAATAGATAAATTAACTGTGGGATTTTCAATGATTATTGTCTTCTCTCACAGTAATGCCTCACATCCTTATCACACTGTTCCAAAATATTTCAAACATTTAAACCCTCCAATTTTATTAAGTTTGTTTACAAAGTAGAAAATATAAGCTTTTGTCACAACGGGTTCTGTCTTTTCTTAATGTATAATTTTCTTTACACTTAAAGGTCATATGTACAGGTTGGGTTTATTTCATAAAATTAAAATATGAAGTAAAAGAATCACATTGAAATTATTTGCAACATTTTAGCATAACGCATTACGTCATAAATCACCGTCATAGCGCACCGATTAATAAAAGTTCGTATGACTTACTTCCCTTTGCTGTGACGTCACTCGTGATCCACTGAATGCGCCATGTAAAGGGCGTGAAGAGCGATCGCTGGTTAGAATTGGTGTTTTTCTTCAAATAAACGATCCTAAAGTCATTGTTTGGATTGACAGCGCATTTTCTTTATTGAATATGATTCATTTTACAAGAATATCAATTTGAAAAAAAAAAATGATAACTTAACCCGTGAATTTGCATGGATTTGTCATTGCGTAAACCTATTCATATAAAAGGAACGACTTGAACTTTGGACGATTTTCCTTGAAATAAATGATTCTTAAGTCATTGTTTGGATTGACAGTGAATTTTCTATACTGGATATTTTTCATATTATAAGAATAGCCATTTGAAAAAAATGAATTAGTGACTTAACGCGTGAATTTACAAGGATATGTCAATGCGTTCATATGAAAGGAACGGCTTGAAAGTGGGACGATTTTCCTCGAAATAGCAATCCGTAAGTCAATGTTTGGATTGACAGTGCATTTTCTTTATTGAATATGTTTCATATCATAAGAATATTCTTCTGAAAAAAAGAGTAAGTGACATAACGCGTAAATTTGCAAGGATTTGTAAATGTTTTCATATGTAAGAATCGGCTTGAAATTTTGACGATATTTGTGAAAACAGCTATTTTTATTAATATTTGTTGAAAAAAAAAACATGAGTACTTTTTCGTCAATGATCGTGTATTAGCATTAAGGTTTTAATTGAGTAGTAAACAAAGACATAGATCTGAATAAACGAATTGTCTTAAAACCGTACATCGTATAACTATTGACTGTCAAATTCACCCTCCATTGTCTTATCAATACATGAAATGAAACGGGAGAAGATCATAAATTGCGAACAAACAAACCGTATTATAACCCAACTTACTTGTGATATGAAGGTTATCCTTTAATTCACATTTTCACCACACATCAACTTACTTGTGATACGAAGGTTGTCCTTTAACTCACATTTTCACCACACATCCAAATTTCAAAACTAAACACTGGCACATTCAAGAGTATTTGTTAAAATCATCCGGCAACTTTCCAGTAACTCCATCCCCAGTAAGAGGTCTCTGATTTCGAAATTGATTCCGATGTCGTCTTTCTAGATCAACTGTTTTGACTTAAGAATTGTTCTTCATATTCACTTTACATTTATGTTCGTTTTCTCTCGTGTAAGTAGTCTTGACATATTGAGCATTTAATTTTCGGAAAGGTTTAATAATTAACAGCTAAAACAAAAAAGTCGTCATAATTTATTTTACTAACAACCTTAAATAAACATATTTGAATTTATTTTTTATGATTTTGTAATTTAAATTCCAATCTGACAAAACTTGATTTTGATGTTAAAACGTTTTTTTGTTGAAAACATAGAGTTAATACCGTTTTGGTGAATACTGATTATCATATACTTATTGAAGTGTCAAACTATTCTAATAGAAAAGACAACATGTTCACTTCTTTGAATATCATAACGACAAAGTATCCGACGTAAGTCACATTGAGAGATAAATATGTACTGACACCTTATCAATCCAAACATCCTGTGAGAGTTTGGTCTTAATTGGTTATATCTTAACAATGGATTTTTTAGATAAATTTAATTGCCGCGCATTGAAAGTGTGAGATTTGCCGCTTGTTATTTCATGTCTGAAATAGCAGAACGTGTCAGACCTGTTAATTAACAACAGAGATATTTAAGAGATTAACGCCAGAGGCTATCTTTCGCCTAAACAATAAAGGGCTTGAGACTTGAAACATACTGTGCAAATGTGGCAGATTGGTGTTAATTTGCATCACGACCCTTAATCCTTGTAATGTCCGATGTTTGTTGATTGACCCTTTGTATGTGAGGTAAACTGACAATAATCAATTAAATTGTAAACAAAAAGATTATGTTGAAATGTGTAAATTATATATTTAGTGATCTTATTACTAAATTATCAATATAAAATTTGTAATAATCATGTTTGAACACCTGAATTTTAGTGTGACATACGTCACCAATATCACCAATGGCAAAAAAATGAGGTGTGTGATTTAAATAATTCCGAAAAGCAGACGCTTAAGTTAAGATCGAACCCATTACCATTGGCGTTGATGAGTCCAGAGACAGTTTGCGGATATCAAATATGCATTATTTTGAATTTTCATTCAAAGACATCGGCAGATAAAAGAAACTTGCTTGTTTTAATCGGTTTGTTATTATAGCAATCAACGTACATTTTTTATTTTGTCTCATTTATGTACAATGGCAACGTTTCTACGATTATGTTAAAACATAAAACAAGTTTTGCAAATAAGAACAAGATGCATTTAAGCGTTTAAAACCCAAAGACATGACAATACAATAACTTATGATGTTGGATGAAATTAAAATATTCTTGCAACCCTTTGAATCCTTACGTAATATAATCGTAAAGCAGCCTAATTAAGTATTCCTGACTAAGTATGTAGCATAGTTAAACTGTTCCAAACAAAACTAGCTTGGCGAGTAAGAGAGTCATTCAAGGAAATTAACTTTCAAAAAAGGTGTAATCAACGTGATTTATCCTTTTCTTGAATTTATATACATTTACACAGTGCAAAGTCTATATAAAGATCAAGCAAGACTACACGAGGCTCTAACACCCCAAACGAACAGTCAGGAATTGTTTTAATCACGAACACCAATTCAGGGAAATATAACGGTTACTCAATAAGTAGAATGAATTTGAAGCGTCTTCACCTGTATAAATTACTTTGAATTGAGTCCGATCATTTAAAGATCAATAAAATCAATTCTCTGAAAACGCCTAAAAATGCGTAAACTTGCCGTCTTCGAAGTGAAAGTAACACAGCCTACTGTTCTTGTTTGGGGAATAAATCTTTTGCTTATTTGTAAAGTAAACACGGTCCAGTTTACTTATCGAAACTTTTTGCAGCTTTTATGTTCGTCGGAAAACGGGAGAAACTCGCATCCCTGCTACCAAAAGCAGAATAACACCAGAAGACCTGTCAAAATACCATATTCAATATCCAATTTACGTTTCCCAAAACACAATTCAACGCTTAAAATGTCCGAAATTTGTGCGAAAACACAGTCGTTACTGAGAACTAGATTCTTCTTACTGATAGTTCATATGACTTTGAAGCACAAATGACGTCACAACAAGGGAGATAAGTCATTCACAAAAATCGATAAAGGTGGATAAAAGTAGTCAAAAACAACATTTTTCGCTTCTGTATGAGAAAAAATTCATTACCTCCGTCATAACGAAACCATAACCTTATTCAAAAACCATAATTAAAGAAAATTTTGTTTATCGAGAAATATGACCTTTAACGTATTCTCTTAAGCAGTTTTGTACTTGTTTCTTTCAAAGACAAATATTATCGAGAGCAAATTCAGAAGAGAATTCATGCAAAGTTTCTGCTTATATATTTTTGTTTTGAGAAAACATTTCTCCTGAACAGCAAGGAAACCTATAATAGTTCCTCCAAATACCAATCCTTCATTTGCACAGGAGATAATCTGGCATACTGCTAGCTTGTTCTTTGTGAAACATTTATATTGGTGGTACTCAACAGGGCTGTTTCAAATAGCAATGATTGTGTAAATATAAAGGTAGCGTTTATGCTTGCTTGTTTCAACTTGAATAATCAAACTTAACAATTGACCACATATGTCAAAGAAAACCGGAATGAATGAGTTGTTAACATTGAAACCATTTTTCAGGAAATATTGGGCCAATGGTGGGTCATTTTCTGAAAGAATGGGCCAAAACCTACATCTAAACAGATATCCTTCATCAAAATTGACCCATCCTCTGCCTTAATTCTGTATAAAGCATTCCACCACATTTTGAAATTATGGGTAATTGAATGGTCTGGGTCTGCTGTATTTCTGAAACCCTGTATTCAGTAGCAAAACCTGCTGAAAGAACATCATAATCAGCTGGGTACCGTTTTACTAAAAATCTTAAGGAAAATATTTGCGCAATTAAAGACTGATAAACCAATTGGATAGCATCCTAAATGAAAGTACTATACTGCAATGTGACACATCATTGGAAGCGTCTCAGAGAGGCGATTCTAATGATGTGTTACTTTGCAATATTGCTTAGCCCAAAAATGAAATAAGAGAAAATGTTGTTGTGAAATTACGCAAATATTTCACAAAAAATATTAAGTAAAACGGTACCCTGTATTACAATTTATGAATAGGATGAGCTTGGCTTCAGGCAAAGCTTCTTGCAATTTGTGTAACAAGACGCTGAGATATATAACATAGTCAATGACTTTTGCCATAATTATGATAAAAAGCAAATATCAAAGGGCCCGAATACTTGGGAGATTACTATGACATAGTGGTTACATAAATGGCTCAGTGCAATACCAGTGTATGTTTTGCTTTGGTAAAAATGGAATTACTTTGAAATCGAGCCTTAGTACAATGATATATCGAGGGTTCAGTGCAATACTATAGTAAGTGCTTCATGTTTATGAAGTGCTTACTATAGTCTTGCACTGAACCCTCGATATATGGTTCTCTTGTTTTGGTGCAATGCTTTCTGACAGAAATATTTTGAACTTTAGCCTTAGTACAATGATATGCTAATCATGTTTTGGTACAAAAGATTCTGATACTTGAACTCAAGCGTCAGTTTCATTTTTTTGGTTTAAAACATTTATTATTGAAATTCTTAACACTAAAGCCAATGGTGGCTTTGTTAAAGTAACATCTGACCATGGCAAGTGTTCCAAATAAAAGGGTTCACCTTCTATTGGTAACTTAATATTTTCTGTTCTAACCACTATATTTGTGTTCTTGATATCCCTTGCAGGGGTTTTAAGAACTGTGTTTATAAACTTCATGACCAGACATTAATGAAAAACTGTCATTCAAGAACACAAAATAGTTCATGAACATGTTCAGGAGTCTCAAGAACATAATGAACATGTTCTTGAGATTCATAAGAATGATCACAAACAATTATGTGTTTAAGAACAGTCATTTTTTGTTCATGACTGTTCATGGACACAATTCTTGAATCACTCACAGGGGTATAGTATCGTTTCTTCTGTATGAAAAAGACTCTAACACAACCCCTTTCCCACATTATCTTGACCTCTGCAAGGCTTGACCACCAGTCCACCTGACATCTCTAATGACAGAGAGTCGAGAGTCGTGAGAACATGATCAATGGGCATTATGAAGTCTGTAAAGGCGCCCTGTAAGCAGCTTAAACACTCTTGAAGGCTGTTTCGAAGGCAGCTTACAGAATTACGTCCCATTGTGTCCCCTTTTTATAGGATTTCAGAGCACTAATGCTGAATAAATAACTTGCTTGTTTGTTTCTTGGCCATGAAAGAGAAGTCGGGAAGTTCTCAAGAAGCACTTTGGAAAAATATTTACGTTTTGCCTTTGTCTTTTTTTTTATACGGGCTGCAAGACATGCATAGTTTTGAACTAAACAACAATTGTAGGCATTGTGGCAATTGGAGAATGTGCTTAGCATAAGATAATTGTTCCATCTTTTTGAAAAACGGTATCATTTTCTTTTTATACAAGCCCATATTTTCTGCACAAAATGCAGAGGTCGGCACACCTATATCCTTACAAAGGTTTCATATTTTTTCTGGCTGCTTTTCCAAAGGACTTAAAATGAAAATTGGTGGGAGAAAGTTGATGCCCCATTGATTTCAAAAATTGTTAGAATGAAAATTGGCTGAGGCATAACCTTAAACTAAGGACCCTTGTTTCCCAAATTGAACATGTCCTCTGATTGATTCAACAACTGTGTTCAAAATCTTAATGAAAAGACATGAACAAACCTTGGATGTTCATGAACACAAAACTGTTTTTGACCATGCTTATGAAGTTCATGAATATGTTTAAAAACAACCTTGAGTTTGTGAATGGCTATTTTTCTTTCATGCTCAGTGATAATTTTTGGCCCTAAAAATCTCATAAAATTTCCCCAAAACTCATTGCTTTCATTCATTTTAATCATTTTTCTATAGAAAAAGCCATTGATTTTTAAAATGTTGGTAAAAAAACTCATTGATTTAATTTAGAAAAAAATCACTGCATGCTCTTCATGAACACATTTCTTAAATCCTTCACAAGGGATGCTTCAGCTTGAGCTATCAAGAATCCACAGAACTAACGCCATTAACAGTATGACCCAAATATCTATGGATTATCGTCTAGGATTTTTAGGGGGATTATCATGCCAATCTCTAAACCAAGATATTGATAGAAACATCTCAGGCATTTACGACAACAAACACTTGAGCATAGTGTACTTATTTATGACAGTACATGGAACATTGTCAAAGATACGTCTTACAAACATTTCTACCTCACCTGAACCAAACTCTCCATCATCGGCAACATAATAAACTATACTTAGTTACAAGAAATCTACAACATACCGACTTGCAGAATCAATAAGGTTGTTTATCATTTCTGTTCTCAAAAACAAAGTTTTATTTAAATGAGATTTATATGCATTCTTAAAATGGCAAATCTTTCTATTTTTGTTCCCAAAGTCAAAGTTTCAGTAAATTGAGAGTTATATTCATATTTGAAGTGGTGATTTGTTTTCATAATGGGATTTTATCATTTATGTTTTTCATTTATTTTCCTGCAACATGCTTTCTGGATATTCTACCAATAGCATTGTAAGATAAATTGATTTGTATTAAGACACTCCACAATGAAATAATTGGCTAAAACATCATTTCTCATGATGTGATAAGAACCAAACTTCTGGTAAGATTCAAGAAAGAAAACTGGAGAAAATGGCTTGCATCTTTCATTAGCAAATGATACAAAAACTATGTGGCATCAGACAAAAGGCTGATAAGTAACACCATTTGTATAATTTGCCGACCTTTTCCTATAATTAGAAGTACATGCAGGAATTAACTACATTCCAACCATTCATCTAAGTGCCTAAGCATAGTCTTTTGATAGTGAATTCAGTGATGGACAAAGAATTAGCATATTAATGATAAAAAGAAACATATAACATGATACTGATAAGGGTCTCCTATTGTCTAAGTGGTTTCCAATGCTTTCTGCGGTAAGGGTGTTTAGTGTCGCTTGTTTAGGAGAAAGATTCAAGTGAATGAACATTGTTGCAGGTTGCTAGGTATGTCAGAGAGATACTCTGTTTCTTTGCTACAAAAAAATGTCTACAAGTCAATCTCCTAGCAACCTTTTGAAAAAAGTGTCTGTCATAGAATAAACTTAATAAGAAAAGATGTATCATAGGACAAACAAATAATTATTTCAGAAAATAAGAAATAGTGAACTAGGTAATCTGGTAAAAGCAATAGAATGTGCGTCTCTTAACTTCCTCTATAAGATTAAATGGTTCAATAGGTTATTACTCCACATTTATATGCAATTTGTTCCTTGTGCAATAAACACAACTTAAACATCAAATAACATTTGAAAATTCTTTGGAAAAAATTAGAATTTGTACACAGCTAGAAAAATCACAATAAGTCACAATTACTTTTAAATGTTAAGATGTCAATTATCCCGTTTTTTAATAGATAACAGGTAATCTAATTGTCACTTAGATAACAGGTAATGTTTTGTTGCTTTGATAATCAGGTGATTATCATGATGTCTGTTGAGAAGTACCACACAAATGAGAACAGGGTTGCAACACCATTCCATAGACATCACATTATGTAGATGTAGCCTGAAAATGATGAGTGATGTGATCTAATTATCTCTTTCCTATCTCCTTCCCTCACAGAGAATGCATAATTTGTACATCTTCACCAGACAATCTTTGAAGCTCATTTACATGAGTGAAAAACAATAATGCACACATCATTGAACCCCCGAAATCTCCCTTTCCCTTCTCCTGATGCAAAACACTGCAGATAACTATTTAAAGGTCCTTGTTCACAGACGTCGGGAAATTTGGAAGAAAAAAAAAAATCATTTTCTGATCAAATTGCACAACAGCTCTTCTGCTATATCATCAATACTAATTGGAAGCAACATTTAAAAAGATCGTTATCATATCTTTAAAGTGTGTTTACAGTGAATAAACATGTAATTTAATCAAAAAGCATGTCATTGCTTTTGAGATCTACTGCATATAAACTATACATACTTTGATAAATTGCTGCCTCCTGAATCAATTACTTTAAATAGCTATTTCTAGTTGTATATCAAGTAACTAAAAAAAACAATATTGTTTCAAAGCCAGTTTATTTTGACTTTAAAATGTTCCCTTCTGAGAAAAAGCACCTGTTAAGACAAAAGAATTGTTCCAGAAAATTACGATCATCTGCTGTTGCTTTCAATTTGGAACAGACACAAAATTCTGTATCAGTTCCATACCACATGGCTCATGATGAGCACTGACTTCACCTGTTGGTCATACAATTTCGATTTCATGAATCAACAAATATAGAACTTTTCATTTTTGTTTAAAACTGTTTATCGCTAACATGTCACAGTGTTGGCACATTTGTCTGGAAAAGTATCTCACATTAATCACAGATGTCAACTTCTGCACACATACTTCCCTTGCTAACCATACTATTTATACCTTATAAAACCCTATAGTCTTGATATGCATTAAACACCTCTCATTTAGATATTTCTTACAGTGACCCACAGATTAGGACTAAATGAAATACTGTAAACAATGGTACTGATATGCATGCAGAAGACCTCATTACACTCTCGTCACTGGACCTCTTAAAGAAACTGCTTTGTTAATAAGACCATTTCAAAACATAATTAAATTGCTCCCTTTAGACTACTCAGAGAATCTTCAACAATCTTCTTGTCCTTTTCTTTTGATAAACAGTTAATGCTTAACATTCTGACACCAGGAGAATAAACAACTAGACAGAATTTCTGTCAAACAATGAAAAAGTACCATCATATATATTTCATTCAGCAGACTGTTTTTATTTGTATGGTGTTTAACACTGTATCAACAATTTTTCAGTTATGTAACAGCTATCCTGGATCCACCAGTACAAGACTAGGGCTCTGACGTAACTTGTCGAAGGTCGCTCCCACAAAACCAGAGGTGTCTTTGAGGCTCAAACCCTGGACCCCAAGTTCTACGCCCGCCACCTGTAACACTGGGCCATGCAGGACCCCTCAACAAAGACTTTCAATAGGGATAAGAGTTAAGTACTTGATGGGAACCAAGAGATTTGTCATCAGAATTAGCAGAAATAAGTGGATAATGAATTCCTCTTGACTTCCACAGCTGACAGCATGATAGACCTGCACTTGAAACATCCTGATGGGGTAACCCTTAAAGCAATTACCAGACATTAACAAGCGTCTAGTGTTTTTTGCATTTTTTTCTCTCTTCAAGATTAATGGAAGGTGCCTACAAGTCACCAAAGATGAACCCCGTTAATTGTTCAGTTGTGATGGTAAGATTTAAGAGCTTGCAACAGTATAATAGTTTGTATGACAATGGTCAAAGCACCAAACCTTCCTCTTGGGATATCCTTATATATCTTCACAATATTGACACCATTAGTAGCCTTCCCTCAAGGGTTAGAATCATGAAAAGGCAAAAAATGGATATTGTTGACACAAACCTTTTAGTAGTTTCCAGACAAACTGATGTCAGGGCTTTTTTCATTCCAATTGGCAAGAGGCCCAAGCCTGTTAAATTTGGGAAATTTTAATGATGTAATTGCTGAATTGGGATGCCTAAAAGTTGGTATGACTTCGATTTTTGGGGAAAACTGCATGATTTTAAAGAAATTTCCAATTGGGAAGGTGCCTTTTATGGGAGTCTGTTATATAACGTAAAGAAGTCCTGGATGTAATTCTAATGCTTATACCCTTCATGACTGGTCCTTATGTGTGATTGATTTCTTCATTTATCCAAGAGACGAGCCAGGTATAGCAACACAACTGCTTTTTCTGTCCCTCTACTGAGAATGTTTTTATGTACATGTAATATAAAGGTAGGTGAGTTTAAGGTAATAAAAATAGGTACCTATTTGTAGACAAAATCATTTTGATGTGTTTATGTTTACATGACATTATTGCTGCTGCAAACTGTAATTGCTAAGTAATATTTTTTCATCAATAGAATACCTTGTGATATCCATGTTGAGAGTTTTAACAGACATAACTTAAAACAATTATGCAAATAATATCCATGGCTGGTTGAAACGGATGCAAGAATAGACCATGCAGGGTACAACTTCAGGAAAATATCTGCATAAGTCGAAACTGATTAAAACTGATAGTATCTTAATAAAAAATATAATGTTGCAATGTGACATGTCATTTGAGGTATCTCTGAGAGACAATTCAAATGATGTGTTACTTTGCAATATTGCTTCAATTATTATTGAAATAAGAGGGAATATTGATACGCGAATCGTTAGCATAAACTGTTAAAACATAGCCAGAACCATAAAGTATGTTAAATTACAATTTCTTTGAGAAGTAATTGTAAATTGTTTTCAGAAGTAATTCTAAATTGTGTTGTGTATCAAATCTTATTTTTGAATCCATAGCTTTTCTTGCCTACCTCCTAGAAAGAAAGACCTTTCAAATGTATAACAAAGATTTGTCTTTTGTATAGGGACTTCCTACTTTTTGATGATCAGACATTGGCTGTTTTGTAAGCATTTAAAATAGCATTACATCTCGAGGAAAAAAATAATTCCACCTTATATCTGATTAGCAAGCAGACAATAGCAACTCTAGATGCTCCCAGTTGGAGACTTTTTTTTTTTTAATTAAATTAGGATGAATATTACACGCTTGTTATTGTCTAGAAGCCTTCTGAAGTTTAACCCCTGGAAAGTATTCAAGAATTGGTTTATGAACTTTATGAACAGGTCAATAACAACAAATGGCCATTCACTAACGCAAAGACAGGGCTTTTTTACGTTATATAACAAATTCCCATAAAGGGCACCTTCCCAATTGGAAATTTCTTTAAAATCATGCAGTTTTCCCAAAAACTCAAAGCCATACCAGCCAATCGTATCAACTCAGTAATCCCGGGCACAAGTCAGTTGATATACCTTGTAGGTAGTTCATGAATACACCAGAAATCCTGGGGTAATTCGGTTATTTTCTGGCGGATAACCCACATGATAACAACATGCACACAGGCACTATATATGTATGTAAATACACAAAAATTGATTTGCTGTTATTGACCTTTTCCCAATTGAAGGCAAAAAAGGCCAGAAAGCTGTTCATGAATTTCAAGAACATGTTCATAAACATCAAAAAGAGGTTTATGAATACTGTTAATCAAGTTTATTAACCAGTTCTTGCATCCTTTTCAGGCGCTGTGATTCCTGAAAACGACAAAAAAATGTGTGACTCCTTCATTTTAAGTTGTAAATAATAAAATTCTATCCCAATCTGTGAAACCAGAATTTATCAGAAGCAATTCAGTAATGTGATCTAATCTCTGCAGATGAGAAATTGGAATTCAATGAGAACTGGTAAGTATGTATTTCAAATGCAGCAGAAAGCTTTGAAAATCTGTGTTAAGAAGAAAATATGTAATCTAAGTAAGTTTATATATTTACCTAGTCATGTTTGGGAAACAAAACTTAATCAGCTTTAATAATGTAAAGCTAGTAATTATGATATGAAATGCTTTACATCGTTCCCATATATGCCCATCCATGAACACATTCATTCATAGCATGCTTACTCAAATTACACATTTTGCCATTAGGATTGATGCAGATCTAAAAATATATGTTTAAAAAACTTTACTGTATTATCTTTGTTGCTTGTCATAATGTTATGTATATATAAGAAACAATGTGTATTCTTATGCTTATAAACTTTCGAACTTTCAACTTTGCTAACGCATCAGGATGATTCCAATAAGTACCCACAACAAAGGGTTGAGAGAACAAAAAAAGAAGCAAGTATAGAAAGCATGATCTTCATTCCTATATACACTCTTTCTTCTTGCTGAGAAATAATCACATTTCCTAGTACAGTTGAAAATTCAGAAAAGAAAAACAGCTGAAAATGACATGGCAAAAAGTATGTATTCTTTAGTGCATTTTCAAGATTGATTAACAAATTAGGCTTTAATCTGTTTATATTGAAAGTCTCCTGCTGGTGTTTGCTGACAACAGGGAAATCAGTGTTAGAAAGAGGCAGATGTAGATACATTAACCCTTTCTCTAAGCGTAGTTGTTTTAACCAGACAGCCAAAAAATTAAATGTCACAATGATAAATACTATCGATAAAAAGAAAAATGCATACTATCGATAAAAAGAAAAATGCATATTATTGATAAAAAGAAAAATGCATACTATTGATAAAAAGAAAAATGCATACTATTGATAAAAAGAAAAATGCATACTATCGATAAAAAGAAAAATGCATACTATTGATAAAAAGAAAAATGCATACTATCGATAAAAAGAAAAATGCATACTATCGATAAAAAGAAAAATGCATCTTATTTTCCAATGAACTTTAAAATATTTGTGGAAAAGAGGACTGTTAATCCTAATAAAATGTTTTCTCTTTTTACATTCGAGGCCACTTTGTTTGTTTCTTTGTTTTGTTTACTTTATTTAATTTGTTTTACATCAATTGTGAAGGAGGCTATATAAGCCCATCGTGTCACTCTCGATTACTGCTTCCTGGAAAATACACCAGTATTCGCGCTGGTTTGTGGGTTAGTCCTGGCAGTTTTCAACCCGCCTCATGGGGATGTTCTACCACTGTGCCACTGTCGCCCACAGTGCCATGTAATCAAATGTCATTTGCCACAAGGGCGACTAATGTTTTATTTGTTCATCAAAGCATTCAACAAGGTGGAGGACAGTGGTCCAGGGGTAGAGCGTCGGCCCCTGGACACGAGGGACGTGGGCTCTTAAGAAGCGAGTTTCGCCTTGCGACCTTTCATTGGTCCACATTTCGCCGTGAGTACTCATTATGGTCTAGGAAGCAGAATTGAGAGTGTTTAATCTAAGTTGAAAGAACTTGTTTCACAATCGATGTAAAAAAATATATAAGGTATACTGCAATCTTTGAGGCCCAAAAAGTCAAAGTTGCAATGCCAATTTTTTACCAAATGGCAATTTTCTATTGTTCCAAACTATCTAAGGTTGCAGACGGTTACAAAAATCTATATTGAATTGAAAGATATTCATCTGCTTGGCAATTCATAATTCATTGTTGGAACAAGGAGAACTTTCTCTCTCCGAGCATTTTTTTTTTACAATAGTTTCTGTGGTAATCTTCTCTAGGTGAATTAAAACATACATACATCAAGGAAATGGTTAACCTATTCCCCCACACAGAAATTTGTAATTGTTCCAAATTCAATGTAAAGGCAGATGACAAAAAAGAGTAAAAACAATTTATTTTAAAAAGTATTACAATTATGGAAGAAAAAACGAAGAAATTGCTTGTTATAACCGATTTCTCCTTTAGGCAGAATAGTTTCTAAAGTATTCTGCAGAAGACGTGGTTAAATAAGAAATCATTGAACAAGAGCTTGCTAAGGTACATTTTAAACGGGTGTTTATCTGGTGCAGCCTTTAGAGAAATTTCTTCTGCAAATAGGGAAATATTTTCTACAAAATCAAAAAGAAAAAAAATTGACTTTAAGGTCATAAAATTAAGCCATTTATATCAGTCTCCAAATCAAAAGATTAAGGACCAGAAATTCCATTATCTTTCAGCTAATAAAAAGAGAATTACATTAAGGTTATTTAACAAAATAAACCGTAGGTTTTATTACACAATATTGGAAGGTGACAATTCTGCAGTTCTTAGCTGCTTTGTTAATACCTCAGCAGATTAGACTGCAAAAACCGTTTTAACCTTTTTTATCACAATATTTCTACCATTTCTCAGAGCTGCAATGAAAAATACAAGTTCATTGTTCATTATCACCATCAAAAGAATTTTGTACTTTTAATTTGTGCAATCATGAACTTGTTCTTGAAATTCATGAACAAGTTCAAGAACAGCATTGTGTTCATTGACATCTTTTTGAAGTTAATTTCTGTTCATAAAGTTCATGAACATAGTTCTTGAAATCCTTTAAGTGATGTCTACATAAATATTCATATGAATGCACATACCACACAAGATGAAAGAAACCATTGTTATAAAGGAGATATGGCTTTCAGAAGCCATACCTTCCTTTGTAACAATGTTTGCTTTCTAATAGCAAAAATGTTTCCATATCTTTTTTTTACTTTTATAATAATCATCTTCCATTGCTATCAATTTGTAAGAGTTACAATATCCCATAAAAAGTCAAAACAGAAATCAGTGGGATAAAATGAAAAGTTGGTGTCTAAAGCAATTTGTACCTTTTTCAAAACTTCTTTCCAATATCCAACGAAAACGTAATTTTTCATACATTACAGGGGTGGTGGAATTTTACCTTGATTTACTTTTCTGTAAATGCCAAATCTTTTCCTGTACTTGTCTGTACATTTGTATAATGAATATAAAGTAAATTCCAGTTAAAAACCGTTTCTCAGTTGAGGAGTTTGGACAAGCTGGGTAATAAGAACAATTTATTGCTTGGACCAGAGTCACATGAAACCAAATGAAAGCATTTTGATTTTACTTGTTTTTCCTTAGAATTCCCAATGGCATTGAATCAACACGGGTCTGACGATAAAAGAGCAAATCTGTAATAAAATACAAATTGGGAAATAAAACTTGGAAAAAAAACCACCTTGAACACAAATCCTCCATTTCTAGAATTAAGGACAGAGAAAAAGTAGCAATAGGACATAAAGTGATGATAGCAAAGCAAGACATGGCGGAAGAAGTAAGAGATGGTTTAAGGTATTCCACTCTTAAAGAAGAAAAGTTAGAATAATAAGATTGAAGATTTGACAGAACAAATGCAATTATAAAATGCTTTTTCATCTCATAAGAATTGTTCCTGCATGTGATTTTAGTTTCACTGACCCACTCAAGCAACCTTTGAGCAGTTTCTCCTTTTAACACAAAGAATCCTATGCTGTCTGTAAGTTAGAATGATAATACTCAGATCGTAACTCATCGCAACTCAGCGTTCCCAAGTTCAAGTCCAACCACCACTGCTGGTTTGGAAGCAGTGCTGTATGACATGACACTGAAGACTCACAGGCAAGTACTGGTGAATCCTAGGAAAACCATATACCGGTAATAACTAGTAAATCGTTGATACAGTGATAAAGCCTTACTGAAAAAAGATATGAATCATACATAGTGGCGGGTGTAGGTTGGGGCGATGAATTAGAAAATAAAGCAAACACTAATGAAACCAATTCATTTGATAGTCTTAAGGAGATAATGTCTTGAGGAGAAGTACCTCAGCTGACTTGCAGGTTGGCATGTGTAGTAGTATCAGGACCCTTGATTAAGCCTTTATGATACTATAATACTTTTGAGTGTGGCATAATGTAATAACTCAAATACTATTGATGTAATATAAAAACATAATAAATAACCAATTAAATACCATGAGATATTTCATTGATGTTCACACACATATGCAATCTGAACCCATCTAGTTTGTCCAATGAAAACAACCCTGAAGTAGAATGGAAGCTGCCATATTAATTCTCACAAGACATTTTTCATTGTTCTTTCGTTTTCAAATATAGATCTTAAAGTTCTATAATCTAAATAGTGTTTTAATTTGATTAAAGAAACAGATATATATCACAACTTATAATTTCACTATTATGGAAGAGTTTCCAATAAAAAAAATAATGATTTAAAATGATGTTCAACACTTCCATATACATGGAACTAATTCATGTGGAAAAACATAGGTAATGTGTTATGAGCCGGGGACGATTCTCCCGAAATATTGTAACCCTACACTTATGTACAAGGTGTATTTCTCAGATCACGGAAATACCAAAGTAGTTACGATTGACATGCAGGCATACACAGGTCACGATAAAGACACCTCTTGGTCTGTCAAAAGTAGCTTACTTTAAACTAATTAAAAAGGTGCATCCTATTTTTATCAGAGGCAACAATTCTAACTATCTAAACGAACAATATAGGGTTCATGGAAGGGATCAAACATTAGCTCTGCTAACACAAACATCTCTAAGCAAAAGTGATAAGCATTCCTTAACCATTTGGAAAAAAACCCAATAATTTTCTCAATTGGCTTTCTGTCCTGTATACCACACTCATAAGGATATAATCACTAATTTCTTTATCATTCATCTAAACGAGCCAATCTCCTATGGGATTTTGGAGAAAAATCTGGACAAATTATCTGACAGTCTAAGACTGACTGTGACATGCCATGTCAATCTCATTAAGCCCTTGTTATATCTTATGTATGACCAAGAACACATGAAAAGGTGTCATTAACCCTTTCCCAAACAATAACGACAGTTGACCACTTTGTTGCAGACGACTTTATAAAACATTGTGGGAAATGGAGACATTGCTCTTAA
The DNA here is from genome assembly GCA_947846245.1 of Cerastoderma edule. Lineage (NCBI taxonomy): Eukaryota > Metazoa > Mollusca > Bivalvia > Cardiida > Cardiidae > Cerastoderma > Cerastoderma edule. Next base: position 11,834,989 of record OX401409.1, on the reverse strand, counting down.
TGAGCAATTTCTCCTTTTCCCACAATGTTTTCTGCCCTATCAATTTCAATTTTTCAATTTCATCAAATGTCTGCAAACTCTTTCAATCTCAGACAGTTGAAAGTTTGGTGTTTGGTAAAGGGTTAAACAGCTGTGCAGAATTTTGTCTCAGCTGCAATTGTTTAAATAGGGTTTTACATCAAATAAACAGTTTTTCAACAACACTGGGATGCATGATTCATCTCTCATGGAGAAAATCCCAGGTTTAAAGGGGCCAGCTGGTCAAGCTATATATAATTGTCATGCTGTTAGCAAACGGGGAGACTATATCTCATGAGCATCCAAGTATTCTGGAACCCGGGTTTGAACCTACACAAGGTGGACTGGGATGATTTCCTTCTGATTTAAAAAAGTTCATAAATCTAATCACTTCAAAGCTTTAATCCAAGACTAAAGCAACTCCTTCACAAAAGTGAATGACCTGCAATAGCCTTGCATTGAGCCCTCGACTTGCCCAATGAGTCCCTGAAATTGATCAGGCAAATAGTCTCAGCTGATGTTGTTTGGAGATCATCAAAGGAAGAAAGAGAGGGTAAATATTGGAGGATGACTTACCTGGTATATAAATCAATGTCTGTAATATGATTCCAAGGTATGATGAAAAATGTACTGCTCCTGCAATGTAAACAAAACAATTGCTCATGTTATAGATCTATAACAACACACTACCGTCTTACATTTTTAGAGAGTACCCTTATAATGCTGGAACCGACTCCATGCTCCTAATGCAAACAGGTTAGATCCAAGCCAGCGGCCAAGTATATTGGCGGCTGGTCTGTGATCTAACCTTTTTGTTACTCTGGGTATCTTTTCTCATCAAAATTAAGCATATGTTTAAGGTTTTGAAAAGCAAACAACATGAAAATCTATTTTCAGAAAATTATTCATCATTTTAAAAATAAACAATGCAAGAAACTGTCCAAACCTGGCTTTATACCCACAAGGGCTGGTTTTAACCCTTTCCCAAACAATAATGACATTTGACCACTTTGTTGCAGACGACTATAGAAAACTTTCGTGACGAGCAATTTTTCCTTTTCCCACAATGTTTTCTGCCCTATCAGAAGATTATTTTCCAATTTCATCACATATTGAAAAGTTGTCTGCAAACCCTTTCAGTTTAGACCAGTCAAAAATTTGTTGTTTGGGAAAGGGTTAAGCCGATAGAACCATGACATTCCATAAGTCAGCCAGGAGACTATTGCTCATGAAGATCAAAACCTCCGTCTCCGTGATTTGAGCCAATGTGGAGATTGGCCATGTAATTTCAAGTTTTGTAGTCTAACCACTATGCCACAGAGGCCCTTCTTCTATCTTCCAAGCGGTATGAACAAAAGGCTCAAAAAAGGGTTAATTAAAAGTTGTTTTACTTTGTCTCATAGAAGTGGTCTGCAATTTTCTTGTAACAGGGTAAACCCTAAAATTAACTTGTTCCCCTCTGCCTTGTAATTTCAGTCTACAAAATGAAAACTCTGGAAATCAGGGCCATAAATATTGAACCAATTTTCTAATCATCATAAAGCATGAAAGGGTAGCAAAAGTTGGATGATGATACAGCGGTGATTAAATATTTCCTTTTGGATCCAGAAAGCCAAAGGCAGTCCTTTCAAAAGATTTTGATTCATTTCTATAGATATATTTTCATAGGCTAAATCAGGCAAAGAAAGATCCTTAGCTCTTGAACAAATGAAAATGAAAAGTATAGAGTTCATCATAGAGGAGCACACTTCAAAGTATATTGAATATTTTATCTCTGTTGGAGAAGACTTTAGCCCTTGGGATGCTGGGTAATATTCTACAAAAATGATTTTGTTTGTTATCTGCTTTCCAAAACCTTAAATATCTGCTTAATTTTGTTGAGGAAATGAAGTAGCAAACAAGCTAGATCAAAAAGCCAGCGACCAATTTACTTGGCCGCTAGCCTGGATCTAAGCTGTTTGCATAAGGATGAAGTCAGTTCCAGCACTACAAGGGTTAGAAACCACCATGATGAAAAAGATAAATTGGTCCTCATGAGATATTTATACTTTACATCATAATAATTTCACCTAAAAACATTTTTGTAAGGAAAAAAGCCCCCAATAGGGTGAATGGTTTTAACACTACTCAAGTTTTTCATGTACCTGTCACAATGGTAATTCTAACAACTTAAGAGAAATAAAGTCGCAAATTTGAGATTATAATTCAGTTAATTTCTTGCCATTTACAGACTCTCCAATGAAGAAATGAGTTAATAAATCATTTGTCACATTGCTTTTACAGCACAAAGTGCCTGTAGAAAGCACATTCCGAAGAATTTGCACAATGGAT